>VZRS01005152.1:459586-632177 GCA_013398055.1 Ifrita kowaldi | reverse complement strand
AGCGCCGGGCTCGGGCGGCGGGACGGGCGCTGGGCGAGAGCTGGGGGTCCCGCCCGGACAGCCCCACCAGCCCCGGCCCCGGCCCGCCCGCTCCCTGCCCCGCTCCGCCGCCGCTTCCCCGGGCTCCCGGCAGCAGCGCTTCTGCACAGCGATCGGACCCTCTTTAGAAAAGAAAGCCCTTTCCATGCAAATTTATGGAAATGGGTCCTCGGCCGTCTTCTCTGCCAGGCAAAGCCGAAGTGAAGGGAGATTTGGCATTGTTTTTTCCATAGGTGCCCTAATCCCGTTGGCATCAGGTGGAAATGGAACCTGTAGGTCACTTGTAAAAAGTTTCCTCCCTTTAAGACCTTTATGCCTCCAAAAACAAAGGTATATTGGTGTTTTGTGTCCTGAAGCTGCAGAACAGATACAGTCTGGATGTGAATTCCAGGTGCAGTGAGCTTAGAGGGGTGGGAAAGCCTTGCTCATTCAAGACTAATGGAAGAGTTGGATTCGAACTCCACTGCAGAACGGCAGGAGATGGTGGAGGCAGAGGTTTGCTTCAAGTCCATCTTTAGTCAATGCATAAGCTTTCTCTGAGGGGGAGCCTCTGACTTGTGAAACTTGTAGACAGATCTGTTCAACCGAAACCAGCTGGTTGTTTTTCGATGCTCTTGCTAGCCAGCTCCTAATTATTTTCATTTAAGCAAATAGCTTTGCTTCTTCCTGGCTCATCTGCTCTTTTTTATGGTAAAGAAATCAAGCTAAAGCAGGCTTTGACAGTAGCATAGTTTCACTGAACAACCTACAACACAGATAAATGCCATCCCATATGCTTCTGGTCATGGAAAGCTGAGATCAGAAGGTAACCACCCTAGTCATCATATGCCCCTCTAGCCCCCCAGATACCCCAGTTCCCCAGCTATCAATCCTCTCAGCACTGAAGACTGGGTTGTAGATTCTGCCCATCAGTCTCCATGGAGGAAGGAGGAGTGGCCTGTGGACAACACTAAACCTGGACTGTGAGCAGTTGTGCAACTCCCCTCCTATCTCAACTGAAGTAACTGGGGTTCTCCCACAGAGCTACAGCCATGCTGAAACTGCTCACCACATGTAAGAACTGACTGGTCACTGTAAGTCCTTTGCCACTGTTCCAGCACAGAGGGGAGAGGCCCTGGCATAAACAAGTTTCTGGGTGCTAGAAGTATAGTTTGGTACTACTGACAATGCTGTGAAAGTGTGTTGCTGTGTAATATGGCAGACAGCAAAGTCCAAACCTAGCTAATTCTTGGACTTGAACTGGTGTAAGCAGAAGCGGACTATTTTCAAAGTGGGATTTTTTAAAACAGAGCTTAGTCAGCAGTCACCTTTCCTGACTCCCTACAGGCTACTGAGACATGCAGGTGAAGCGTACCAGAGAAGTGAACAGCTGAAATGTTGGGATGGGAGCAACTAAGTGAGCTCATTGGAAAAATCAGAGAAGTTTGATGGTTAAGCACACTGCAAAGGCATCACCAAGTCTCTGACTCTCTCTCCTCCCCCTTTCTATAAATAATTTCCCTTTCCAAGCAGAAATGAGACTAAAACTCTTGTGGTGAGCTCCACCTGAATGGCTACATCATGCTATATTGGGAAGGCAGAAGAAAAACAGTGATTCCTCACTTGCAACAGCAATCTGAAGTCTAGAAATTCAGTGCTATGTTGGCACACAAGCCTGCTCTCAAGTTGTGAAGTCTCCTGTTCTTGGCAAGGAGCCCATTACAAGGGTAAACCTCATGTTGGGACTGACCAGTGCCTGCTAAAGACAGGAGGAACATGTCCACTTGTGTCTCAGAGCCTTGAATGAGGGTTTTCCTTTCCACATAGGAGGCAAATGAACTCCTTCCTTCAAAATCCACTGTTCTTCCTCCAATGGCAGTAGGAGGATAAAGTCAAATGGATACTGTTTTTCTGTTTTATATAAAGCATCACCTGACCCTGTTCAGCATGAGCTGATACCACAGTAAAAGCACCATGAGATTTCCAAAACTCTCCCCACTGTTGTACTTGTGCAGCTGCACCAATAGGAGCCACAGAAGCAAGACAAGGAGATAAGTTCCCACTGATCAGAAACATGAAGGATGCAAAATTTATAAAAAGGCATGCCCCCAGAGGCAAAGTAGAAGCCTTAGGTATAAAATACCAATGTTTGTATGAGTATAAACAGCTAGAAAGGGATCAGAGTCTCATGTACAATGCTGCTTTATCTTCTCACAGGGGCTTCCATCATCACCATATCTGACTTCCTCTGTATTTTCTCTTGGATACTTCTTGGCACTGTGTTCTGCCTAGTTTGGAATTAAGCAGTGAGCTTTTTGCCTTTTATTTTGGGACTCTATTTCACAATTGCTCCTAGCCAGCTTTTTCAAAAAAAGAAATTCACATGTCAGGAAAATGACATAATTGTTTTTCTTTACAGTTTTCACGACATATTCATAAATTCAGTAGAAAAAAGGTTTGTGTTTTTCATTTATCCAAACCATAATTTTATAAATTATTTATTAAACATTTATTCCCTAAGTACTTTTGAGGACCCCAAAAGTGTTGAAAATCTTAAACTTATTTACTAAGCAGCACAACCTTCAAAATTTAATCTTATTTTGATGGCAGAGACATCATTTACCGGCTTCCCTTCTGCTGGGAAAGCACCAAGGCTGGTAAGTCCAGAGAGTAATAACTGATGTTTCATGCCTCGAAAGCTTTTGGTGAGATTCAGCCTAAATTTTAAATTTTGACATCCTGTTCTACTTGTATGCTTTCTGCAATGCAAAATAACCTCTTTCTTTGGCATTTGCATGAATTGCAGACACAAACGTAATGCACAAATAATTTTATCAATAACCTCATCCATGCTTAGCTGTTTTCTTCAAGAAATTTTTTTGTAAAAAGCCAAACTGTTCTTTATACAAAATATTTTCTCCTTCATAACAAAAAAATAATGTCTACTTAGAATAAACCTGCCATTCAGTAGAGATTTCAACTGAAGTGGCACAAAATAATTATCATACTATTAATTTTCAGAATTCTTCTCAAACAGTTGCAATTCAACTTCTTTAATTTAGTGGATTTACTGTAAATAAGGTGATATAATTCACTGCTTCATTTCACAGCTTCACTGGGACCATAAAACCAGTGTCTCTGTCTACAATACTCCTTCAGAGATAGAATGGAAATACTTTACTTGCTTATTTTGAAGATAAATATATGTTTGTGTTTCAGGAGCTGATGTCAGACAATAGTCTCTGCCAAAACACTCATCCCCTTTGTTAAAATGTTCCTTGCTGATGTGCTAGAAAAGTGTCCAAAAATGAAAAAATCATTCTCCCAGAGTTGCAATTCTCATTAGTATTTGAGTACAGTACAGTATTCACGTAACAGGAAGTTCACAGTTTAGAGGACATTTCATGCTTTGCAGAGTGTGTTGCAGGGAGGGCTTGCTCACTGCTGGAATATGGTTCTCTCTCTAGTGGATGCCCTCAGACCGGTAGATTACACATCACAAGTCATTTAGGGAACACATTGCCACGATACACCGTTGGTCAAAAATAGATCACTCTCTGATATGACTAATCAGGACATTCTTAATGTGCGTTAGGAAGGAAATAAAATGAGTGTTGATTCGCATGCCTCAGAAAATCAGTCCAGTATAAATCAGTTAGGCTAGGAAAGGGAAATCTTCCTCTAATGAACAGCTATAGACACTTTTTTCAAGCTTCACCTATAGTGGCTATTGTTAGAAGTAAAGCAGAGAGGCAAACAACTGGTCTAAGTAAGGTTTAGGATGAAGAACATTACAGACAAGAATCAGAAATGAATGGAACAACGGAATAATCATTTGTCCCAATATGATCTCATGTCATATTTTTTTCATGCAAATAATGTCAGATTAACTTGAATTTGTAGTCAGAAAATCTAGTCTGATGGATTTAACCCATGTTTGAGATGACCATTGGATTATGACAAGGAGAACATTACTTAAAACAGAGGACATGGAGAACTATAGGATATAGAGAATTCAGTGGTCTTCCAGTGATAATCTAGGGAACAGTATGAAGTAAGGCTTGCACAAATGATGTCTAAAAGAGGTAGACAGAAGCATGAACATTGAAACTGTGACCTTATCAAATTAGCATAAGACAAGGATGGCACATAGGTAAAACTGAGGATGGGGTAACAGAAGTGGAGTAGAAATTTGTACAGCAAAGTCACATATTTGGGGATTAGTAAGAATTTCTTTGATACACTGAGAACTGAACTGCAAATGACAAAGAAGGGAAAACACCCAAGTATGCTATTTATAACCTGTCATATAATCACATATGAAAGTATCATGAAAAAGACAAGTTAATTCTGGGATGTACCAGGCAAGGCATATCCCAGTCAAATCTGAGAAGTACTGTGAGTATTCCACAGGACACTGGAGAACTTCTTTCTAGACACTGCCTATAACTGCAGTCAATTAAATAAAAAAGAAAATTAAAATAATTACAATCAAATCCAAAATTTAAACTGTAACCAATGCAGAGAAAGGCTCTTAGGGTGAATAGGGAAGACACTACTTTACTAGAGGAGACTAACAGAGCTTGTCTTCTTTAGCTCAACAAAGCAAAGGCTGAGGCCAGATAATTGCTTTGTATATGGAGTCAGGAAGTAAGCTCTAGAGAAGAAAACGCTATTTTAAGCTTAAAGCTGGCACAGGAACAAATAAGCATAAACTGGCTATTGAAACCATTTAGCCTGGAACTCCTAAGAAGGATGCAAGCTGTCGGAAGAGCTGGTCACGGAACAGCTTTCCAATACATTTGTTCAGACTAATAAAAGATTACATGAAGTTGGTCCTGTGACAGTAACAAGGTCTCCATGTCAGCTCTGTGTTACTGATCAGTGACAGAAAAAATGCTAGGGCAGACTCACTGAAGGAGGGCCTCATGCCATCTTTAACATTCACAGAGAGGCAGATGGTGTCAGGTTCTACAAGGTCATTAAATTGCTGCACACAAACACATACCATCAGTTTACCTGCTGTGGGCTTGCATGCTGGGACAGATCATGGTGCTGTTGTGCCTATATGGAGGATTCTCACCATCTTTTCTTCCCTTTACAGATGTTTGTGAGGCTTTAAATGTGACGGTGTCTCCTGGACCAACAGTGCAATACTCCGAGGGGGATAATGCTACCCTTTACTGCCACATTTCTCAAAAGAGAAAGACAGACAGTTTGCTGGCTGTGCGGTGGGTCTTCGCTGCATCACCTACCCAGGAGCATCTGATGATCAAAATGACAAAGTTTGGGTCTGTCCAGTATTATGGAAATTACACTCATCATTTTCACAAGCAAAGACTTCATCTTCTTAAAGAGAAACATGGAACTATGTACAAATTTCTTATTTTAAGCCTCCAGCAAACAGATCAAGGACATTATATATGCAAAGTCCAAGAAATTGGCAAACACAGAAATAAATGGACAGCATGGTCAAATGGTACAGCAGCTACTGAAATAAGAGGTGAGAAACTACTGATTTCAAGTCTATAATTTCTTCTTGTCCTGTGATCCCTTTTTTTTCTTGCAAGTTCGTCCATACGACATTTGAACTTAGATTATTTTTGAGTGTAATCTATGGATAGGAGAAGAAAACCTAGTACTCAGCTTACGTGTTTTGCCTTTCTCTTGGTGTTTCCCTTGCCCTTAGTTCTAGTCTAGCAGCAGTTGGTAAGTAGCACTTTTAGTACCACTTCAGTACTATTGTTTATACCACTTGCAGCCAGAAAGGAGAGCTGGAAAAGCAGTGGCCATCGTGCTGCTATTGAACTTTGGATAAAATGGCCAGCAACAAGTGGCAGATGTGAACCAAGTTGAAAACAAGCCATCTCTTTGGGATGGATTAGCTCAAATTTTATGCCACCACACCCACGCTTCCAGAGATGGGTGAAGTTGGATTTTGAGAACAGACTCCTTTGGAGAGGTGGTTTTGCTCAGCAGCTGTGCCATCAGTGCTAGGTGGCAAACTAGCCCCCTACTCATGTCTTTATAAACAGGAAATTTGATTTCCCACAGGGACAGCTCTAAAGACAATGCCAGAAAGCAGTGTAGAGTATTTTCTCATTTACTGAATGGTGTAAGTTCCTAAATGCCTGTAGTGAAACATGGATTTGTCAGAAGTTCTTGGAAAGGGAATGGCATGTTCCAAATAAGTGGCAGCAGAAGAAAAAGCAATATAAAATATTTTCACACCACCTGTTGTACCCCTCCTCACAAAGAGACACTCCGCAGCTTTCATAGCTTCTCAGGCTATTGCTCATTATAACACTGAAACCTCTTTGGCTTCTCATAGCCAAAGTATGGGGTTCAGATCAATGCAGTTATTGAAAAGAAGGAAATCCATCATTTTTCAGTCCAGTCCTTAAATAATATTTTTCCCCTGATTTCTAGTATGAGTAATGAATATATAATCAGAATTGGGATTTGAGACTTGTGACTTCATCATTTTCACAGTCTGCTCAGCTGTATTATTTCACTTGAAATGAACCAAAGCAGAGCAGGAGACCTGAGACAAGAGAGGAAGGCTGGCCAACCTGTAGAGAGTTGTAGACACCCTGTGGGGATCTGAGGCAAACACCACAACCACCCTGGCCCCCCCAAAGCATATTTATTCTAACTCTAAATCCAGATTAAAGATACCAAAAGATAGCTGAAATATTGCATATCTTTAAATGTCATAGCAACTGTTTTACCACTTAAAGCTTCTTGACTGAAAACAAAGCACCACCTTTGCTGGCATGTCTAATGCACCCTGAGTGTACAGAACTTGCTGCACTTGAGAGGGAAGGTAACTCTTCCGAGTAGTGATAAAGCTTCCAGTTTTCCCAACAGTAACACTTGGGCTTTTCAAGGAAATTTTATTCCAAACACATTTTGTATTTTATATCATGATCAGTTACACTTTTTATTGCAAAGGGATTTACTTATATTACAGTTAGACCCAGGATGCAACAAAAGGAGCAATACAAATTGCCTGAAGCATTTGGATACTTAAGTTGTACTGCTTGTGCTTTATCAAATAAGGTAGCAGTGTTCCACCACATCACAGTTGCTGTGTTGCATAACATTTTGTTCCAGTAATGTGTCTGCAGTTATGCCCAAATTCAAAATAGTATCTTTATGCTAAAGCACCAGGCAAATTTCTTAAAACTTTGCACATCAAGCAGAGCAGAAATAGCACAGTCTATATTTTTTTTTATTATTTATTCACACAGGAAGAGGAGGTTACTGTGCAAGACACAAATTTCCAGAGAGAAAAGAAAAGGATAATTCTCTTTCTTGAAAATGTAACTTGCTCTTGAAGCAAGTTGACACCTGGATCTGTAGTATCTACTGCTATTAATTTATATTCAGATTTTGTTATTTACTAGCAAGTTTGCACACGTAAATTTGCGTAGGCCATTAAGAAGTCGCAAATACATTTTGTTGCAATGCATAAATTTGTACAAATATACATACTAGACTTACAGAAAAACAATTGTGTTACAGGCTACAATTCCTTACTGTGTAATGATGACAGTCAAATTTTAGCTACATATCAGGCTTCTACTTTGGAGGCAAAATACATTTCTTTGGAAAAGAAGCCTTGTTATGGGGATTGAGTCCTTACAGTGTTCTGTTCCTGCACTCATGTCAACTACAGCAACTTTGTAGTGTTTTCAGAAGGTCCACCTGAAATTTGAACTGTTGCAGTTTGCCCCTTTCATCATTGTGAATACAAGACATCAGATAGCATCTACGAGAAGGCTACTGTTAAATCTTGTTGATAAAACCAAGAGAAATCCATGTGCCAATGTTGCCAAGAAGTGTCTCCTAATCCAGCCATGCAATGTCTTCTGTCTAAGACAAGATCAACCTTTTCCCCTTCCCCCATCTTCTCATTAAAGGCGTCTGCTCCTTCCCTGGCCTTGTGTGGTCAATGTCAGCTTAAAACCAAGTTAGCAGTCTTAATTACAGTAGAGAATACACCAAAAAACCAATTTATCACAGATTAAAAAAAAAAAAGTAGTTTTTCTACTCCCTTCCTATCAGAAAACTCTAATCAGTATTCTTCTCAGAACAATATGCAGCACGCCAGAAACGTCATTTACAATCAGGTAATCCCTCAAGAGACTGCACATCTCTTAGAGTAATACATGTTCCAGATGGTTTACAGTCCAAGAGAAGAGACTACTTGTAGGAGGACAAACACATATAATTGTACTGGCATGGACAACAAAAACAAGTAGATGATCACAACAATCTGTCTTGTTGGGAAGTTCATGTATCAAAATTTCCCACAGAAGAAAGTCTGAGTTCTTCAATATTGGTTGCATGTGGCGTTTTCTAATGGTAAAAATGTTGCAAGATACAGGAATGCAAGATTATTTTTTTTTTTCCCAAAATGAACAAAAGCCCTTTTTTCCAGGGAAGTTATTCTGAAATACTTGCCAAAAATCTACACATGTGATGCTTTCATGTAACAAATGAGTAATTTGTTAAAACATCCAGGATGAGCTTCCCATCACAACTGAATAGATTTAATTAGTCCTGAAAGTTCTATATCCATTGATCTAGCCCCACTCTTCACATCCCTGCAGGGCTCTCTGTAATGAATTCCTTTCCAGTAAGATACTCGTTCTCAAATGATTTGCCACATGAAGCTCTCTTGGAGGTTCAGACCTCACTGGCAATCTGGAGGACATTACCAGACTCCCAGTTCATTGCAATGATTGCTAGAGAAAGAAAAATCATGGAATTGGCATAAGTGACATCATTTAATCCGATGTCATAAAGAGTATCAGTGTGCATAAACAACCTGGCTGAGGAGAGCAGAGAGGGTTTTGAACAATGTTTCAGCAGTCAAAGGATTTGGATGCTGGTGCTAGGCTGTACAGCTGTTATGATATTGACAGTCATCCATCCTCCTCCTGAAACAGAGGGGACAGTTCTGTGCAGCTGAAGTGTTTCATCAAAAGGCAATTAGATGAAGAAAGATCTTGGGGCACTGAAGTCTAAGGCAGAATACATTTACTTCAAGAGGTTCTAACTTTTTATGCCACACATTTTTCAGTTTTTGTCATGTCTTCTTTGGTTTTTTCCAGTGATTTCATCAAAATCTTCTGATCATCCCACTTTCAAGAAAAATCATGAAGCTTGGAAGTTTTTTGAAGGTAAAGATACATCTCACTGCTACTGATTCTATACTCGATGTCAGTTTATTCCAATGCTACAGGACACCTAAAGTGCCCCAAATCAGGACCAATTTTGCTAGTTCCTGTGCAAACCCAGGCCTTGCCTGAGAAACCATCCCACAAAGTACAAGGGGTGCTGGACAAAAGAGAATGGAAGAGTCCAGCTTCAGTTTCTCATATATCTGTTATGGCCAATGGGATGATAAACACTGGGAATGTGTTACAACCTGAATGAAAGCCATAAAGGGAGACTGAGGCTGTAGTTCAAAAAAGAAAAAAAGAAATAATACAAAAATTACAAGCCAGTGCTGCCAGCAGAAGAAGCAATTGCAGCCTTTCTTCCTTCTTCCTCAGCCACTCAGCACTCTCCCCACTGTCACTTTTCTTGTTTCATTGTGTGTGTGTTTGTTTTTTTCTTTTGTTACAGAAGAAAAAAGTACAGCTGATTGAACTGGGAAATAACCCAACTGAAGTCCTTTTGGGTTTTGAGTTGTTGCTCAAAAACCCCCCAAACCCAAACCAGTCCTTTGTTAGCTCCTGAAAGTCACAACTCCTAGGTGTAGTTACACCTATTTGCATTTATGGAGACTTCAACCAAATTTTAAACCGAGCAGGATATTCCAGGAAAGCTTCAAGAGGGTTAAACTACTTCTGAACTGTTTCCCAAAATCTTTTGGGCCAGAGTCTGTTTGGATCTTGCACATGTAACTTTTTTCTGGCCTATCATCATGGGCCATCAGCTGCAACACTGACCATCACCTGTGCTTGGTTTTCAGATCTGTACGTGTATGCAGTGTTTGTGTGTTCCATAGGAATCATCAGTGTCCTCCTTTTTACACTTGTCATTCTCTGTCAGTCACTTCTGAACAGGAGGAGATCCACAGGTGAGTGAAATGCCATTCCTGATGACTGCAAAGACTTTGCCAAAAAGAGGGGCATGGGGAGGGGAGAAGAGAATGCAGAGGAAGCAGGAAAAATAAATATTTCCTTGCCTTGATTGTAATTTTAAATAAAATTGGTAGGAAATAAAATTCTGCCAGCCAAACTTGTACAAAGGCATTTTCCTCCCTTTTAATACATATTTCACTTCATATTTGCGACGGACTTTTCAAAAATCTTTTGCCTTTGCACAAACTTAAGTTGAAGGTTGTTGGAACTTCTTTCAGAGGAGACCAAGTGCTGTATCATTAAGTTGCATTCTGACCAGAAGCTAAAGTCTTGCATGAGTCACGTTTCTCCAAACTTGTAGAGGGGTTTCAAAGCAATCTTACTCCTTTCCTGAGTAGCTGTCAATGATCTTGGGAATTTGAGGGGTTTTATTAGCACTCTCTCACTTACTGTATTTTTTGAAACCAAAGCATCATTTCAACATTCAAATTTGTCTTTTCATAATAATATTTCAAGATCAAGGGTTACTGTTTCATTCTTCTCTGCCTCAGAGAGGGTTTCTGAAAGAGGCTACATCTGCATCAAAGCCGTGTTGTTGTAAACAGACGTGCTGCTTCAGACGTGCTGTGGAGTAACCAGCACAGGCTCTACTTTCATTTCAGTTTTAAAGTGGTTTATTTGGAGACCTCACACAAGCTGCAAGGATGAGATACCAGCACACTTAGCTGTCACCATGTCAGAGGAGTGTGTAAGGACCACCTCTGAATAGAAGCTTTCAGGAGGAGCTTGGTCAGTGCCTTGCCTTGTTAATGACAGGAGAGAATCATGACTTTGCTGCCTCTGCAGCCTACACAGATCCCACGAAGGAATGAGTGACTCAGATACACAAGTGAGAAGACATGTAAGCCAAAAATAGATGTATAGAGAAGCCCTTGCCTGACCACAAACACATTTCAGGCTGTGGCTCCATCTTCCTGGTAGTGCACTTAGTAGAGTAACTCTGATTCTGACTGAACCCAACAACTCTGCTTGCCAAGAGGAAGGAGCAAGATTGATGTTATTCTTCCTACCCTGTTAAGTGATGACAAAGGTTCTGTGCCAAGGGAGTACCCACACTTAAGTATGTTGGTCATGGTGAGTCACCCTGAAACCACAAGCACTAGACTGATGTATCCCAGTTTTTCTTGAGCAGACACTGGGTTAGAATTTGCTTGGTTTTGTCAATTTACTGCTGTGACCATATAAGCAACTTGAACGAAAGGTCTATTTACATTGACCCAACACCAGCTGAATATTGAAATAATATACAATATAGAATAAGGATATACAAAAGAGAAAAAGTAGGTTCTTCTGAGCTGCTAAAACCTTTCTTTGCTACCCAAATATCTGAATATTTGCATGCTCAAAGTGTGCCAGCACTGTACAAGAGCATCCCCTTACTCCCAGAGGGTCAGGCCTACTGATCTCCTGTACATTTAAAAAAAGGCCTGTCAGGTAGATAGAAGCACTGCCTTCACTAGCTTAAACATGGCCCCTGTGTCAGTCCCAGCTCTTGGTGTCTCAGCTCCCCTTTCCTTAGGACCTCCTGGGAGCTGTATTGCTCCCTTAGAATGGGAGAATTCAGCTAAGTTCAAATACGAAAACTTTCCCGTAGAGAGGGGCATAGTCACGTGAGTGCCCTGTTGCCTGGTTTTCATGGTCCTTTAAAGAACAGAGAAGAAGGGAGGGGCATGTCTATGTTGCATTCAACTTCCCATCATGACCCAGGGATGCACCCTCTCATCCTTCTGAGATAGAAATTGGCAGTAGCTTGGCCCGAAGAGCCAGAGTCTGTCCTTTAAGAGAGGCATAGAAGCCACAAAGCCACAAAAGAGCATCTTAATAACCCTGGCTCCTGAAAGGCTGCAGTGGGGGCAGCTGCCCTTGCTCAGGACTACTGACTCAAAGGAGTAGGAAGTAGATGGATTTACGCAGCTCACACACACAGCTGTCAGAGACAGGATAGTGGCTGGACTGGACCTCTGATCTGATCCCAGGAGGCAATCCCTTTATGCCTGTGGCCACAATCTGACTTACATTAGGAACAGCAGTGGCTCCTGTGGGTGAATGGTTTATTTCAGGCTTCTGGAAATAAATACAAGCACCACAAGGGAAATAAAAGTCTTCAAAGTAAAATTACTGTCCTGCTGTGCTTTTCCTTAGCAAGCTGTCTTTTGGCTGGGCTGACCACTGGAATGTGTGTTGCCCGGGATTTCCACAGCAGATTTTGGTGTTAATACATTTCCCTCTCCCAAGACTAGCTATATCTTTGAGTCAGACTGCATTTTAAAGCACAACATAATGTATGGTGACGATCAGTAGCTCTCCCAGTGTAACAACCTGGCAACTCCACAGTCTCAGCAACACAGGCCTGTCTGCAGGGCCCATTTGAAACTCATAAACTATGTTGGTGTGAAGCCACATTTTCTTTCTTTTTTTCTTTTCTTTAACAGTGAAGCATTACCTGGTGAAATGCCCCCAGAACAGGTAGGAGATTACACATCTCTTTACTATAAACCAAGGTACCAGTTCTGGATTTGTTTTACTGTGTATGCTGAAGAATAGGGGTAATGTTTTCAAAATGCTTATGGGAACATAAAGAGTCCCAGGTCCCTGACTCTTGAATGTGCCTGCTATGCATGAAAAGGGAGATCTACCTGGGCTAGCTGTAGGTCCTGCAGGTGCTCCAGTGACAAGCCTCTCCTTGATGCTCTGAATTGCTTTCTGAAGAAGCCTGCTTTCATCCTGTGTGGGTTTCTAGGGTTTCCCAGCACCTTACGCGATGGCAATGTCTTAAACCATCCATGCACATAGAACAAATCACAGTGTTACCCCTTGATTCCCACACCTAGGAATGGAGTGGGGGTTCAAAGCAAATTTTCAAGGCCCACAGTCTGTTCGCAGCTGAAGACTCCAAGTGATGGAAGAATTTTACTGTTGCTGCGTTCCTTTAAATACCATTGGCGGCCAAAAGTTTCTGATGGTGTGACTGTACAACTGATTTCCATGGTATGATTTGCCTGATATGTATATTGGACTGGAACTGCAGTAAAAATATATGACAAACATTTTACAAACAAAAAAGATGAAAGAGGGATGGCTCGTAACAACACAGAAGCACAGCTGTTTCCCAGTTTTCAGTGACAGAAACCATGTGTTTCTGGCCTTGCAGTTTAAATCCAGTACGTCTTGGTATCACATACAGTTTCTCACCATATCTTTAAACACTACAGGATTCAGTGCCAAGTATAGCACACCCTAGATCCTCCAGCAGTGTGATTTTTAGTGCATTCTCATGGGATTATCACGGTATTCAATCCTACTGGAGCTCAGATAGAAGTGAAATCAAAATAAAGCAGCACAGGGTTCAGGAGAGGCCAGTACAAACCAAAACTTTCATGTTATTAATGGACAAATCTTTGTTCTGTGACCTTGACCAGCCATTGCACCACTCAAAAATTTAGAGAGACAGCTCAGCAGTTCTCATTTTTTCCTGGATGTTTTCTCTTTTCCCCTTCTGTATTAGCTGCTGGGACAAAGTTGGAATTACAAAAAACAAACAAACAAACAAGAATGGGGAGGGGGAGGAAATCAAAGTAGATTGGTAGAGAACTTGAAAAAAGAAGAAAAATGAGACCCAACTGGAAAAATGGAGCATGGCAGTCAGATAAAAACTCATACTACAAAATCTGACTCTCTGGGAATAGATGATGTAGCAGTGATACTGCTGCAAGCACTAAACTTAGGAGGCTGAATAGAGGGGAGAAAACAAGCCAATGTGATTTCTTCACCATAAAACAGAATCTCAAGAAATGAAAGAAATGCATGACTCTATGTGGATAAAAACATAGTTGCATGTGTTTCAGTGTGAAATCCTCAATCACACAAATGCATGGCTAAAGTGCATTGACTTCAGGGCTTTAAAATTAAATAGCTGTGAAAGTGTTAGCAGTATCATAATTATGTTTCACACTGGGTACCATTTATTTTCCACCCTCTCCTCAAAACACAAATCATTAATTCCTTTGAACTCGTTGCTTTTGACCTGCAAATTCCTTGTCTTGGAACTTAATTCAACACTTTAGACCCAAAACCTACTGTCTAAATATCCATCCAAACTGATTAACTAATTTGCATGAGGTTCTTGCCATTTAAAATTACTACTGTGCAAAATTCAGCCTTGATTAGAGAAGCTCAACTCCAACTCCCTTAGTGATATTTCAAATACAGAGTAGAATCCAGTTTCAAAATTACATTAATAGTCTGATGTCTAAGAAAGGTCTGCATTCCCACTGCAGTAATACCTAAGCATCTTAAAATATTTTATGTCTTGACGTCAGAATTATGCTTTTACTTTTAATTGGGATCTAAAGCACAACGGGCTAAGTGATTTGCCCCAGGTCTCACAAAATGGCCGTGGTAGAAAAGAAAATTAAATCCAGATTTCCTGAGTATAAGAAAGCAGATGTTTAGGTTTTGGTTTGCTACTTGACCAATAACAAATTAAGGAAAAAAAAAAGAGTTGACCAAAACCCATTTCTTTACCACATTTTAAAAATAACTACCTAAATAGAATAGTACAGTTATTTTTAGTTTTCCAAACCACCTAATTCCATTTTCTGATGTTTTCTTTAAATACCCTTCTTATTATTATTTTCCTTGTTACTGGATCATTTTGTCAGTTTCCAGATCCAGAAACCCCTAGGAGGCGAAGCTTTGAAAACAGGAACTTTTTTTTCTGTCTTTTATATTTGTGTTGGCCTGAACTCTCCAGTCCTTCAGTGACTGTTCTTCTGGAGATAAGTAATTGGAGGTAAATAAAATGTTCGCCTCAGAAAGCTGTCCATCTTGACACCTTGGTTCCACAGTGCCAGTCTCACATCACAGGAGCAGATTCTGCCACACAGAACCAAAACAAAAAAGCCAACTATCCCTGGCACCTTTTCACACAGCTCCCCTATCTGGAAAATATCCAACTCCCAGTTCACTCAAGTGAAATTTTTGTCATCCCCATACAGACCTTTGACAAGAGAAAATAGCTGACTTAGATGACAACAGGAAAAGTTCCACATCCTAGAGTCAAATAAGGATAGCAAAGCCAAAATTCTAGGGGCTTCCCAGGTCTTGCAACAGGCATGACCTCCAGGGAAACTACTGCCCTGGTTCCATGATTATTACATACTTTGCACAGGTTACCTCCCCAAACCACTGTATTTTTATTGCTCTCTAAAAACTCATTAGATCCTTAAAGAAATGCACACCGTGACACCGTTGAAACAGAAGCCAGGAGGCTGAAGAAGGAGCTGGAGATAAAAAACTAACTTTCCTTTTAGACACAGAACAAGATGAGCTCACAAAGAGGCAGTGTTTCAGAGCCAAGGAGTCTTCTCTGAGCCTCCTTGTTTGGTTTGAGGAGCTCAGTTCTAAGACAGCAAGTATAGTTATTGTATCTCCCAGAATTAGTTAACCCTGTGTGGCCCTGGCATTTAAAAGAAACCTTCAAGTCACAAATACATTTCTTTGTAGCTTCACTTTTTCAGTGGCAAAGCAGGAATAATAACTAATGCAATGAATTGACACTAAGCCTTTTCATATATTGTGCTTAAAGAATTTATATCGGAACAACAGCATCTTTAAGCTACACATCTGCCTTAATGACCTTGGATTATTAAACCCAAAAACATTTTTAAAAAATCATTCTCATCTCCTTTTTGGTAGTCTTTCTTCTTGGCAGTTTGCTGTTTGTACAAAGAAGCCAGGCAGAGCAGTTTTATTTTCTGCTGGTTTTAAACCATTTTGTCTTGATTTTAGTATAGAAACAAATGGTTGTTGTGGGATAGGTTCATAGTAGAGCAGGCAGACTTTGAAATTGTTTCAATGCAACCCTCTGTTTACATAACTGATGTGATTTATTTGTAATTCATGAACGTATTTTACTTTGTAAACACTTTTTAGAAAGTTTGGCAGCAAATCTATGTTTTTGACTGAGTACATGAAACAGAACTCAGGAAAATCAGCAAACCAGAGTACTTTTGTAATCTACACAAGTGTAAATCCAGAGTGATTCTACCAATGGTAGTGACAGTCATTTGGATTTACAACTGTTTGAAATGGTAATGTCTGTAATTTTGTTGTTCTTGTGTGGGCAATAGCTGACACATCTTAACTTTCATTAAGTCCTTGGCCCAGTCTGAACATTTTATTCTATTAATATAAAGAGAATGTTTTATTATGCAAAAGAATCTGGAGAGGAACAGGAGATTGGGTCAAAGCATTCAAAATTCAGTGAAATGAGTGTTGTCAGTGTTATGACTATGGAGACCCTGGTTATATTCCATGGCGTGGTGGAACTCCCAGCACAGAAGAGAAAGGTCCCCACAACCATACTGCTCTAATCTTTCCCAGGGTGAGCCCAGGGGCAGATGCAGCTGAGCAGCGGCTGCTCACCAAGTCACCTCCATCACAGCAGTCATCATAACTAAATGCTTTACCCTCTCCTCCCACCCCAGCTGTAAGTTGAGATTCCTTTCATCACCACTTAAGCCAGTGCAATTTTATTCCCCTCTATCTGCAAGCAAAGAGCCCCTGCACAGTCAGTTACCCTGCACAGCTCAGCTGACCCGCAGTGACAATCACTGCAACCTGATTGCGCATCCGAGCCCTGACTATTCAAAGCAGGTATTTTGATCTCAGGCTTTGGGAGATCATAAGGGTAAAAAATCCAGCCTTAGAGGATGTTAAACTCTAATAGCCCAAACACAGAAGCTCTCTTGGATAGGAGTCTGTTTACAGTATAACTTGTACTCTTCCCTCGTAGCACCTTTTCAGCACAGATATACTGGAGAATGCCCGAGTTAGAGATTGGGGCACAGTTTCTCGTTTTATATTACCTGAGCACACTGGCCCCCTTGACAAAGCCAGCTTTTGCAAATGTGGGTTTGTGAGCTCCCTGAAGACATGCTGCCTGCTCTCCTGGCCCCTCAGCCAGTCTTAGCCCGGAATCTGCTTTGAAGCTTTTGCTTTTCCATACACTTCCCGTGGGAGTTTATACAAGTCACATAACCTGTCTGTGTCTCTAGCCCTCGAGGGCAGGCAGGCAGAAGTTCACCCTGGGTGCAGCAGTGGGGTCACACATGCTTTTAAGGAATAGGTGCTATGAAATGGGTCTTGTTTAAACCTGACAGTTTGCATTTTCTATGCCAGGATGAGTGAGACTCTGAGTTTCTCAGCCTATATGGCTGAACAAATGCAAAACCCAGAGCATTTCCAACCACTGTAAGAGGTTTTTCATTATATACCCTAATAACAATCCAGGTTGTTGGGCATGAACTCTCAGAAGTAGAAGGTGATGTGTTTGCATGAACTCACAGGGACAAACTGTCTTTCCCTCCATTGCCACCATTTTCCCCTCACTTTTGGGCCTGTGCTTTGCAGCTCCGGGGAGACAGTTACCAGTGTGACGAGCATGTCTCCTCTACAGCCTAAGAAGGTAAAGAAAAAGAAAGAGAAACTGGAGCAGCCACCCGCCATCCCAGCAAAAGGTATGAAAACAGAGACACAGAGGTATTTCAAATCCTGAGCACAACCATGGAGGGACAGCAGAGCATGGGACATCAGGAATCCTGCACTTTGCCACTGTCTCTGCCTCTGAGGTGGCCTGTTCTTGCTCCCATCCGTGGGGGAAGAAATGGCCTCTGAATGCTGCTGGGACAGGCTTTCACCTCCCTGCAGCTTTAGCCATTCTGAGATGCTGCTCAATGAGACCAAGCAGGAGGTCTCAGCTCACACTAACCAGAGGAGAGAGAGGAACCTCTGCAGCAATATTCACCCTGCTCAAAGAGAAGATTAAAGTCAGGCAACTTGAAATTACTTATTGAGGGTATTCTGAGGGAAGCCAGCACACTGCACTCTTTAAAATGCTGGTGCACTTGGGAAGTCAAGCAAACTAGGCGGGTAAAGACCAGCCTCTTGGGGACTTCATTTTCCAAGAGGATTTGCGACTCCAGGGTCAGTCTCACAAACTCTCGGGTGTACTTTCTGAGCAACACTGCCAGTGCTAAGCCAGTGGGAGAGAGGAGGGAAAGGACCTGAAGATGTACTGTGGGTTAGGTCACAAATGATCAGTTCTCAGGGGGTATACTTGCTCTAGCGTTTGCACACAAACAGCATGTTTTGCATATCAGACTCTTTAGTGCTTATGAATTTTTCTAATTCATAAGCATTATGGTTCCTTGTAAAATACCTGAAATATGGTTAAACTCATGTATAAGTACATGCATTTGCTCCTAATTTGCTATTAATATGTAATTTATAAATTGCTAATACATATACTAAAAATGACAGTGAATTATAATAATATGAAATGATCCCTTAATATTTATTTTTGTAGCTCCAATTGCCAATAATTTCCCTAAGCCCAAGCTCTTGAAACCTCAAAGAAAATTGATCCTGGTGAGTAATTTTCTGTGACATAACTTTCTGCATATTCTTGTCTCAATACAAATGCTGTAATGTTGCCAGAACTCTAGGTTCAGATACTGTAAATCACCTTAAAAATCGTACAAGTCCTTTTTTTTTTTTAAGTAATACTTTCTCAAGTGATGATTTATCTTGGTTCTTTTCATTTTGAGCATTATGTTACACTGGATTATGTTTTCCAGTTTTCTAACAGTTGTCATGTCTTCAAATTTGGCCTGTCCTTAAATGAAACCTGCTATTCATTCTCACGTGCTTCTGACAGCTGGTGTTTTGGAAAAAAATACCAATTACTGACAGAATCATAACTATACTGGTCACAATTCTTTTGAGACTTCAAATCAGAAATGGGGAGCCTTATTGTGCAGTACACTGCTGTAAGTCAGAAATGCCTTGAATTGCAGGAATAAGATGTATACGTGTAGCTCATGCTAAGCAAAAAACTCTACATATAAAAGTTTCTCTTGGGTATGAGTTTCTAACTGAAAAATACCCCTGCAGATACATGCGAGACAAATCAGATAGATGGTGAGATATTACTCTGCTCTTGTAACAAAGCAGTGCCTGGACAAGACATCCAGCAGTCATAGAGCGACACAGTTTTATACCAACTCACTTCAGATGCCTATAGCCGCACTGGTCTGCTATGGTCCCTGTGTAGTCAACAGAATGAGAGATGAATTAGAGTAGGAGCCTGATGCTCCTAGTAATTCAGACTACTGCTCTAAATTGCCTTTTGGGAATCCTTTCTCCCTTCTCTGGCAACAGAGAGATTGCAGAGAGACCAACCCTCTATATTAGGTGAAGGTGGGTACCTAAAATTATGCCGCTGGAATAACCCAAATGCCATGTGATGGTTTCACTTTCAGATGAGGGTTAGAATTGAGAACCTTCCCACCAATTATCAGTAAATGACCTCTATATTTTACAACCCTGGATACCTGGGCATAATGACAGGTGACTTGAGAACAGTTCAGCTAACATCTTAGGCAATTCTTCTGCTTGGATATGGAGCTCATCGTTCCTCTGCTGGTCCTGTGGGGATTGCCCCTTGGCCAGACTCTGCTCGTACAGGTCAGGCTTCAGTGGAGGAAGAGGCAGAGTTTTAAAACTCCATGAAAAGGCCTTATGTCAACGTAGGTAATTGTGGCAGGCCAAAGCTCTGCTAAGAGGACAAAGACACAGATGGGAGCCTTTGGCACCAGGGGTGACAGCCACCCTTTGCCGTGCCCACGGTGTAAATCCCAGCGCCCGGGCACATCAGTAATCTGGCAGTCTTCAGCCCTCTTGGGAAAAGCTCTCACCAGTTAAAGCACTCAGACTCTTCCTGCAGGTCAATAGAGCACATCAACACGTGCTGAACTTGAAGTAAATCTGTTTCCAGATGCTTTTTCTTTTTGGAATGATTCCAAGGATAGCCCTCAAGTAGCTGTTGGCTCTTCCCTTCCTGCTACACAACGCTAGTCAAGGTCCAAACACTTTGGAGGTGAGCAGGAGTAAAGCCTTTTCAAACAATGAAATCAGCTTTGTCTCCCCTAGCACAACCGAGGATCCACACGCTGCATGCAGACAGCAGACTCTGTTTTAATGCCTTGCTGTCAGACTTGACTCTGGCAGCAGTTTCCATATGTTGCTCTCTTCCTGTTCATATTTCATCTCAGAGTACACCTGGAGAGACACAGCCCACAGAAAATACACAATTGATGGACATGAGTTAGTTCTAAGTCAAGAAGTGATCCAACAAATATAAACTCACCTAGCAATAAAGTGCATTAAGGGACAAAGTAAACTAAACCGAAGTAAATCTATAAGGCATATTCAGAAGCTGAGCAGAGCACTTCTCAGAATAGTTTGCCGATTCTGTTCCTCTTGCCTCCTTTTCCAACACAGTTGTCTATGCTTTTGTATTCCCAGGGGGGAAAAAAATCCATACTTTCTGCTTTTAAATTACTTCTTTTCAGTGAGGAAAATTAAACTAACTGAAGTAAAAGAAGTTTAAAGAACGATAAAAAATGTAGAAAATACAGAGAAAAAGACATATCAAATACATCTAAATGAAACTTTTTTTAAATTTTCAGCAAACTTGTCTCCCCATTTTAATTCTCAAAAATTTCTCAGATTTTAAATTTTCAGTCTGCTTTGTGGCAGAAACATAGTATCATCATCCTGCCAAATCTCTGCAGGATAAAGTAACTGTTTCTTTCCAGCTATAATTATTGCACAGCTGGTGTCTACACTAGGCCTTTTTTCACTGATGGCACACACTTACGAGGTAATCACTACTGCAAAGACAGACACATATTGCTGAGTTTCTGGACTACTTCTGCAGCTTCCCAGTGCAGCCCAAGTAAGGGACTGTACTGGGGCACCAGGAGAATATTCTAGAAAACCTAAGCTAACAAGCTAGAGTATAAAGGAACATTACAAAATAATTCTAGTGTTTTGGGAAATTTTTTTGTAATAGCCTAAATACCAGCAAAATTATTTCCAGAGGACATATGCTTTTGGTTTCTTGAAAGATGTTTATAATAAGCTAGAGAATTTCTTTTGTTGTTAACGTGCTAGAGTGGGTTGCAGTATAATTTTACAAGAACACAATAACCTGGATAAAATATGGACATAATCTCCGATAAAATTAAAAAAAAAAAAAAAAAGAGAGAGAAAGTCTAATACCATGTTCAATTGCACAGTGTTGAGTAAAGCCTTTTAAATACTCTGCTTAAGTCATATTGCTTTTGCTTTAGCCAGAAAAACAATTCTATGCTCCCCCTGTTGCAAAAATATTCCCCATCAGTGTCATTCTCTATTAGCATCAATGAGAGATGTGTACAGATCAAAGGAAATAGAGATGCTGAAATGCAAAAAGGGATGTTTTTTATAGCATGCAAGAAGCACAGAGAGTCATTATGAAGAAGAAAATTCTGGGGGCCCACAAACTCTTTTCTCTAAGGGCTGTTCTGCTCTAGCCTTAAGTACTTAGTCCTTTGAGTTGGTAGAGATAAATCTTCTACTTCCTCCACCAAATTTTCTGGTAAGCCTTTCATTGCCTCCTAGAGACTAGCTGTCATAGCCCAAGAGTGTCAGTTACAGAACATCATCTAAATGAAAAGGCTTTAGTGTCTTTTCATGAAGGTTGGAACCATCAATCTTAGGAGCTCCTGTGTGATTCACTACAACCAATGGAAAGGATGTGACTTCAGGTTAGATCAAACCTTGAAATCTTTACTTACAGAAAATTTTTGTTGACTTCATCATTTTCACAGTAAATTTAAGGGGAGGAATACCTGCCCAGGTAAGACAGGCTATAGGGAATTCTCTGATTCTGCCACTGACATTTGCACTCTGCTACATCATATAAATATCACACTTTGAAATCAGGTAAATATCTCCTGTATTACAAATGATCCCCTTGGGCTTAGTTCTTCAAACACATCCATGTAAAGCTCACAGTACACAAGAGTTGGCTTCTGCTGTTCCTACACTGACTAACCTCTTGCATAACCTCTGTAGTATGTCTGGCTTCTCTTGTTCCCCACCACAGAGTACCTGTTGTTCCTGTGTGACTTCTGGGCAGAGTGATTTCAGTGACCATAGCACTGAGCTGTTTAAGAGAAGCATCATTCTGCCTTCAGCTCACACAGGGTAGACAGCACTGTTTATTTCAGCATGGATTGGATCACCAGTGGGCTCAGTGCTACATGATTACTGAGATCTGCTTTTGATGATGATGATGATGATGATGATGATGATGATGACGATGATGATGTAAAAGCTACTTGAGAACCAGGAAGCGATTATAGTTATCCAAGGCTGAGGGAAATTTCTAGAAGTCAGTATTTCGCACAACTAGTAGGATTCCTCAGTAGTCTTATCTGTAGGTACCATTGGCCCTTTCCTTGAGAAAGAAAAAGGAAGTGGAATACATCTGCTCAGTAATTTGTGAATTCTGAATCTGGGAGCAATCAGGTCTTCCCTTCTACTGGATGACTTTAAATTAAAAGCTGTGCCACCTTCTGTTAAGATTTGCTTCCTCCACAACATGTAACAATGGGTGACAATTTAAGCTCCCAATTTCTTAAGGCATTATTGATCTCCACAGAATTCAAGTAAGACCATACATATGATACACAA
Source organism: Ifrita kowaldi (assembly GCA_013398055.1). NCBI lineage: Eukaryota > Metazoa > Chordata > Aves > Passeriformes > Cinclosomatidae > Ifrita > Ifrita kowaldi. The sequence goes on along the minus strand of VZRS01005152.1, from coordinate 609,414 downwards.
AGCACTGGTGAACAGTTTTTCCATAGACTTCCTGCTATTCTTTAATATTTCTGTTCAGTCCTCATAATTCCTCTCTCTGCAAGATGAATAATCCTTTCTTTTTCTCAGTGTCTCCGTAGGATATGAGACGTCCATAGGACATGAATATAATTTGCACATTCAGGTTGACACTCAGAACTCAACGTACTCAAAACTACTGAGTTATGCTTGCTTCCCCATTCAGATCACAGGTTGCTATCTTTACGCCCAAGAAGGAATGATTTGTATAAATACATAAAATTTCTTGTTGCATCTGTGTTGAGACTTGTGTATGTACAAAATCCCACAGTAGATGATTTTTGTGTGATGACACATTTGGAGTAATAGAAGTGTCACCAGTGAAGTGAAAACTTTTAATTACTTCCTTGGCTTTTTTTGAATGATAAGAAATCAGCCTGATTTCCAGCAATATTGGTTTAGAATCTAGGAATAACTGCAACTGTAAAAGCAATAGAGCATTAGCGAAGGTGAGGATGCTCTTCCCCAAAAACTCCTTCAGTGGGACTTATTAAATCATCTTTGTCCCTGACTTTGTAATCATAATTTCTGTGGGATTCAATAACAAAATTTAGATGCAATGGTGAAAGAGTCTTCACAAATTGTTGTAGATATTGTTCTCAGGGAGTATAGGCATTTTATGCTATAGGAAGTAAAAAATAGATATCTTAATGGGAAGAAAAACCTGTCCTTTTTAACTGATCATGCCACTAAAAGTCATAATTCCTACTCCATATTTTCCAATGTCATATTTATTAGCTTTGGCGCTGAATGTCTCCCTTGATATTTCAGCGCTCTTACTGGCCAGTAGATGTATTTCTAGAGGAATGCTCATTTTGCAGATCTAGCTTCAGAACTTCTGCAGAAGTAATATCTGAAGCTCCTCTGTCCCAGGGGAATCTCTGGCTTTCTGCCTGCAGTCAAGTCACTGACATTGGTAAACACTTGAAGCTCTTAAAAAAAGAACAAAAAACTCCTGACTCCTGAGTTATGGCACTATCTTCATGAGGAAATCATCCCACTGGAGTTCATAGGGTTTGAGCATTAAGTGTATCTGTGGCCCTCAAGAACACTACTGATTTCAGCACAAGGAAGACCGCATATTATAAAGGGAGGGGTTTTCCTGTGTGTATTTAAAAATAGGACTGTCAAAGGTTAATCCTTTTCTCTCTGGAACTACAGTGAGTTTTCTCCTGCGTGACCCCACTGCCAGCATGCACTCTCTCCCGTGTCCTGGTGGCCCAGACAAGGGACTTGCATACCCATCCACCAAATATGCTGGATCTTTGCTTCAGCACATCCTCACCTTCACCATCACTGACCCTCCAGTGATGGCCAAGCTGGCAGCCACATCCCATCCCCTCCACGGCTTCAAAAACCAGATGCTTTGAACAGGAGATATGCAGAGGAGATGATGGGCTGCCCCCTTTCCCTTAGGCTGCACTCAGCATGCAGTTTCCACCCTTCTGGGCATGGATACAGAGACAGCCAACAATCTCTTCCTGTGGTAACACAGCCCAACCAGTTGGCCTGGGGAGTCCTGTCTAGACACTTTCTGATGGAGTGTGCTCAGGCAGTGACACTGGATGCTCCTGAGCTGTGCCATCTGGACAGTATCTGCATTTTTCCTGTGGAGCTTTTTACCGACTGTGACTACAAAACAGGATGTTTCTCAAATGTCAAAGGAAAAAGGCCAAAGACTCAAGTTCAGCTTTTGCAAGAGAAAGGGAGAGAAAAAAAATGGTAGTTCCAGAATATGCTTGCTAAGAAGAACTCCTTCATGGCACTGGGGCAAGGCTGCTTTCGTGGTGCTGTGGAGTAACCTGGCCAGAAGTGCAATTCCTAGAGACTGGGTCAAACAAACATTAGCAGCACCTCTCGACTCTGTACCTTTCCTATTTGCACTTCTGCAGCATCCCTGAGCACCACATGTCCACCCAAAAGCACGGCATGGCCTGGCCACGGGTGGCAATTTGCCATGTACTGGCAATCACACCAGCAAACATCTGCAGAACTGGCAGGGTTTTATCCTTGCTGACCTCATCCATTCACCCATGAGTGCAGGCCATGCCAGTGAGGGTGGAGTTCCATCTTCAAGTGTTACTGCAGGAAACCGGAGTTACTAAAAATACTGTGAAGCTCTGACTGGAATTCCATAGAATAATAGAATGGCTTTAGAAGGGACCTTAAGGATCATCTATTTCCAACCCTGCTGCCATGTGCACAATTTGGGACATATGCTTGTTAAATCCAGAAAACTCAGAGCTGAAAATTTAATTTCATCTATAGGGTTTTTTCCCCTGCGTAAAAGCCTTTCTGTATCATATCTCAAACAAAAACTACATTACATGTGATTATATAGGCACCGAATTCAAAGGTGAATGTCTGCAGCAATAGTCTCTAAAATATTTAAGACTGAAATGAACTGGGAAGTCAGGCCTTTTCTGCTTATTTTTGATAGTAAACTAAAAATTCACATTCAGTCTGTCATCTTCATGATAACATGTGTGGTCATGGAACAGCGAGATTGCAGAAATCTCTTAAGTGCAAGTTGGCATCAGTTGTTTTTGCAGAGAAGTTGAATTTATGAGGTTATTATTTGCTTGTTTTCTTCATACTTAATTACAAATTTGGATAAGAGTAGTCTTAGTTAAAACTTCAAGAACTTTCCTGTCTGACAGTGCTCAGAGTAAACATCCTTGAGGCTGCCAAGAAACAAACCAGCTAAGCCTTGCAAGAGAAAAATTGACATTCCTGATAATTATGACATAAAATTTAGAATAATTTTGATTAAAAACCCAACCCTTCTAGTTAATTTCTAACACATTTATATACTAGACAAGCCCAATAAAAACAAAACTATATATACGCATACTTTAGTTTCTTTTACATATTCACATGATAGACCTTGCAGATTGTTTAATAAGAAAAATGTTCCTATAAGTGAACTCTTTTGAATAGTTGCCCATGGGAAGCCCTGTGACTGGAATAAACTAAAATTAAACTGGAAGAAACCTGGAAGACGAATCATTTTGCATTTGCCAGAAGATACACTGGAAAATCATAACTCTTCCTAATTTATATTTTGGCAAAGTATATGTTTGCAAGATGAGAAAACAGACATACAAGATAAATGCTGTATCTAGGAATGCCACACTGGAATAGATCCTACTTGAAGAAATAATTTCAATATTATTTTAGAACAATGATGAAATGTTTTAGAAAAGGATGTTGTAGCCCTAGAAATCCCAATGACCTCCTAGATGAAGTGCCAGGACAGAAAGAGAGGGGTAAATGGCCAGTCATTTGTTGTCTCTTCTTCTTCTGTCGTACCCTCCGTCCCACCTACAACATCAGTTATTAAAGTCACGCCATTGTTCCAGAAAGGAAGTGGTGGCACGGGTCCAGGTTAACACTGCCAAAACAATATCCAATCCTAATGAGAGATGAAATCGTAGAATTAGGGTGGTTTTTTTTCCCTGTCTGCTCAAAAAAAGTTGGTTTTGGACAAACAAACCAGCAAAATTAAATTAAACATGTGGTTGATAAATGAAGTGCAGAAGAGTGTATGGAATAAAAACCTGGCTACCACAGGTACTTGAAGTAGTGTTGGCTCCCGTGCACTATTATTACACATCCTTTGCTGAAAACTGTATACCTTTCACAATTTTGAACCTCCTGTGTGTTTCCTCATATTTTCAATCAAATTATTACATACTAGAAATATGCATAAGGGAAATTATTCTACACATTTTATGGTGTGCTGTTGCTTGTAGCAGTAATTGAAGTACCTTTTCCACTTATGAAAGTACTAATTTTATTTGGTTTTATTGCTTTTCTAGATGCAATTATTTATTTAGTGTGTTTTGGCTTTATTAAATTATGTTTACTATAGGAACATCATAAAAATGTATGAAAGCAACACATCAGCCACTACTGCCCAATGACTTGTTTTGGGGAATCTAGTGTTATTTTTCATATCCAAACATAATAGAATAAGGTAAGAATAAAGAGATAATCTACACTGGAAAACAATGCAATTTTGAGATAATATAATAAAACACCTGGACAATATGATTTCATAAATCTTACTTCTAAAATTTACATGAGCTGGGCGTTGGGGTGGCTATTTTAGGACATGTGGCATTTTCTAAATGGAAACATAACAAGAAATGTGATTAAACAATAAAGGGGAAAACATATACAGATTTAGCTTGCCCTGAACAACTGATTCCTACAGAACAATGAAAATATTTCTGCCTCAACAGATGTTCTGCATCAGACTTAGGAAATGTAGAGTTTTACTGTGGCAGTGACCAGTATCTTTGCTTGAAAAGTTTTATCAGATTAATTTTGAGGAAGCTTTTCGCATGCAGTGTATCATTATGCATTGAAGGTCTGATGTGACACTGAAGGTGGAAGCAAAATTCCCAATACCTTCAAACGGAGACTCAATATACTATCTTACACTGAGAATAAAATCTTCAGCATTTGTTGGTGTTATTGTGGTGTCCACCCTCAATGTAACTCCTGTATTTAGCTTCTGTACTACATAACTGAATAGACAGGCACGTACAGTTTTGAAATCTTTAACTCAACATAAAAGCAAAAAACAACTTAAGTGCCTAGAAAATGAGGCTAATGCTTTCAGGATAGAAAGAAAAGGGCAGTATAAAATTTTTCAGGCATCACGGGAGTTGACCAAGGGTTTTTTCTAAGTCTTTAAGCCAAGGCCGGGATAGGAGAGATGTCTTTCTAAACAGTATGGTTCAGTTCAATCCTAATACATTAACAAAGAAAATATGTGTGTGATTTTATTTCTGTTACAGTGAAGATCTGTCTGGATCCACAGTAATTCCTTTTGTCATTATGCCAGAGAATTCAATGAAAGCAGGAAATTTTCTGTGTTGTCAACAGCAGAGCATTTGATAGTGAATGAGGAGCAGAAGTCAAGATCAAATAGGACTACGCATGGACGTGGGGGTGGGAGGGAAGACTGTGTGGACAGTGAAATGCAAAGATGCCAGTCCTGCAGGCAGTGCCCTGCAAAGGGCTTGTACTCACATTGCACAGATCAGTTGACTCCAGTGGCACCACTTGCAGCAGCAGCTGCACAAAGTCTTTGAGGATTTGATCTGCAGAGAAGAAATAGGATCAAATTAATGCTGGAAAAGTGTAAACTTTTTTCACCCTGATGGAAACAAACTGAAATGCTGAGTGTGAGTAACTGTCATGAGAGGATTCCAGTGCAGTGCAAAGAACAGGAAGCAGGGGAGCACAGGGACTGATTTCAGAAGGTATTAGATGCTTATCTTTTTAGGCAAAGACAATACAATAATTATTCAAACACATTTCAAGGAAACAGGAATCATTTGTGTTAAATCAGAAATAAATAAGCAATAAATAAAATGTGAAACTTTTGGCCTTGGCAGCTATTTACACTTTCTTCCTAACATTTAAGAACTGTGTGGAAAATCTTGGTTTATGAACTTTGAGCCAATTTTAAGTTTACAACTGCCAAAGCCTTTCTTAGTCTGAAAGATGCAACCTTTTCATGGCTGCTTCTTGTGACTGCAGAAATTCACATGGCTGAAATGTTTTGGCTTTTTAAATTGTCCTCTGCACTTCAACTTGAGGACACCAGTTACTCAGGTAGAACAAGTACTCAAGAAGATAAAGAACAAGTTCTCCAGTTCTTCACTTGCATAGGGCCATAGAGCTTCACCCTTCTTCAGGGAGCACAGACCTCTGTCTTCTACAGATGAACTGAGATCTATTTCAAATACTGAGGGTCTCACATACAATTCCACAGCAACTCTTTTGTTTGTTGCTACATTTTCTGAGGTGAATTAGACATGAACAACCCACTCCCAACTGTGAGCAAAACACACACAGGAGCACAAGACAAGCTTTTCCTCCTCTGAGCCACCTGAGTCTGGATGAAGTCCTCAATAGCAGTAGGCAGCTTCTGCCACCCACGATAAATTTGTTCAGTAAATTTTATTGACCATTTCCCTTAGCTAAATTTTATAATTGTAAGTCAAATCACTGTAATACAGCAGACAGTTTTGATGTTATGGCCTTTGTTCTAAACTCTGAACTCATCTATAGCTTGGCAAAGGTGGTGAAATTCCAGTGGAATGGCAGTAATTCTATCCAGTTTTTTCTCCCTTCTGTGTATTTTTAACATTTTAGTTCTGTTAAGAAATATAATGAGAGGCTCTGTGAGTGGCTGTGATTAGAGATGTAACTGGTCCAAGGTTTACAGCTGGAAAGCAAATCTGGGATATATCTTTCAAATTGTGAAATCTGCAATAAATAAAAATGGGAAATTTACTATTAAGGAGGCCGAACATTTTGCTAACATACATCTTTCAAATCTGCAATATTTGAATCGTCAAAATGTTCAGTGTTTGTGAAATTAGAAGCAAACCTGAAAATCCTACTTATTCCTGTTTCCTATTTTTAATATTATTTTTATTTCTTCTTGTATGAACTAACCCTAATGCAGAGTAAACTGATTAACAACGTAGTAGAATTAGAATGGGTGGGAGAAGAGCTACAGCCAATTTTATAAAATATCTACATTCAGTGGTAATGACATTATAACTAATTTGTTGGTTCTGTCTTGCAGCCAAAAATCGCAGAGGAGAATTTAACATATGCTGAACTTGAACTGATGAAGCCGATTCAGGAAGCCAAAGGCATTCCCAGCATGACGGTCTATGCACAGATACTCTTTGAGGAGAACAAGCTGTAACAGTTCATGCCTGTATAAATGTCCTTTGTCTGTGTTCTATTTAAATCTTGCTGTGCTGTTTATTTATAAAAAATCATACAAATGTCCTTATTTTTTTATTTCCATTCATGCACTTCTATTTTTCTATGAGACTTTTAAACACAATGTAGTTGAAAGTAATCATAGAAAAAGCAGCTGGTCAACAAGTGATATCCCAGAGATACCCTTTGTAGTGTTCTATACCCCTGTTGGAAATGGACTGAAGTTCCACCTGGGACATTTTTAACGCTAAACATTATTCCTTCTTTAATGTTAATGTGATGAGTCCAGCTGCAAACATCAATATCGTAGCAAGCCTTAGGAAGGCTGGTTGCAGGATCCATGCCCAGCAACCTGCTCCTGAAGGAAAAGGCCACTGATCAGGAAAATGGCCACTTTAATGCATTTTGTCCCATCAGAAAAATATTAACCCAGTAAAGCTGACTTTTTTCTACAGCAAAGGAAAAGCTAAAGTTACTTTTTCTGCTTTTTTGCCCTTCTCCAGAAATAGTTAAAAAGGTTTGTGTTCTATGTTTTCAAACTCCCTTTCTAAATGACATTGTCTTTAAAAAACTTCTGTTACTTTTAGTAAGGTGTTTGAAATAAAACATTTCACAATAATCTGAAGGAAACATTTATAGTTAAACCCCAATGATTTAAGGAAGAATATTCATAACTTAGGAACATCTCCCAGGATTTGATTTTTTAAAATTCTGATTAGGAATAGGAAAAACTTGATAGTGAGTAAAAAACTGAGAGAACCAGGACACTGCTTTTGGTCTTGGTTTAGTTTGGTGTTTCCGAACCTACAAAAGTTTCCTCCTGTAGCCTGCACTGCTGAGCTGCTGATCTAGAGGAAAAAATTACACAGCTTCTCCTTCCGTATGGAACAGACTCTGTAATGCCCTGCTGACTTTGGAGTTATTTCTTCGGAAAGACCAGGGCTCAGGAGATAGGGAAATGAGCCTAATGTGAGGACACAAAATAACATTCCTCTTTCTTTACCTCTTGATAAGTGAGAACACATTCTTCCTTTTCCTTTGACAGACATCGATGGAAAATGAGCTATTCTGTGCCATCCTGGGCATTTCAGTCATGAAGAATAGCTGGACTGATGTTTTCAAGCTCATGTATCTTCAAAGTCTAGTTTCCCCAAAGCTCAGGGAGAGTTTGATACCCAACATCTTTCAGCTCTTGGGAAGCTTTAGCTCTTGAGTGCAGTCCATGGAGATGTAAAAGCACGGGCTCTTTAGGTCACCATCTGGTCATGGAGATCGATACTTGGCATGTGCCAAGTCTTGTCCAGGTCTGTGAGGGAGCCCCATGACAGGCTGCTCATTCACCAGTACTTAATGTGGATTTTGGAGTAGCACTTGCAGGCCTTGGGTTCTGGAGGCACAACTTAGAAGGTCCAAGTTGGTTCTTCCTTTACAGGTCACACCCTTTTAGTGATAGAACAACTTCTCATGAGGGTTCAGAGCACAGCTGGGAATCGTCACAGGAGCACTCATGCCCTTGTTCCTGTTATTGCATGGGAGTGCAGGAGAGGAGGGCAGCGGGGACAATTCAAGGATGGGGACGTGCAGCCAAGCGACAGAGCACATCACTGCCTTTTGGAGGGTTTCACCAGAATAAGTGAGTCTGTATAAACTGCTTTTCAACTTTTTTGAACTGTGGTAGAGATTAGGCAGCACACATAATCTGTTACTGTCTAGCCAGGGTCTGTAAATATAAAATGCAGTCACCTGCTTCCTCATTAGATAAAAATTTCTTCCATAAAAAGAATTTAAGAAAAGCTTATCAGGCTGACCATTATGTGCAGTACTAATTCTAATCCTATTCCTTCATCAAAACAGTTGTTTCAAAACTAAGGGCAGCTTCTATCAGTTTATAATGCTAGCAATTATTTGCATTTTTAATGTTTGCGTTTGTGAGCTGTCAAAAAAGATGTTTGTTTTACCTTTGTATTGTCCCAGGAGTTAATCACCCACCAAAAGGGCATGGTATCTTTCCTTGTTCTTTGATCAATTGTTGGACCTTCAGTGACAACAGCAGTCAACTCATCGACCAAAACCAAATTGGTGCTAACGAGTGATTCAACATTCAGGGATCAATTTTGGAACAGCCAGTTTAACTGATTATTCAGAGAGGACACCTGTTATGCAGACAGCTGTTCAAAAAACCTTAGAAAAACATAGACATTACTAGCTGTTACTTTGGAATTAAAGATAAAATCCTAACACATTAATTATTTGACCACTTAGCTGTGAAAACTTTCAAGTTTGGTGACATTCCTTTTGCATACAACTGGCCATTGTGCCCGTTGTTCAGAAGAATCCTCTACTGTATATTTATGCCCAGCATGTTAATGAATACCGTTCTTTATGTATTAATATCCTGTATATTCTTGTGTATGTTTGATATCTAATTCCCCAAAATAATAGTTAATTGAACTGAATAAATTACCTTTTTTTGTAAGATTTTTTGTCTCGCTCTCTGCAGGATTTATTGCTTCCTAGAGAAGGATATTGCTTCCTAGATTGAAGGATATGCGTTTATCTCTTACACAGCATATAGAAAGTCCCAGTATTTGGAATTGAATTCTTCATTCTGCAGAAAATTCCACGCTTTTCAAATGTTTGGAACTGACTTCACATGGCAGCAGAGAAAGGAAAACATCATCTTGCAATTAATTGCACATCTGTAAGTATCAAAGGAACCCACTGAAAGACTACAGAGAGGAAACTTTCACTGAGTATAATATGCTTCAGTGTGAGAAATGCAGAATAAATGGATTTAGCTCCTTCTAACAGGACCTGCAAGGCCAAATTAATCCCTGGCCTAACTCTCTCTGGCTTCAGCAGAACAGCAGCAGACTTGAAGGTGGCCCACAGTTCTTTTATGACAGGAGTTCCCATGAAGACTCTTAGTACCTTATTAAGCAGCTGGAGTCTGCTGAGTCACACTATTTTGGTTACTCCTTCTGTTGTCATTGGTAAAACATGGCTTTGTGCTGAAATCCTAACAAATACACCTCTATTAGCTTCACACCAATTTAATATGAGATTGTTAAATGTTAATGTACTGCACCCTATAGCTTTAAATGGAATTAGATATGTTTACAGCTTTGGTTAAATGCACCTTGTTCCTCCACATTAAATTTTATTACTAGAATTCTCCATCAGCAAATAGGAGTAAATCATATTAGTGTCACAGGCTGTGTGGGGGTTGATTCTGCAGCCCAAGGAAAAGGTATTTTATTACTCTTTATTACAACTTTCTAATTGGTAGGTGTGGTCAGCATGTCATTATCTCTGCAATTGCAAGCAAATTATTTGTTTTAGTATAACTGTAACATAATTGCAGGGTTCTCTTCATCAAAAAGTTCAATAAATTTGTGTCCTTAGCCAGGGTTTGGCCAGGTTCTGCTGGCACAGGACTCAGACCAGGTAAGTTTGCATTTTATGTTTAATTTGTAGGTTAAATTTTGCTTTTTGAGGGCCTCTCCAAAACACCTCTGGTGAGTGACATCAAGGTGCAAAGATCCTTTTTGGCTTCAGTCTAACCTGCCAGAGTAAAAGATAAAATTCCTAAATTTTGCTGCATAACAAGTGGTCTTCTGAGTTTTCTACACTAATGTGAAATGTACTCATTCCATGTGCGTTGTTCCACCAGCAGGTTTGATTCCATTTCACTTCCTTAGTTGGGCAGATCAAAAGACTGCGTATCAGTGGAAGACTCTTGCATAGCAATAGATACTTCAGGAATCCTCCCTGTCTTGGCATCCTATTGTGTCTGTCTTTTTCCTTACCAGCATTGCTGGGCTGTTTCCAAACTCCGCAAAGGGCTTTTCAGTCTTCGACCACCGTGGTCAGAAATGTTCTGGCAGCCCTTTGTGAGCATCCTGCTGAGATCTGCTCAGGTTTTCATTTTAGTACGTAACAGAGCCAGTCACTGCAGCTGCATTTCCCTCCTGTGAGGATCTGAGACCTGATCTGCGAGGGTCTGCTCCTGCATCTCACACCTGGAAAGTGGGAGGTCATGTCCACAGAGGCCCCAGGCAATCTCACTTGGGCTGTGGTCCTGGCTAAAGAAAAACTTTGGGGAAAGGAACTGGTTTGGTCAAACACAAGCTTTCCCTCATGGACTTAATTTAAGCCTTGTTAAAATCCTATCTGTCTGTAGCAGTATTTTGCCATAAGGAAGTGAATGAGAACACAACAGTGCATTAGGTCTTTGCACATAGAGCTGTGACAAGATCACCTTAGGGGCTTTTGCCTTCCTGTTCCAGGCTGGCATCATCTTGGGCACAGTTAACAGCAGTACACAGCTACCCACAACCCTGCATCTTTCCTTGAGAAATTAGCCATTGATACTTTTGGATTATCCTCAGGAATGAAGAGACATGCAGGAACTCCTCTGACTGCTAAGACAAACTCTCTCCTGACACTGGGGAGGGTGGATGACCACAGCACAGAACAAAGACATCACATAAAATATACAGGGCAAAAAACCACATAGGGATGGGCAACAGCTGTCCCTTTCAAACATAGTAACTGGATGCATGTCCTCCCCTTACCATGAATACTGCTCAGTGGTGCTGCACCATTTCCTCTGATTCTCCCTGCTGTGCATAGGAATTAGCATGAAAACTGCTCAGCACTGCCTGTGAAGGGATTTTTCAGGCAACCTGTTAAGCAGCTTTACACATCTCCTTTCCCTGAACTAGTCCTGTGGGGCTGAAGCCAGAGAGAGTTAGGCCAGGGATTAATTTGGCCTTGCAGGTCCTGTTAGAAGGAGCTAAATCCATTTATTCTGCATTTCTCACACTGAAGCATATTATACTCAGTGAAAGTTTCTTCTCTGTAGTCTTTCAGTGAGTTGCTGTGTTACTTACAGATGTGCAGTTAATTTCAAGATGATGTTTTTCTTTCTCCAGTGATGTGATCTGACATTATTAAATCTAGGTGGTCCTTGCACAAGAAAAGTCAAGAATCATGGCCTAAGTGGATCAGAGGAAGGTCAACAATTTTGCTAGCTAGCCATTATTTTCTACATGGCACATCTTTATCTTAAATGATCCTGCTTTGTAACTGTACTCTGCTCTTAGAGGAAAATATGCCCTTCAAATCCCTCAAGCAAACATAGCTATGCTCACTTCTATCTCTACTTCCTCCTTGCTTGCTCTCAAAGAGCAACCAGAGGATAGAAGAAGAACTAACACAAAAGCCAAAATTAGTAAATCACCGTGCACATGATTACGGCAAATGGCAAAGGCCGCTCCTATGTATCACTATAAAAAATAACGCTAATTGGGATGCTTTGCAATTTCCTGTACAACCCATAATTAGGTTAGATAAGAAACTAGCAGTGTCTAAGTGCTATAAATGTCTAAATTAAGTTATTTTGAAAGTGCTTGGCACTTTGACATTTGAGAGTTCAGTGTAATTGGGGTATTGAAATAAAATTGCTTCTGTTATTTAAAAGGTCATTATCTTCTTTGGGTAGATATATAAGGACTATTTTCTACTCTACTGAGCTGGTCTATTTGGTTCAATTAGACCTGCTTCAGTAGATTTCTAGTGGGCCTCCTCCCACTTATCACAGTCCCAGCACTGGCACAGAGAAGGGCCTGTAAATATACAGCCCAGATATGGAGTATATATTCAGCTCATAATCAGGCTCTGAAGAGCCCAGAGCTTCCCCCATGAATACCACAGGCTGCTATACAACAAGGTGGCAAATGAGTCCTTACACAACAAAAGCCACCAAAGCTGGCTGAAGCCAGCCTGCCAGGCAGACAAAGGCTTTGGAGCAAATCAGGATTTCACCTTCCCAAGAAAATAATCTCATAGTCTGGCAGCAGTTCTGGTTATTTCCATAACACAACTGAAATTCCTTGTTTACAACATCCACGGTCCCACCGTCACACAAAGATATGCCTTTTTGCTTGCTTACTAGAGCTGATACTCTGCAACTGTGTCAGTCAAAGGTGGGAACTTAAATGACTGCATCTTGACTGCATTTGATTTTGGTCAGACCAGCAGCTTCAGTAAAATAAGGAGTATAAAGACATGGACATTGGCCGAGGAGATTTAACTTATCACCACTTCTCCACTGGAGATGCCACAGCCAGGAGATGGTAGGGAATGGACTGTGCACTGGAGGGGCCAAAAAGTACTCTCGCCATCCACTCCTGTGGCTTACTTCATGTGCTCCCCTCAGGAGAGCAGAGCATCCCACCAAAACTGGAGTAGATATGGGAACAGGAGTTTTTTCCTGTCCCTCTTGGCCAGGGAACACATGTGCAAGGGAGAAACAAAGTCCTGAGAGCCTCGTGTCCAAACTGAACAAGGAGACAGTTTCTGACCTGAAACAGGGGAAGTTCCCATGCTGCTGTTGCGCCAATGACTGCACCACACCAACAGCCCCCACATGCATCGAGCTGCACCACCTGAATATGAAACACATCAAGTGATTGCTGAACAGAGGCACCACTGTCTCCATCAAAAGGGCTACATTTGCTCAGCACTCATTACAGCAAATACTACTCATGGTCACTAATATTCCAATGTCCTGCTGAAGGCTGCCTGGTGCTGAGTACTACATTTCCACAAGACATTTAACCCTAGTGCAGGGAATAAGGGTGAGCTGTTTTAGATGAGCCCTTTTAAAAATTTCATGTGGCAAATTTGCATGAGCCTCCTGATGCTTGGGAAGAGCTCTGATTACAAACTGTCTGCAAGGCAAAAAGTATAGAGAGGGTTGGCATTCCTCCACAGGAATTACACCACCCTGTATCCTCTCACACCCCCCCATCAGCCTGGCTGACTTCAATGACAATAATTGCCATGCACACGTCTGAACAGTGACACCAATAACACAGCAACTAATCCCTGAGTTGAGAAGAGTAGCACATAGTGACAGCCACAGGGAAAATTTTCCTGTGAGAATTACAGATTCCCTTGCATAGATATCTCAAAAAAGTTTTGAGTAAATTCTTTTTATGAGGATGCAAAGGCCCTGCAGTGCACAGGCAAATATTGCTTCATGAGTGTTAACTAGCCGGCAGAATACCAGAGATCAGGCACTACTTAATGCTCAGTGTAATACTTACAAGACTTCTGTTGCTGAACAAGGAAGCAAGATAGTCTGTGCAATAACCAAATAAGTGTAATTAAGGCATTTTAGGGTTTATGGTGCTCAATTAGATTAAACTGGTTTTTAAAGTCGCATAAAGGTTGTGTTGTTCCACCTTTCTCTTCTTCATTTCCCTATAGGGCAAAGTTAAAACTTATTTCTGCATTTCTTATCCTAATGGGATTGGATTTCTTTTAAGGATAATTCTCACCCTGAGCTACTTACCCTGTGCAAAAGTTGGTTCTGAGGTAATTATAACACTCTGTTGATGTTCACGCTGTTCCACTTACAGTAACAACGGACTTGTGCTAAAAGTATTTGCTGTGGAATTGCTATACTTCATTTTTTCAAGCATATTCTAGATCTGCTACCCCTACATCCCAAGCATGTGTCACATCAGGATACTCACAACTCACACCACTACTGCCCCTGGCCTAACACCAAGGCTTGTCTATGTATCAGTGAAGTCACCTCCACGTCCAGAGCTGATGGAATTTCCTGGACATTTTCATGAACATTCATAATTTACCAAATATGCAGGAGACCAAAACAAATATTAAAACAGGTGGTTGCAAGATGGTTGGTTTCAGATGATCCTTCAACCACTTATTACAAATTTTGAGCAAAAATTTCCTGTCCCAGAGACTTGCCTGTAGGAAAATGACCAGGTAGCACTCTACCACTGTCACACATGCTGGCTGTATCAGGCCTAGAAAATGTGAGGACTGCAGCATGCTGGTATTTGTGCCTTAACTCTGCAATCTGAGTCATGCTTTTGGTACTCACAGTATGTGTTTCTTCCTATGATTTATGTCATTTGGGAAAAATTCTCTAGAGCTAGAGAAGAACCCAAAATTTTCTCAACCAAGCATTGTTGTACAGCAAATCATTCCTAATCAGAACTTTTACCAGATGAAATTGCAACCCGCTTCTATTCATCTTCCTTTTATATTGTCCCAAACTGCAGCTCCCTGAAAATGAGGAGAAGCTTGACTTGGGAACACATTTAATGTGCTGACTTCCATTCACACATGCACACTCTGGACCTGTTCTCCGTGATTCAAAACAGATGTTGCTGAAGCGACTGTTGAAGATTTAAGAGAGCTGATGTTAGGCACAGGGAGATGAGCCTGTCAAATCCATGCATGGCCAGCCATGCTGGCCTCTTCTTATAACAAACAAAGCCAGGTTGATGTCTAGAGTATTGGAGCCATTAGTGCAGCTGCCTAGGCTGCAGAGTGCCACTGCCAGCTCTAGAACAGGGAGCATCTGCTCTTGGCAAAGAAAGGCTGCATGAAAAGGCTAAAGGAGGAGACAATTTGCAAGCTGTTCAAGACGATCAGGTGAATCAAAACACAGGTAGTGACCTTCTTTCACAGCTCTGAATCACCTTTACCATGGTTCAGTAAAGCTGTATTTACCGTTGACAGGAATCCAAGTCTTTCTGTCCATGTATCCAAATCACAGCTTACTTCTAAGGAATGTGCAGAAGGAAGCGGAAAGAAGCAGTACACTTTTGTTGACAATTGACCTTTCCCCAGTCCTCAGGAAAAATAAAGATAGGCACAGTCCACCTTTGCTCCATAGGGCTATTTGGATTCGAAAATATTGGTGTGTTTTGGCCTGTTTTCAGTGTATGTTTCCCTGAGCCCAGAAAGATTAGTATTTGACTCATCAAGTCATGCACTTGGAGGTCAGAAAGGAAGACCAGGCGGGTCATCTGTGTAGACATAATGCAGACTTCCTTGTATGTCTGCATCATGAGCTTACATCTAATTACTGCATCTTCCACAGGCAATTACCTCGCTCACTATGGAGGTTAAGCTGAGTTGGGGTGGGGACATGTCTCAGCACTCTGTAGGGAAGGAGGCTGTTTGCTTTTGGAAGATTTGCTCATTCAGCAACATAATTCAAAAGAAGAGTCATTAGCTAAGCAGTGTCCTATAGGAAAAAGAAAGTTGATCATGTAATTAAAAGAAGACTGGTAAAAACCTGTCTTCTGCTCCAGATTCTTCCTAATGATGCTGAAGAGCGAGTTTCTAGCACCAAGATTTTAGCATATAGTGGTTCCTCAGCCTTAGCTGTTCGGTGCAGCACACATGGGGCTTCACTCCTGCAGTGCTAACCAGTCCCAGTGCACTAGAAAACAGGGATCTGTCTGCCCAAGGGTGTGTTTGGTGGCATGAATAAAAGAGCCTTCATGGCCATAATGTCCTTTGTGTTCTTCCTGGCACTTCTCTGACCCAGTCTGTGTGCTCAGGAAGCTGCTCTGCCTGTGTGGCTGTGCAGCCCTTCTGTATGTGAAGTAAGATACTCAATCTCTTCACCAGGTCAAGGAGGAGCAGAAGAGAGAGGGAGTTATCAATTTAGCTCCTTCCAATTATGCTAAAATGTTAAAGAGGTTGATTTTTCACAGTTTCTCCATCCCCACTAGGGACACAAATGGCACTTAAATTTATTACACTATAGTCTCAGCCTTCATTTACTACAAATACTCACTTTTACCATACAGGGTGATTGTGGAGGTAAATCCTGAAGTATGTCTAATATACTGATCTTCCAGAAAGTTATAGGGACAAGGTTAGAACGAAGACAGCAAAGAAGGAAAATGAATGAATATGTTGACCACTGTGTCAGATCTTCCTCCTCACCTATTACATACATTTTGCCTGCTGTACTATAAAAACCAGTCAGAGATTAGGAAACGTTGCACCACAACCCACGTTCACAGGGGGGCTGGATAAAGGAACCAGCACCAGCCTGGGAATTCCAACCTTCACTTTGTAAACAAAATAGCTTCTCAAATGGCATGCATATATTTTTATGCAGATTCAGGGAGGAAGAAAGTGTAAGAATGGAGATATTAACATTCTTGCATGTCAGTGAAGAACAAAAATACTGCAACATACTCACTTAACACCTGTTTGAAGCCTGAGTATTTTTAATCTCATGATGTTAAAAATACAATATGTTGTTATTATTAAGCTTCACTGCTCTTTGGCATAATCAAGGCAGTTTTATTTGCTAGATAATATTTGTGAAATACAATGTATTATGTCAAATTCAATATCTAAAATAACATTTTAAATACAAAAGTTTTCCCAGGACAAATACTACAAAATCTCATTGTCTATGTGCATATCTGTCAGTTTCTCTCACAACTTTTGGGTCCAGTGTCTAATTTAAATTATACTTGACTGCAGGGTCAGTCCAACAACTCCTTTGAGATTCAGTCTCCAACCAGAGGCTTCCAGTTTCTCTGATTCTCTCATGCTGTGGAGCGTAATTTTTCTCTCCATCCAAAAGGTTGAAAAAACAAGAACTCTTGGCTATTTCTTCCTACCCATCCACAGACCAGCAGCAGATTCTTCCCCAGTCATCACCAACTAGGAGCTTGGAGGAATTTCTTGAGAAAGAAAGAAAAAGACAAAGAAAACCATGTTTAAGAGGAAGACACAAATAGGATCAAGGCTTTTTCTGTATGTGCAGCAATTAGGAGGATGCAACATTCAGGGGTGCACATTATCTTTAAAGTTAAAATTGAAGAACCATGTTAGAGAATATTCAAAGTTTGATACTTCAAAGACTGAGCTTAGAATTGGGTCCAAACTTTCCTGGAGTTGAGTGGGTTAGTTGTGGACAATTTAACCAAATCAGAAGCTCTTACCCTTCTCTGAGTTTCTGTGGATGTTAAATAACCTGCTGTCCAGATTCGGAATTCAGACTCGTTAGCACGATGTCATGGCTTCAGCCAATGAAATCCCTGCTGCATGCAGTGCCACCAGCACTAATGAAACTAACCCTCACCTCAAACATTCCCCCTTTCAATGCACATCAGCATCACACTAACTGCTCTAAAGCTGAGCATGCAGAATGCATTTCATCAACTGTCAAAATTTCAACACTTTCGGAGAGACAGTAACTGTTTTACAGTACATTGTAACATCCTGGAGAAGGAGATAACAACAAATATTACAGCCAGATGACTGCGGGAGGGGCGCGAGTAAACTAAAATACTGCTGGCTGTGCAGACTGAGAGGAGTTGAACAACGAAGCTGTCCTTTGGCCAAAAACTTCCTGTTCCCATTTTAAGGAGACAGTATCTCCAGCAACTCCTAGGATAGGATTATTTCCGTGTTGCAGAGATAGTGTAGCAGCTACTGAGTTCTACACTATTCTGGCCAAAACCTGCTATTGCTCCTGGCTTGTCTGCTGCCTGTCCAATGACTACCCTAACATCCTTCATTAATGTACCTAGCCAGGCCAGCTCCTTGAGGGGCTGTTTTGGCTACGAGAGGTCCGACTGAGCTCCCACAAGCCCCGAAGCGCAGGAACAGCGCAGGGAGCCCGGCCCCAGCCCCCGCCCCGCCCCGGGGCCCCCCTGCCGGGCAGCGCCGGCAATGGCCCTACCTGGACACGGCCAGCGCCGTCACCGCCGGGCTCGTCCTGCTCGCCTTGCCAGTCAGGGCAACGCTGGGATTCAGTTCCCGACAGAGAACAAGATGTTTTCCACCCTTGTTACCTGTTGTGTGGTTTAAAAATAAATATTTAGAAAGCGTCTGGGGGGCAGCATGGATGGGATTGTTATTATTTATGGTCAGCAAGTTGTTAAGTTGAGAACAAATATATTTAATCTTGGCCTGTGCTGTTGCAAAATAGGCCCATCCCAATTTAATTTGTGGCTATGATAGTTACATGTGCTGACGTGCGGCTGTATCAATTGTGTGCTAAATTGGATTTGTGTATTATTGCTTTCTAAATTGCATGCCTAGTTCAGCAAAATTGTTCATCAGTTTTCACTGGCTCTGTGCTTAATAAGATGCCCCACAATACTTTGCTGCCAGGATATAATACAGCCCATAATTGCCTAGTAAAAAGAAATTACATAAAGCCCTGGTATTATCAACTTATCTAAATCTGCTCATAACAGAACCAATAATTAAATGCTGTGAACATTTCACATACACACACATACATACACACACACCCCCCTAACAACATAACTCACAGTTACTCTGGTCTTTTTAATGACTGTGCTTTGTATTAATTTTATTTTCTTTAATGCACAAAATGAGATATGGGAATATTTGGTCATTTAAAATAATTCTGAAGTCATCTGAATAGGTTAAGGGAGTATGACCCTGCTTTGATTACATCTCTCAACCCTTTAATAAAGAATGCTGTTCCCATATCCATCCGAAAACATGCAGCCTTACGTTCATGTGCAAACAGGTGTTGGCTCTACACATCACCAGATACCTGGGGCCAGCACATATCTTTTATGGTCCTCTTGGGAAAAAAAACACAAACAAGAGTGTTCTGCTGTGCTCCCATGGATGGCTTTTAAATACTCATTTAGAAAACTGCTTAAGATATACATTTTACAAATAGCTAAAATATCAGTCTGTTCAAAAACATGCATATGCAATTATGCTTGGAAAGACCTGCCACAGGAAGTTACAGACAAGAACTTCAGAAATTCTTAAATCAAAGGAGACTTTTCCATAGGTAAAGAGAATCCACAAAATGACTACAGAATACCGTGGGGATTTTGGAAAGAATGTTAGGTGTTTTGCTTTGACTTACTGACAAAGCAATCTTCAGTTAGAGATGAGAACAAAAACAAATATGAAGCTACCACAGCCAATCTCACATCTGGCATCTTGGGTGTTCTTGTACCTTCCCTAGAAAAATGTGGCTCTGGCTACTCTGAGGCTTGACAAAAGGTTTGATAAGCATCTGGTTTGGCTGTTATACATACATATATATTGGCATATTGGAAATATTTTCACATAGCAATCCAAGTAATGTTGATGCCAAGTTCCACGAACAGCACTTTTAAAGATCTCTGTTGTAATGCCCAATTACTGTATAGTGTCTTCTTTTTTTTGCAGATGTTACATCTATAGCTCTATATTTATGCAAAATGTCTGCCTAAAATTGAAGTAATAGAGAATGTCTGTAATGAGGACCACAGCAAATAAGTGGAGTAAATTATACATAGTAACACCACAATTCCTTTCTCTTAGAAGAAGCACTGGGAAAAGAAGAAAGCTGTGCTATTTAGAATGTGCCTTTAAAGCCTTCTGACAGGTTTCAGCTCCTGTATTTGTTGGAACAGAGAAGTGAGCTTGAGTTGTTTTTAGTACCAGTAAGCACCATAGTCCCACGATCTTATTAACCTCAGCTCTGCGAGAACTCCATGGTATCAGCTTCAGCTGCACACAGCCTTGAATAAACAGCTCCAAGCACTAGGGCCTGCTGCTGGCCTCCCACCAGTTTGAAGTACCTCTGACTTCTTTTAAGGTGGCAAAGACAACGAACTTCTCTGTTCCATCCCCGAGCAGGATCTGGCACTGCCCACTCTGACATGATGCCAGGATATTTTAGTACAGGCCATCAGCAGAGGTGCCAAGGCAGTGGACTTGCTGGAGCTGGGACTATTTCCAGCCTTTGGTTTCACAGGTTTATGCAGAAAGGTGGTCTGAGATTGACAGAACCCATGAGAGAGCCTATGAAGAAGCATTCAGCTTCATCCAGGCAGGATGTGCCCATGAGATAGCAGGCTAAGGTGTGCTCTCTGTCTGCAGGGAGGGGCAGTTGCTACCCACCCCTGCTGCTGGTCACAGTAACACCGCATCAGCTGCCCACACCATCTCCCCTTCACACCACTGTGCTCACACCCCCTCTTCTTCCTCACAGCCAACCAGGGCTTGCAGCACTGGGTCACACTGCAGTTCCCCGCCCACCCTGTGGTCATACCTGTGCCGCTCTGTGCTCTCAGTCCAGCCCCTTGCTCTGGGGTATTCGTGTACTCGGTCTTCCACAGCTGTGCCAGTGAGGGGGTAAAAATGGGAAAAGCATGGATTGTAACAATGAGAGAGAGATTCAGCTTCTGCTTCCCAGCAAGGGGTGGGAATTGGACTTCTAACACCAGAACAGGGTTTTGCAGTTGTCTCCCTCTCTGTTACTGTGCTGCAGGGTGTCACACTGGAGGAATGTATGCAGGGAGCCGGTGGGGTTGCAAAGCTGACATGCTATCGAAAATCCCAGTAACCTAGGAAGTTCTCCTACCAGACTGGAGGCAGAATAAGCAGTGAATTCCTACGCATGAGAAAGTGTGACTTAATTAACTGAGCTGTGAACTCTCAGAACTATATTCAAACATATTTCTGAGGAGTGACAGAATTTTTGCTTTTAGAATTGCCCCAGAATGGACAGTACATTTTCAAAATTCTCCCTGAATGGCAAGAAGTCCTCTGCTCAGGAGGATAAAAGTTGATAGGAAGCAAATATTTTACTCTGATTTTCATTTTCTGCCCTCTGCTGCACTGTTAAGAAAGTGGCACAGGCTTTTATGAGCTCTGTCCCTCCGTTTAGAATACAAAATTCTACCTCCAGTGTACAATGAATCAAGATTCCTTTTCCTCTCTCCCATCCACCTACCCTCACCACTCCATCTGTGCTTCCTGTGATGATGATGCTGCGTGTGTCCCAGTCCATCACTTCAGCAAAGCAGCAGCAAACAATGTGGCAGGTGGGGCTGCAGGCAGTGCTGATGCTTGTGAGAAGCTGGCCATTCACTGTCCACAGGTACAGGTAAGATCCAGCACAAGAGATAATGTCACCCTGTAACAGAGCAAGAGGCAATGTCTCAGAATCCTACACTCATCCTCCTCATAACTTTTAAATGCTGATTAGAAATTGCTGACTTTCTCTGATTTAAATTCTGACCATTGTTTTTCTTCTGGGCAGATGATATAAACCAGACAAAGTAAAAATTACTTTTTTTTTTCCATGAAAAATTCTGACATTTTTACATCACATAAACCTGAAACACTATCTCAGATTTAGCAAGGTAATGCAGAAACAAGCTTTTTTCCACATTTATAAATGAAAATATATAATGAAATATTCCCTGTTTTCCATAAAATCCAGGCTTTTAGTAAAAAAGCAGACTGACAGACTGACCTAGCTATTGTCAGGGACAAGGGCTGTGCACAAGCAGTGCCTAGCATAAGTTCTGGGCCAGGACTAGTGCTCTTTTAAGTTGTACAAGTAAGCATTCTCTGAAACAAGGACATGGTGTTCACCTGCTTAGCTGCGAAGCCTTTGGTGATTTCACAATCCTCCTCTGCCCCTCACAGGGAGCTCACTGCCATCGCATTTCTACACTGTGTTTTGCATTTGACCAATGACCAGCTCCGCATCCAGTGACCTGCACTTCTGATGCAGAACACATCCTCTGCACTGAACCTCTGCCCTCCATTCCATGCAGGTGCAGCCCTGCCAGAGACTGCTCATAAGGAGCAAATGCACAGGGAAACACACAGAACCAGGAGTCAATGCTGCAATTGTAAATGATCTAATCAAAAGTGCATTTTGATCAGGTTATTAATTGAAATTCTACCTAACTTTTCCACTCTTGATCCATACTGAGAATCAGCTACAAAGAACATCATCAGCATAAGTCATCTGATTCTGGTAAAGGACAGTGTGCCCTTAAATTAGCAGCATGCATCTGGTTTAAGTCAACTAACACCTTACTTCACCCCTGCCTCCTTTGAGGCCAGGGCTCTTCATGCTGCTGGGCAGAATTCTGGAGATAAAAAATGATAGTGTGTTCAAAACAGAGTTGCCAATAATTCAAGAGATTAAATTTCAGCTACCTTATCTGCTTGAGAGTACATGATGTCCAGGCATTTGGCAATGATCTACAGTGTTTTTCAGGTCTGGACCAGGGATTTAAAACTAACTGAAATAATTAATTACAGCAAGCATTTGCAATCTTCCTTAGTTTATAACTTTTTGGGACAGTTCTTATTTTGTGTCTACACAACACAAACACCACGAGGTTTGGATCTATAGATGAAACTTCTAGATGCTCAAGCAACTCCAACAATCATATAATGAAGAGCTGTATAGGGTTCTTATTTCACAGAATTTTTTTCCTTCAAAACTTTGCTTTGAATCATTCTGAACTTTTCAGGAAAAAAACCCCTTCCTACCAATCATGTAATTTTGTGTCAATCAAAATAATGTAGCACAATGGAACACTTTATTTCTAGTTTCATGTAGCAATACATAAACATATGGAGAATTAAACAAAAATTACATTTCAGAATTAGGTGTTCTGTTTTGCTAACATCAAAAAAGAATTTTTTCATTCACAAGATACAGACTCCTTAATTTTTTTTCCTTGAAGATTCAGTCATACTTTTCTAAGGTTTCTGTTCTCTTAAATGAACTTTTCTATTGACTATTATCCAAACAGCTTAACCATTTACACCCCAATAAAGTGGAGATCAGTCATTTGGATCGGTCACCAGACTGTTCCTGGCACAGACCATCTCACTTTTGGGCAGTTCCAGGAGAGCAGATACTGACTGAAAAGGCTCCTGTACTGGCTGGTGCATGGAACAGAGAGAACTCTGTCCCCTGGGATCTCGAGCAGCATTGTGCCAGCCCACCCCCTCCTTTCTGAATGCTTGGCACTGCTTCAACTCACTTCATAAGGGACCACCAAGATATTCTGAGCTGGCCTGCTGAGGCCACTGGCCATTTTACAGTAACCAGGACTGCCAGGACTGGGAGCTGAGCTGGCACTGAACAGACTACTTAATTCCCACTCTCAAATTGCTAGCCATCAGACTGCATGGTTAATAAAGCTCTGATATGAGACAACTCTTTTGGCACAGACTAGGTAGAGAATATCTGCCTGGTTTCTTACTGCTGTGAACTCAATTTGGCCTTTGTACAATATCCAGGACTGGATTCAACCTTGAATTGTCTGAGCAGGTGAAACCTTGTTCTAGTATATTAGCAGAGAGATAAAATACAAATATGAAAGAAACATTTTTGGGAGGTAAAAGGATGGGGAAAAAAATCTCATCCAGACTGTTTACAGTAAAATCCAATACAGAATATTTTCCTATCAACATTCATGCATTTCTGGCCAGGCACAGACCTCAACAGATTTATACCCACTGCTTTCAGGAGCTCTCCCCACATCTGAGAGTAGAAGGGAAAGGAAAAAGCCGACATTATCACTGCAAAGGTGTAAGGCAGTTGTCAGCTGCGGTGGCAGACTGCAGCCTAACGTTTCAGCTGCACGAATGTGCAGCTCAGATGTGGCTCTGCTGCATGAATGCCAGGAGAAATTAATGAAATAACAGAGCCTACAAGGTTATGGGTGAGCCAAATCCAGGAGGTACTAGGGCAATACTTCATGCTCCGTAAACTAAAAGTTGTTTAATCCTGCTATCTATCCATCCAAAGATGCTTCTACTTAGCTACTCAGTCTAAGATGTTGCTTTTAGTGCTCGCCTCTCATCACTAAGAACACTATTAGCAATCTCTATAGAAAGAAAAAAAATCAATGTATCAGACTCTCAGGATGTTTTTACGTTGGGAAAAGCACCCATTAAATTATCATGAAATGTTCATGGATGCATCAGAAGAAAGATGATAAATGAAGATCTTACTGTTGAATTGTTGATGGCAACAGAAGCGAGGCTTTCCTCATGGGCAGGAAGCTGGTTTATGAACGTCAGCTGGTTCAGGTCCCAGATGATGCAGGTTCTGTCATCGGATCCACTCACAAAGATGCTGTAGGTTACAGATGCAGCAAGGCAGGTCACTGCCTGAGTGTGTCCATACAAAGCCTGGTGGGGAAAAACCAACCAATAAACCACGGCAGATGGTGGCTGATTTACTAGGGAACCACGGTCCTACCTCATTTGCTTAGTAAGAACAAGCAACCCAGTCATTCTTTGGAGAACTGAAGAGGAAATGAGGAGGAAATACCAAAGGATATTACAGAGAAGCGTCCTTGTCCTCAACTCATAGCTGAAGAAATCTGAGGGTCCAAGAGATCATATGACTTGCCCAAATTACACAGTGATTCAGGGCCCTTGGCCTACTCTTCAGACTGTAAGACAGTGCTTTGTGCTTAGCAAGAAAAAAATCATTATTCACTTCAGTCCATGCAGTTTTAAGTAAAATTTATGCTTGGAAATTTCTCAATATTTAAAACATTTTTTGAAATAAAATTTATCAGGATATATTTCAGTGACCTTCTCTGTCTTATCTTTCTGTGTATCTGAACAAGTAGTGATACATTTCTAATATTGGTTAAGAAGAGAAACAGCATTCATGGAGCATTCTTGCTTTTAAGCATTGTAGGAATTCCTTTATCTTTCATCATTACACAACATTCTTTTTTTTGTTATTGCTTAATAGGCTCAGTGTCATAAGGAGTGCCCAGTTAACCTTATTTAAACAGTTTCTTAAAAAGAGAAACATGTTTTAGGCAATTTAATAGCACAGCTAGAAGGCGTGGATTGAAGTATACTGCAGACAATTGTTTAATGCAGCATTCTCAAGTCACAGCAGTGTACATTTCTGCTACATAACCACAGTAAATGACAGTAAAACCCGTAGGCCAACAGAGAAAAAGTCCTTCACAGCTTTCCTAAAAAGCCTTTGAGGACTCATTTTTTAGCTGCCTTACTGTAAAAAATCAGACTCACCAGTTTCAATGTTGGTTTTCAAAGGAAATGCATATTCCTTGCTGGCTTTCTTTCCATGACATTATTAGCACATTTCTAGGTTCTATCCCAGTTCAGCATGAAGCAGGGGAGCCACATGTCCCAGATGACTTTTGTGGACATACCTCATCCTCTCTTCCAGCATGTGACTGTGAGACTGAACTTTTGCTGGCTAACATGTGCTGCCACTTGCCAAGGTCACCAGGACAACAGCAGTCAAACATTAATCCACTGGTGAGGAAGCTGAGCTGCACCAGGCTCTGCATTACTGAAGGTGACCCGCAACTGCGAGGGATGAGTTTCAGCTTGGGACTTATTCCATTCACAGGAACTGTCGACTATAAATCCTGGCACAAAATTAGGTCTCCCACTGTGGTTTCCAGAAGTTGGAAACACTCTCACCTAAGCATGGAGAAGGAGGCTCAGTGATAGCTTTGGCCTGGCTGTAGAACAACGTCTTTACAAAGGACTGGGCATAACCAAGTGCCCATACTTGAGAACTGCACAAGACTGCTGCAAAAAAGGTGGGGACAAGGCAGGTTCAAGAGCTTAAAATTTCCTCTCCTTTTTCCAAAGCATGAAAGAAAACATATCCACTGCGAAAGCATCCGAACTGCCAAGTCAAGCCAAGCTAAGCTCCTGCACAAGTTTCACTAAAACTGTTTTTCTCTTTTATTTTAACCCATGAAGATCCTACTTGGCAGTGAAACACTTTAAATACAAGCTGAGTGTGGAAAAGAGGGACAGAACCTGCGCACAATTACAATATCAGCTTCAACCCAGCAGTCTCAATACACGTTCAGAAAAAAAGTCTCATGCTTGGCTCTCTACATCTTTTCATTATCACTCTGCAAAGACTGACAGGTTTTTCCTTAATGGGAAATATTCTGCAGCATATTTGCATAAAGATCTTGAGGCCTATCTCCAACATGTTTTAACAAATATCAAAAGACTAAAAAGAAGACCAGCTTCACTGCAGGAATGTTTAGTCCATGACAGCTTTAACCAAGTTTGCTCATTCAACTTAACTAGCTGACAAGGACACAGACACTTTACAGATACGCTCCACACCTTGCTGAAAGGTCTGTGAGGCAGAGAGCGCACCTTGCTTAAGTGTTTCATTTGGCCCAGAAATTCTGGGGACTGGATCACACAGATCCCTCTGCTAGTAAATTGCATGGTTCAATACTGAGGCAATTACACTCAATCCTTAGTGTTCCACAAAACTGTGGAATCAGATCTCGCTAGAGAGGCAAAAACTACTTTTTCTGCAGAAATATAGTTTCTGTACTTTACTACATTCCAAATCAGAATGCGTCAGTCCCATGAGACAGCTGGTAAGTGAATAGCATCCACTTTATAGCACATAAGCTGTTCTTAAGCAAAGCTCACTCTCTCAGGAAATTTTTTTGTTCAGCAGAAAAAGCAGCCACCATGAAACAGTGAATTACATGAAAGCAGCAAGTAATTCACTGGAAGACATTTAGAACCATAGTTCAAGTTTACATCCATTCCAGACTGTCATAAGAAAAAAAAGCCTCTGCTAGCAAAGTAAAGGAAAAAATACAGAATTTGTCATTGCATGATCTCATACCACTTTGTGGATTTTGGGTAATACCAAATTAATCACAGCAGAACACATCAGCAAAGCTGATTTTAAATTGTTAAAGAGAAAGGCATTGTATTGCAGATAAAAGACAGCCTCTTTGGTCGCCTGAAACTCAAACTGACCCCCTGATTGGTATCACTTGGATGTTGATGAAAATTACTGCTTATGCTTTTCTCTACTGCTAGTTCTTCCATTTCTATGTTCATGTCCTGCCTTGGAAAAATAACCAGCTGGTCATCAGATCTTGTCTCATATTTCTGTCTTCTACAGCATTAAACATCATAAACCTCAGAAGAGAGGCTGCTCTAAAACAGTTTGCCCCCCCAAATTTCAACATGAATTCCAACAAGAATGTCTGATAAATGAAGATCTAAATATTTCTCTGGCATCCCAACAGACCATGAAGTTTTCACTTTATTTAATGACAAATAAAATATGTTTTGGCTTAGGGTATGGAAAGCACTGAAATATCATCTGAACACCCCTCCAGAACAAATGAACAGAAGAATCTTCTAACACTTGGAGACCTTGGTGATCAATTAACCCTTTATTAGTGTGCCTAAAAGTAGCAGAGTTTTTAAATCAAGAGTCTCTTGATTTCTTTAGGGAAGAAGGGCCCCATGCTACCTTCCAGATACAGTGGCGTACTCTAGTTGTACTTGTAAAGCTGAGAACTTGCCATAGCTGAACAACACAAATCTTGCATGAGAATTCAGTTTTGTAAATAAAATAGCAGTATACAGGTGGTTGATGACTATAGATGAAGTCTAAATCAACAACCACTACAGGGCTTTGGACAATGAGGACAAAAACTATAGCTTTCTTACTGGATGCATCCCTCCCTCACAGAGTGACAGATAAACATTTTATGTTCTGAATTCAGGCTGAGAAAAGAGAATCAAGAATATTGCCTAGCTGAGCCTTCATCTCCACCAGCTAAGTTTGCAGGATGTTTTAGAGATCCTGTCCATTGCTGTAGCAGCCCAGAACAAATTATAAGCATCTCCAGGTGATACTTGTTTTTGAAAATAACCCAAGGGCTGACCTTCAACAGAGGAGAATATGCCTTTTATTTCTTTTATCATGATGAACTTTGAAAATGCTCCTAAAGGGAAAAAATCCACCAAGCGGCACTCATAGCTACAAGCTGTTGGTATAAGGTATACTGTCAGCTCCTGATCTGATAACGGGCTGTCACATGATACTGCTTATTACTGGCTTTTTCCTGCCTTCTAGATTCACCCAAAGGTGCTTCTTCTGACAAACATCTGAGAGATAAAAACCTTATCTTCTGGGTTTCATTAAGTTTCCGTAGCAGAAGAGCCACAGTACTTACCTGTCTCAGGTTTAGACATTTCGCTTTGTCCTTGACCAGGGAGAATTCCCAGACACACACAACTGAGCTTGTTCCAGATGTGATTATGGTAGTTGCTGAAGGACACACTGCACAGAGGCACTTTCCCCAGTCTGCCATGCACTCAAACGTAGTCACGTTCTGTACAAGGAAGCATCTTTAAGTCAAATGCTCATCTGGTGATACCATGTATTTACTAATGCCAAATGCCAGATTCAGTTTTCAAAACTGAGCCTCCATATTTTAAATCTAAGAAAGAAAAGCTCAAAAGAAAGACAAGTCTCTATGTGAGCACAGCTGTGAACACATGGACATGCACAGGCTGTGGCTGCATGTAGCTGTGCCACCTTCCAGGGGCCAAGGCTGAACAAAGCTCAGTATCTTATGTCTTAGGAGATCTGGGTCCCAGTTCCTCTTGTGCCACACTTCCTACACAACTTCAGGAAAGCTCATTCTGCTGCCATATAGTGACAGAAGGCAAACATTCCATGTAGATTAAAGAGAAAGCTCAGGCTGTGATGGCCTGCTAACAGTTACTGCCAGGCCCTGCAACCCTCCTCTTATTTGGATTGAAAAGCCAAAAGACAAAGCACTAAATTCCATTCTGTGCTCTGTCAGCAGCACCCAAAGCAGTCTAAAGCAGTGTCAAATCCATTGCACATTGCTACAATTACAGCACAAGCGTCCTCCTGCACTTTCTGCATTAGCTCTCCCCCACACAACTGGGACAGCACTCTGGTACCAATGATTCTGGTGGAGTTGGATGGCACAGCTACAAAACCCCTACCACAGACAGAACAAACCCTTACGTACTTATAACAAGGACTAAAGTTTCTTATAAGCTCATGTCCACCGGCACTGTTGACCAAGAGAATATTCAAGTTGGACTCCCACCTATTACCTATAGTGACTGTGTAGTCACACTCACTATGCTCACTGTTACCCTGAGTTCTGAAGTGACAAACTGAATAATTTATGCCTGCAGCAACAGTATGAACTGCTAAGCACTGATTTTATTATACAGGGAGCAGAAGTTAAAATACATCTTATGGCTTTTTCATTTCCATTGACTTTGGCTATGTCTGTAAAAACATAATGATGCCACTTGCACAAATATCCAAGTCAGTATCTTGCTGAATTATGTGTTGTGCTATTCTGGTACCCAAGCTAACTCAGAAGTCTTTGCATATCATAACATTGTCCCAAACACATCCAAAAATCAGTGTATTTATGGCAGAGGAAGAAACTAGATCTGTCAAGTGCCCTAACAAGCAGTGTGATGATATAGACCATTTATTTTTAACAGCAAAGAAGTAAGAGTATTAACTTCATTATTTTGAATGAATGCACTGGACTTTGCTGGAGCCAGAGGGGAATTGACAGATGGTTTTGTCTTAATTCTAGCAGAAATTTCTGCACAATGAAATTTCTAATCAGTGACCAGGAGACCTTGTGTTGTCCTTACACAACAACAGCATGGACAACACAATCACTGGATGGAAAACTGGAGATAATTTAGAGGCAAATGCCATGTTTTTCAGCAGTGTAAAATGATTTTACACTATCTTGGATATTCAAATTGAGATTCCTCAAGAAGCTTGACTGTGAGAAAGTCCTGTATAGCATCCTCTGAAATCAGCTCCCCAACAGCCTCTGAAATGGGTGCCCAAACCAGTCAAAGACCAAAACATAAAATTAATTTCTTGAATTCTTCAACTTTTTCTTATTTACCTTGTCAGATCCATAGTTGCCAAAGCAGCAGGTGAAGTCATCAAATCCCCAGCAGAATGTTTTGCTCCAAAGAGGAGGAATCAAAATTTTATTTTTTTCAACGGCCAGAATGCCTTTCTCTGTATGAACAATGTGCCCAATAGCTCCCTTGGGATAGTCTAGCAAGACAGAGAAAATATTTCATTCCGTTTGGTTCAGAGCACTGGTGCTAACTTTTCTCCTTGCACAGCTTGTGTGGTGAGGCTGGCAAGTCCCACATCTGGGCTCAGTGCTGTGGCCAGGCCCACAGACACAAATCCTGAGACTGAGATTCCAGACACAATAGTGGAAATGCTCCTCTCCAGTGGACCACATAGAACCATGCAGAGGAGGAGGTGTCTTATAAAAACCAATCTGTTCTGAACTCTACAACAGAAGTTTGAAGAAGCTTTCAATCCCTACTCCTAATACACAGATACATAAATCACAACTGGCAGAAGGGATCTTGATTGAACCAACCCCTACAAAGCTGTGTGACTACTTTTGTGCTCTTGAAAACCCAGATTTATCCTGTTTAAGAACTGTGTATTGTTAGCTCAGAAAATGGAACACAGCCCCTGCAGCACCTTTTATGGTAACTGGTGAGAGCTTCAGATTTTGCAGACTGCTCACGAAAGGAGGAAGAATTCCACTTGGGTGAAGGAACAGCCCAGTCTCTCTTCCTGATGAACTTTTCCCTTGGGCATTCCTAGATGGATGTGGTTTTGTGAAGAGCTAGAACAAAGGAATGTCATTGAAAAATAACTCTCTATTTGTATGACCACTCAGGAGAAACACCTGTTTAAATCTTTAATCACAGACTCCAAGACTATCATACATGAATCTCTTAACTAAATAAAATCTTATGCATATAATGTTTTCATCAGACTACATCGCTCCCAGACAGAAAGCTAATCCCAACAATTCCGGACAAGAAAGAAAAGCATAGGTGAGACTTTGAGCTGGGTTTTAGTTGACTATACCCATTCCCAGACTAGTGGTTACTTGTGTGACTGTGCTGAAGGAGCAGAACCCAGAGCTGATGCTGCAGCTGTTTGGCATACAACAGGAGCAGCATGGTTAGAAAGTGGGGGTGCATACTGATGTAGTACACAATCTGGAAAAGCCTATAGCCCATCTTTCAGCAGGTTTACATCAGAAGATACTTCTGATTTACATTACTATTAGTGGTTTCCAGTCAAAATACTGTAAGATCAAAATAGATTATGTTCTCTACTCTCATGATAAAGTGGTACCTGCTTTGGTATCTGTCCAAAGTTGCTGATAAATCCCAGGATAGTGCTCTTAATCAGAGGATCTTTAATGTTGTTGAGGTCCATCTTGTCCCCATAGAAGTAAGGGTGATAGGTGTTAACTGCCTCCACTGCAGCTGAGCCGTGCTGCTTGTGGCCAAAAATAAGGTCTATCCAGCGGTGAAGGTGTGCACTGACATAATCACTTTCCAGTGCCTGAAACCAAAACAAAATTACTTAATTCACTAGACTGTATCCATTACAAATGCATTACTGCTTTCCAATCCTTGCTGGAGACAAATTCTCTGCAAATGAATCATCACACTTTCAGTTCCTCCAGTACCACCATTCTCAGCACAGGCTCATAAAACACCAAAAGAGACTAAAGTGGATCCCCACAGGAAACAGAAGGACAGAGTGCAGCGTGTTTGACTTAACAGACACCAGCAGCAATATCCTCAGAGACAATACAGGTAGGTTCCACACAGCAAAACAAAAGCATTCCATAGATCTTGGCACCCACAGTGATTGGCACATGGATTAATAGGACCAGAATGAACAATTACTGCTGGAGAAGACTGGGCGAGATGCTACAAGGTAATATATCCACCCAAATGTGGGCTCCCTAGAAAGCTCAATATAATCACAGAGGAAAACTTGTGCCTGGAAGACCCAGACAAGCAGGTTCATGAGCAGGGGACACAAGTTCAAGCTGAACTTGTGCCCACCACCAGGTTAGCCAGTCTTACCCATGAGGCGTCATTAAATGCTATTGCTCCTGCCATCACCTGCCTCACCAAACTTTTATGCATTCCCAAACAGCCTTGCCCAATGATTCAAGCAGCAGTGTCAAGCATTATTACAAGTACTTTCCTATCTCCGAATCATTTGACTGTGCAATCCCTGATGTTCAGTGAAAGGTCTTCCAAGCAGACCAGCCCACCCAAAGCACAGCAGAAATAAACAAGCTAATGGGATCCAGAACAATGGCTCATTTCACAGAGCAGACAGTTGCCCAGTGCAGCTGGTGTAAATGACCCTGCCCACAGCTATAATGATCACAGGGCAGCTCACAGAACAAGCACAGCGTACAATCTGTCCCTGAACAGACTCAGAACTCATTCTTATTAATAAAAGCAGTTAGTCCATGAATTACAAACTGTAAATTTTGACTGGCATCACTGCCAAAGCAAAACAAAGCAACTAACAGAGCTGTAACCGCGCAGACTCTCAGTATTTCACTGAGCACTATGGCAAGCCCAGCCAGGGAGGGAGAACTTGTGGTCTAGGGAGGAAGTAAATACATTTATTCAGTGAACTAGATTTCTAACTTATTAAGCACAAAACAGGAAGCTGTTCAGAGTTTTATGTCAAGAACAATTCTTCACTCTCATATTTTTGAAAGCAATAGCCAAACCTCAGAACAGGGTCAACCTCAACCTGTTTTATGCTCCAAACTCATTGTGGAGCCTCCTAAAAATGGCCACAATACCAGTAATTAGTACTTCCAGCCTTGTGGATGATTTCAGAGGAGAGAGAAACCCTCATGTTTCAGAATTCAAGATCTCTGACTCTTCACTTCAGGGTTGGACAAAGTCTCCCAGACAGGCTAATTAAGGTTTCTTGCACTGGCCTGTGTAGTACCCAGTACCAGCTGTGGCTGAAGAGACAATATTGCACTGACTGTACAGGAAATCCGATCAGGTCTGGCAAATTATTAAGAACACAAGTCTATAAACATGATCTTTCATTTGCTAAGCTGCTCCTATTTGAGATTTGAATTAATTTGCTTATCAGCTGTGCCAGTGTTATTAAATAGTGCAGCTCAGTGGAAGCAGTTCTGTAGACAAATGATAGAGAGCACCCAGTATCCACATTAAATGCACTCTGGGGGCTTTGCTTCCAACTAAATCCAGACTGCTCCCACAGGCTGAATGCTACCAGCATCTGGAGCACACAATTGGAGTGCAGCTTTTCTTTCATTTCATCCAAAACAAATCTAGTTTATACAATCTGATATCATTCTACAGTGGCCACAAACCCATGCTATGCAGGGATGACTGTGGAGTCATTTCCAAACTGTACCGTTACTCTAAAGTACTAGGTAAAAGCAGATTTCTCCATGGTATCCAAGTGCCTTTGGAGTATTCACCATTACACAAGCAGTAAGGAGCTCAGTACTTTACACCCCAAACAAACCACAGTGGAATAGACAGGATGTCTCCCTATGTTTTTCTTTAAAAAGCATCAGTGTAAAATTGCAGCATCTTTCAGTCATACATCGCTTTTTGTCTGCAACACAACTGGTAGGCAAGGACAGTGTTGCCTTTCCCAAAAAGAGAAACAGAGATTGAGCACCTTGGACAGTCACAGAGACACCATGAGACAGAGCAGTGAAGAGAACCAGACAGCCCCAAAACCTCCATGCCTTCCAAGGAGCCACTGAGGAATACGAGGGAACTGTTGCATATTTGACCTCAGTGGCCAAAACCAATTTGCAGTAGGTAAGAGACTGGGCATTCCCTGGACTCAACTCTTCAGTTTAGCAAGGACTACTTCCATGAGCAAGTCTGCAGTGCACTCAAAACTTAAATGAGGATCTCCTTCCTCCTAGTAGCTGTATCATCATGTGGTTATGGGCACTGACAAAAGCTCAGGTCTTTCTTCCCTTCCATTACCTTTCAGTGCAAACAGAGCTCTGACCCTCTAAGTCACTCTCTACACAGCTTCAGAGAAGTCTCTCTCAGTAATACCTATTATTGTGTATGCACCGGAAATGAAGCATTCTGAACATGACTCTTAATTTCAGTTCTTTGGCAAAAAAAAATCTGGTAGATGACTGCATTTTCAAAATGATTGAAGACAAAATTTTTAGTAGGTTTTCCATAACAAGAGTTATCCATTTCAAAATAGGTAAAGCAGAAAGATAGAAATTTTACTTCATTTAAATATTTTTAGCATTATTGTTCTGACACAGATTTAAAGTGAAGTGTTCAGGTCATAAATTCAAAATAGAAAGTAAAGAGAGCCTCTTAATCTGTTAAAAGATGAAATATCTCACTATATAATCAACAGTCACACTATATAAGCAACAGTCATAAAAAAACCCCACAAAAGCAGGATTACTGCACAAAAAAAAAGTAGGCAAGCACAGGTTCAGATCTTATCCATGTTCACTCACAGGAGTAACCTGAGCATGTGTGAATGAAACCAGAGTTGAACAGGCTCTCTCTCATACTCAGTCATTCACAAGCCAAAGAGTTCGCAGCATCAGGAACCTTCCAGTACCTAAGAGGAGGCCTACAAGAAAGCCAGAGCGGAAGTTTTTACAAGAGAATGTAGTGATATGAAAAAGAGAGAGGGAAAAACTTTAAACAGAGAGGGTAGATTCAGATTAGATGTTAGGAAGGGATTTTCCACTGTGAGGGTGCTTAGAATTTAGAACAGGTTGCCCAGAGAAAATTGTGGATGCCCCATTCCTGAGAGGATTCAAGGTCAGATTGAACAGGACTTTGAGCATTGTGGTCTGTGAAAGGTGTCCTTGCCCAGGTGGCAGAGGGGTTGGAACTAGGAGATCTTTAAGGTCCCTTCCAACCCAAACCATTTTATGATTTTATGAAAGTAATGGCAACTTATTGGGAACATTGTGGTTGCTGTTAATGGTTCAGAGAACCGTGAAGGAAAGTATTTACAGAATAAGAGTATGACCCTAGTTTTGTTCAAAAGAAGAGCAAGAAGTTAAGGTAGTAAGGAGGTCAGAAACAGGATTTAAACCAGCATTTGGAGAGGTCAGCTGAGGAAAGGCTTATTTGGAGATATCAAAATAGAAAAGCTGGTTGTATCCACAGGTTTGGATATAATCACCTACAAAGTGATTATGGAGAAATTTGAAATCCCAAGGGCAGGACCTGCATAGCAGAGGTGGGAAGAACCCACTGAGGCAAAAACTGAAGCTACATGACAAACCAGGATAATGTAATGCCTTGAAAATCACGGGCTGTTTGTTTAGCCCCACCAACGCTAACACATACATTCATCACAGCTGTACACAGCAACAGTCTGTGTGCACTCACACATGCAGCTCACCAAGGAAATCTGATGGGGTAATGCAGGAGCACTATAGAGACCTGCACCAAGATATTATGCTGCAAAGTCAGAGTTCAATGCAACAATCTTCATACAGAATTGCATTTGCTTTCACTTTTATGTAGCAGATGACATCACACAGAAGACTTTCTAACTATTAATAGACAGCACTAATTGCAGTAAGTCTCAGGACCTTAGAGCTATTTGTTTTCAAATTGCCAAGGCTGACTCCATTAAAGGCAGAGAATTACATTAGGTTTCCACCATCCCAACCCCCAAAAATAAAAAAAATAACTTTAGTTCTGGCATGACTCAGAGATTGAAATAAATAATTTAAATAAACACACAGGTTGTTAGCAACAACACGGAACTGTATGCATACAAATTCCTGCGCACTATATTATGTTCTCTTACGCTTGTGGGCTGAGACATGGTCATGCCACAAACCTACATGGAATCCACATCTCGTCTGAAAAGTTCGCCTCGATTCAAGGTAAATTGTTAGGCAGACAAATAGACACGCAAAGTTCAGAACCAGCACAAACTCCACAATGATAGGATGCATTTGGATTCAACATTTTCACTTGTGACTCTGGCCTTCAGAGCTTCATTTTCAGTGGCACCCAAGTAGCATTTTGTCACAAATCTTTATATTCACTGACCTGTCTGTGCAAGAGAATGAATTTATGGGGGTCCCCATCTGCCCAAGGAGGAAGCTGCACATCTCCCAGCACTGTTCCATCCTGCATGCAGCCTGCAGGAATTACAAAGGGACAACCCAAAACAAGAATCAGACACATTGAAAATAGGAACAACTTTACTGAAACACCAAAGTCAGAGGATATTGAGGTGATTTTCCTACAGGCAGTTTCAGGTTCATCAAATTTAGTGCCATAGAATACTGAAGAACCAATGTTTTGGGATTTCTGATCCAATAATAAAGCAGTGAGAAGATGTTCTTGTAATTGTCATTAACAGAGTAAAAATATGCATGTCCTCAGCACAAACCATTTCAGTTCAGAATGCAAACACAGGCTAGACAAATGTGTTTGCACAACTTTCTTTTTATACATAATCCTGTGGGCCTAACTGCCAAATATTCCTACCAAAGCAGCCACTGAGAGGGATTTTGTTCTCAAGTCCTTTGCAACCTGATTCCTTTCAGAAGGTGAGCATATGTTCTTAATTCAGAGCACAGTGTTGTGCAACTGGATGAATTCAAATCTAAATTGAGGTTCAGTTCTGGGACCACGAGTATCCCTACAGTTTAGCAGAGAACAGATTTGGGTTCTTGGCTTTGCCTATTGTAAAATCTTCCTGTATATTTGCTCTCTACTGGCAAGATTCTGGTGTCCTTTGGGTCCCTCCACTCAATTCCACTCAGGTCAGTCTCTGTATCTTTATTTCAGCCAGGCTTTTTTCTCTTGACCTCTTCTCAGGATGAAACTACCCCAATTCTTTCTTATCTTTTAACAAACTTCTAACACATTTTTTTTCCTATTTTTATATATAAATAGATACATTCCTATCTTTTAGCATGCCTCATTTCACTGATATCTTAAACACAATTACAGCTAGATTTCAATACCATGGTTTAAGTTGCCTTTGCTGTCACCAATTTAGGATGATTCTTCAGGTATTTTTCCCCTTGCCTTAACTGTTAACCAAACAGTGTCTATTATAGAAAGCAGCTTTGCATTGCAAATGGTGTGAAAGTCCTGTCAAGTGAAGTGAATCAGAACTGCCATGCCTATTTCTGAATAGTGTTTTTTTCTGGATTCTCTCTGAGCCTTCATCATGGATGCAGAAAGGTTTAGACACAGTGCACATTCAGAGGGGATTGCGATGCTGCTTGAGGACAGGGAAAATATATCAAGTTCATGTGAGTTGTGCAGAACCTTTGAAGATGAGAGTGAGAACATTTGGAAACTTTAATCACCTTGTGATCTCATGAAGATTAAAAAAAAACAAAACCACCTTTCACCAACACCATCTAACAACTGACACATCTCCAAAAGAATTATACATTTTCAATAGCTACATAGACTTGATAATACTGGCCAAATTTGCAAAAGCAATCAACTAGATTTGTTACATAAAAATCCACTTTTGTGTGACAAAATGTGTAATTCTTTTGCACAGTAATTAATATGAACTACTTGCTTCTTCCTGAGCTGGCAACCTGGTTCTTCTGACATAATTCAGTTTTCAGAAGCTTGTATTCTTGTAGTGTTATTTGAAGAAAAATTGACCTCATCATTAGAAAGAATCATGAGTCCACAAAGTCCAGAGACCGACTCTCAACACGAGATCTGGATCTTTCCTTTTGGTAGGATGCTGGATGGAACACTTATATCCCTTCTAGAACTTACCAAGTTCAAAGTGATTTGCATTGGTTAGGAACTCTGGCAAGTAAAAGAATTCAGGGATGAGCTCCCTGACATCACTCATGTTGTCCCTTGATGCTGATTCCCATGTGCTCTTGACACTGTGAAACATCCTGTCTGCAACATCAAAACTCCCACCCTGTGAAATGGAGACAGACAAAAAGGCATCAGCATGAGTATCTTAGCCAATTTTGCAGTGATCCCCTTATCTCATGGTTGATAAGGGGATGTCTCAAGATCTGTCCCAGCTCTATGTAGTGTGATCTTATGTTAGGACCTGTCTTAACCCTGATTTGTAGGTATGTATGTTGAGAAGCCATAAAACCTGGAGTCTTAGCACAGCCTGCAGCAACACAGAGGCAAACAGGAGCCATCATGGGCAGTTTGAGAATATCACCATGCCCATTAGTAATCCTTCTGAAAGCAATTAGTTTCTTTCATCCCAAAGTGATTTGCAAGCAATGGTCAACTTCACTTGTGACCCAAACAAGTGTGAACAATCTTATGTGCAATTGTCCTGTGAAAAAAATCCTTGAAGAACAAGAGGTTACCACTGAAGAAACATTCACTAGATCCAGGAAAACAGGAAAGGCCCAGTGGGCAGGAGTGTGCAGGAACTGGTCATTCCTTATGGGGAATGGAGAGACAGCATAAAGAGGGGAGAAAAAAAATAATTTCTGGGACCTGAGCTGAACTGGTAAGTAATGAAGGAGATAAAAAACTACCTCACATCTTGAGAATATTGGAACATGTTTAGGTTAATGAGAGTCAAGCACTTGACAAAAGCAGTCTTAGTATCCCAGGACATCATTCTGAACTATGGCCTCAAGAAGAAATTAAAAAAAAAAGTCACTTACTGAATGAAGGATACATACCTTCTAATGAAACCATATTTTCTACAGAATTTCCCAATGGGATTTTAAATACTGTATGCATTTGTGAAAATCCAGGTTTA
The DNA here is from genome assembly GCA_013398055.1 of Ifrita kowaldi. Lineage (NCBI taxonomy): Eukaryota > Metazoa > Chordata > Aves > Passeriformes > Cinclosomatidae > Ifrita > Ifrita kowaldi. The sequence goes on along the minus strand of VZRS01005152.1, from coordinate 570,518 downwards.
CCTTCACATATGAATCCCTACATCGAGCATGAAAGAATTACTGTAACATAAAATTTCTATAATAATGGAAATTGCCAAATAAATAATCAGTTTTTGGAGATCATCTGAGTGAGTTTGTCAGAAAAATCAAACTGTTTTAGAGGAAAGCTGACTTTTTAACTGTATTAAAGTGACAGAACTGAATTGTTCAATGCCTAGTTCAGGTGCTGGCAGCAGTGCTCCCAGGTTAATATAGGTATTTCTCCTTGGGGTTAATTAATTTGGATTATATGTCATGGGACATAACACTACATCCCACTGCCAGGGCTCAAGAGAGATTTTCAGAGATAGAACGAGTACCTTTAAATAGTTCTGCAGTACAGTGAACATGTGTGAATGATTGCTCACCTTCAACCACTCAATCCTCAAAGCTGCTTCCCTAGGCAAAAAGAATAAGCCAGTGGGATTGCATAAAGAAGACACTAAAACACAGACAAGGTGCAAGAGTCAGTCTGTTAAAGATATGAGATTCAGTCAGGTTCTGTCTATGGCTGACCTCTTGGGAAAACAAAACCTTCAGTTAGTTTTCTCTCTGCCTGTAGACTGTTGCATGTGCCAATGTGGAGGATGTTGTTCTGCACAGTTACAATCAGCTGAAGTTCTAACTTGCAATCTATCATATAGGAAAACAACATTTAAGCACTCTCATGCTGTGAGGATGGGATCCCACTCCCATGGACCAGAAGAACCCCAGCAGCAGTTCCCACATGGGTTTCTGATGCTAAGAACCACTGCCCTTTTTATTCCCTCTGAGTACTTGCACACTTAGGTTGCAACTCCTTTAGATCTGCTCTGCTCAGTCTGGCAACTGCAAGTCAAGAAGTAATTTTTGCCATATCTTTTGTGAGAGATAAAATAGCTTCATGGATAAGTTATTAGAAGACAGTAGTCAATAAACCCTAAGTGCTGAAGTCCCATTCCTTGCTTGTCTTTTGAGATAGACTCACACCAAAACTGAACATATATTCCAGATGGAAAGATCCCACCCCTCTTTCCCCTAAGGTAGATTCTGACCAGGCTTCTGGTCCAGCCTCATCTCTGAACGACAGCATAGTTCTGCTTTAGCTTCTTGTCCTTCTTTATACCAGTGACAATTGTGAAGCCTTCCCACACCCACTCAAGGGACAGAGTGAAAAAGCGGCTAATCACATGAGCAAGCCTATCCGGGAGTTAATCTGACGCACAAGGTCATCTTGCTCTTGATCATTATTAGGCAGGGACCCTTGGAGTCAAATTCAAATTGAAATTAAAACAGAGTAGAAGGAGGACTATAAATAAATCAACAGCTAACAAGTATCTCATTGAAGCATATTAAAGGGCTTTGTATATTTAATCTGCACACAGTGTGCTGTGTCTGGTGGTGATTGATGCTTTTTCATCTTTTTTTGCAGCTTTTATGAGAGCTGGTGGTAATCTCCTGAGAAACAATATGATTTGTAATAAAAAGATTACCTGTATTAAATAAAAATAATATATACATAGGAAATGCTGTTAGCGCGACAAATCTGGTTAAAGATATTACCACCACGAAAAAATGTGATTTTTTCCCTGGCTGTCTAATTCATTTTAGGGAAAAGTAATATCTTTAAAACTTAAGCCTGTATTATTTATAAAGGAAGCAATAACTGATTTTCCCATTTCCTATATTAATAAATTTATTTGCATATATTTATATCAGAATTAATGAGTTTTCTCTCTCTATGAATGCAAAAACTGCACTGAAAGGGAAAAAGAGAATCAAGAATTGCTTTATGCTTTTAGATTGCAAGACAACAAACTCTTATGACTTTTCTACAGCAAGACACAGTAAGTCTCTGTTTTCTTTCCTTTCAGTAGAGGCCTTACTGTCATCAGAAATACTGGAAAAACATGCTTTTAAAAACTACAGTCCAGCAGGGTATATACAAAGCAAGTAGGCAAAATGATCTCTAGAGAGAAGTCAGAGCTTCACAAATTTGTAACACTAAGCATCACCCTGGTGGTGCTCTAGACCCAAAGACCTCAAAATGTTTCTAAGAGTTGCTTATGATGGTGCAAAGACTTACAGCATGCCCAGAGATGCTGAGAAGTTATTACCTGCTGGTAGTGCTTAAATGACTGCTCAAGAGTCAGTAACACAATGAAGAGTAAAGACCCTGCTCTCTATGAGTACTTTTGAGAGGGAAATGTCAGGAAAGGTCAATCTGATAGCTGAAGAGCAAAAGTGAGATAAGAATAAAAAGGGATAAAAAGATGAGTTGATCAAAAACAAATCTCAATATTGAAGGCATGGAGTCCTGGAATGCCTTTCCAATAAAGACACTAAACACAGAAACCTTTATTGCTCTTTCATGGTGCTGAGGCCAATTCTTGAAAAGAATTCTAGGAGCTACTTGACCAAGGTAAAGTGGAAGGTACCAGCCAATACCTGTTTGATAAACCAGTTTTTCCTCCATTCCAGTACAGTATACACAGCGCATACAAACTTCTATCCAGAGCCAGATTTCAATGCACTTTAAAAAAGGTGAAATAAGGCTTCTCCTGCACAGTCCCATTGCTGAAGGCAATGCTTGCTCGCTGCTGCTTTCTGTGGTCAGGTGTTTGACTTGGGACACAAGATGTTATGCCAACATCAACTTTTCACAGAGAGTGCACTCAACTTGATGCATTTCCTTGTCATGTATTCAGTCTGTCCATCTGCAGATATAAATGTAGCTTTTTCACTTTTTAAGATGCTGAGAATCACCGCTCCCAAAGGCAGCAGCACCCTTCCAGGGTCTTATGTGTGGGAGTTCTCTTTTTGCAACCTGCCATTGACTTGATCTTACAGTTCTCAGATCTGCTGTTTGCCTGACAGCATCTCACAGTTAGCAATTCCTAAGCTGCCATAGGACCAGTCACCTGCCGAAAATGACAACAATGAGCTCAGCTGAGCATGCACCAACATAAAAGCAAAAGAGTAAGAACAGAAGGAGTTCAACTGTTCCTTTCAGTGGATCCACATCCAGACAAAGTTTTGAGTGCTTCAGATCTCAGCAGCCTTTGAAGATAACTATCCTCACAAAACTGCTGGTTACCTGCTGATCACACAAACACAGCCACAAAGCATTCACTCGGGCTGTGAACTCATTATGCATGAAAAGTGTGCCAGGGAGATACAGCAGCCTTTGTTGTTTACAACAAGAAATAACTGCTCCACAGTCATTCATGACTGCAGCTAACATATGGCTCACAGAGTGTGATGGCAACCATTGCCTCAGGTGGTTCACTAACCCATCAGCTACTGCTGGTAACAGCCAATATCATAGGGCTTATTACTTAATTAACACAGCACTTTATTTGTATTAGTTCACTGAAAAAAAAGCCCGAACCACAACAGCAAAGCACTTGGAAAGCTGCAGGAGACATGGTCATCCCTCATTATCCATACTGCAGTCTCCAAATGTGGAATATTCTGGCCTAGCTATCTTCCAGTATTTCTCCACAAGGATAGGTAGATTTCAGCAAGATACTCCTTAAAAAATAAACCTTGGAGGATCTGTCCTCCTGGTAGAATCTGTTATAATGCAAAACGTTACAGAAATTAGGGTAACAGCTCTCGGCTGCAGCCCAAGTATATTTGCTTGAGCATTACCAGCTGCCTGCTGAAAAGGGAAATCAGGAAATTTGGTGCCTGGGAAAGGTATGCACAATGTTCAATTTCCATAAATTCAATTCCATGGTGAGAGCTAGCTTGGCACTGTATAAACAATAAGAAGTTCAGAACAAGATTACACAAAATATTCCTTCTGGAGCACTGGATGTAATCTCATCCCACTTCTTCAGAAGTTGATCCCATGATCCCTATCATTTCGCACCTACCAGAACCTAAATATCCTCACCTGGCCTAGGAATGCTCCTTATGCCACCACAGCAAGCTCCAAGCGCTTGCCAGTAGCCACATGACTGTACTTGGTCTTAGAAGACCTACCATCTCATAGAACACCATACCAAGGCTCATCTGTCCCAAAGTCAGAAGCTTATGGTCAGACAGGTGATGAAATATTATCTATCTGTTTACAGGCCTCAGTTCTCACAAATCTAAATAATCCTTCTCCCTCGCATCAATCATGGTCCCATTAAGATGTTTGCTCTGAATTCAACATTCATGGCATAAATGTTGCCCTGAGTAAGCCCCAAGTCCACATAGAGAGTACAGACAATGTCAGAGGCAATCCCCCTTCATTACACAGTCTCTGTAACACAATACGTAGTTCATAACAAGGTGTAGGAGGGAAGTTATCTTGCCCCTTACCTGCAGAGAACAGAAGGTCTGGGTAAACGGCTCTATTCGGACCAGGTAAGATGCCACTATAATTGCTGATGAGTAGTGAGTACAGTAATGGCACTGGGCTGACAGGTCTCCTGGAAATTGCACACAAACCAGATTTCAGTACAAAATGCCACCATTTCAAGCCCATAGCATCCAGTTATCACAATACAACTAAATAGGGAACAGGTATTTTAAGCAGATGTGTTCAAAGACCTGTGAGCTGAAGCACACCTTGCACTGAATATGTGCATTGAATGTGCACAGTTAATATTGAAGTATGTTCAATTTTTGCCTTCCACATTTCATTTTCTGAAGAATAAGGCCTTCAACTTTCCAGACCATCCCTTTCTCCAGTAGTGCCAAAAAAGGTCTTGATCTCCAGAGGTCAACAGCCTCAACATTCTCTTTCCTTTTCTTAAGGTAGTTGTTGGGTAACCTGCATGCAGCAGTCTTCTACATGTAGCTCAGCTAACAAATAAGACCAATGTGTGCAGCTTAGCTAACAGCACAGTCTTTTCCAGGAAACATTGCTTTTTGCTGTAGCATTTTTTTCTGTCCAAGGGAAGAGAATAGAATGTAGCAGTACAAGGCACATAAGGCATTACTTGCAGGAGACGTTTCTCTTTGAATCATTAATCAGTTTGTATACAGCAGAGAGAGGGGCTCTCCTTGGCATGGTGTTTCCCTTAGTCACAGCTCTGCAAGGTTTTTGGGTGTTCTGAGGGGACTCAAGCCTCTGCTGTCTATTAGTCTCCTAAAACACTCACCTTCACTCTTTTCCACCTCATTGAAGCGCTGGATGAACTTGTGTTTCCTCTCCACAGTCTGTGCTCCCATGGGCTTTGTCAGGTCCCGAAATGTATGAGGATTAGTGAGGTTTAGAGTCTGAAAAGAAAGCCCAGCAGAGATGGAGATTTTAAGATCTTAGACATCATGACTATTCCAGTGACACTGGATCATGGCAAGACTGTGTTGAATGTTTCACCCGTACAAGATCACAAGTCTACCCTCCTCCAGAACTTCACAAATAAAGGAGCTGGCAGGTTGCAAATTGCTCTCAAGGCTTTTCTGTCTAAAATGTCTTCTCTGTGGTCACAGAAGCATGTCCATGCCTATCTGCTGAGCTGATGCAACCTGTCCTTAACCAGGTCTGTATTAAACAGATGTTCATCCACCTTTGTGAGACAGAACATGATCCTCAGTATGCTGACTTGAAGATAAGGCTAATCTATATGGAAGCAGTACAGTTCAAACTAACTATTTCAAATTTTAAACCATTTGTCTAGACCCCTCTGCTTCAGTGACATAATTCACCAATCCTTTGTGCAGAAAGTATGTAATTCTGCAGCAAGCACTGACCTCAGAGTGATAGTCAGCAAGGACCCACGGAAACACAGGATACTGCATGTAATCATTGTAGCTGCGGCCAGCCAAAGTGTTCAGGTACATAAGGTAATCAAAGTTGCTGATCTCCCTCTTCTGCAGGGAAAGGAAACAAGCATTAAAATCTCCAGACTCTGCCCCTGAAAACCATGCAAAGGCACCCTCAGAAGCCTGTGGTTCCCAGGTCCACCAGGAAAAGAATTATAAATAGTGAAATCAATCATCTTTTGCCATTCAGATCAACATAATACCTCTTGTACAACAATCCATTCAACAGAACCTGTCTTCATTCTGTCTTTTCTTCAGACAGGCCATTTGCATTTGTCTATCGTCATGCAGTGCTTTTATGGTGTATTTGCATAACAGAGCACTTTTTCCCAATTTAAAAGTGAGCCAAATGCATCCAGTCTGGATATTGGAAAATCCTGGACAACTGCCTATACAGAAAAGTATGCACAAAATGCTACATATAAAAAAGAAGGTATGGATTTCTTCATTTGTCTCAAGTCACCAAGATCATGACTACAGAAAAGTAAACACATCTCCCAGATCAGCAAAACATCTGGTGCATTGATTTAGATGTACAGATGATCTGTGAACAGGCATTCAACTAGGTGGCTCTCTTTGGTCTCAATTTAAAATTGTGCACAAAATCACACTTAATCTGCCAGACAGTAGCACCATATGTTCCACAGCAGTAGGAGCAAAAACTCTGCAATAACCAGATGTAAATACCGTGCTCTTCTTGCCAACAACCTCACCTCCAGCAGTGAGAGAACAGCTTAGGCCTTGAGGTACATATGTACACACACACATCTGTGTGCAGACATATCTGTGTGCTGAAATTCTTTGCTTAATCATGTGCAGCCAAGATTTAGCTTACCTGCCACTTCTGGAGCATTGTCTTTTCCCCTCCTGAGTGCTTCCTGTATGGAACAAACATTTGATTGAAACAGCCTGCTTCAGAACAATAAAAGAAAGTCAACACATTAACATCTGTGCTCCCTGTGCCCCCTGCTCTCATCCCACAGAAATGAGAGAGCACCAACACTAGAAGAAGGTTGAGGTTTCATCATGGACTAAATAATTCCAAAATCAGAGCATCACTGATTATGTTAGTGCTGTTCTGAGTTAAGCCACACTGCTCATCAGTCTGTACTCCCAGTCTCATGCCATTGTAGAGCTACAGAGTGCTAATGACAGGTACCATTAAGCCTGTCTGCTTCTATTCTGAAGCCTTATTCTCAGAAGCTCATGCTTTTCTGAAGCATTCAGAAAACACTGGCTTAAAAACAGAAGTCTCTCAGTCTCTATATCAAAGACTATTGTTGCACAAAGCACTTTGAAACTAATGTAGTTCTTAGAAAGTGGATTGCCATTTTAGTATTTTTTTAAGTAATAAGTATCTTATCCACTTTTTTGTTCTCAAAATGCAACTTGCTATTAAAACTTTAAATAAAAAAACTCAGATCAGCTAAAAGCACGAGAATTCACTTGAAAATAAGAAAGAGTCAAAGGTTCTGAGGAAACAAAAGTTTCATTTCATTTGCACTGAACCAGAACAAGTGTCAGTATCTGAAGACCATGGACTTGTTCTTGTCAATATCTAGAGACTAAACTGAGACAAATGACAGCTTTGGATTACTGTGGTTTAACCCCAGCTGGTAAATGATCCCAGCACAGTCTCCCTTGCATGGGGATGGAGGAACTGGAGAAGGAGAAGTGAGAAAATTTGTGGGTTAAGATAGTTTAACAGATAAAGTACAGGATGTGCATGCAAGCAAAACAAAAAAACCCAAGGAATTCACTCACTACTTCCCGTTGGCAGGCTGGTATTGAACTATCTCCATGGCTCCATCACATCTAACAATGACTTATGAGAACAAACACCATTGCTTGGAATGTCCCTGCCTCTTCCTTCTTCTCCCCGCTTTATATGCCAAGTATGGTACAGTTTGGTATGGAACACACCTTCGGCCAGGTGGGATCAGCTGTCCTGGCTGTGCTCCCTCCCAACTTCTTGTGCACCCCAAGCCTCCTCATGGAGGAGGATGGACTGGGTGACAGTATGAGGAATAGAAAAGGCTCTGGCTCTGTGTATGCACTGCTCAGGAATAACTAAAACTTCCCTCAATTATCAACACGGCTTCCAGCACAAATCCAAATGCAATTTTCTTCTAAAATGAGGAAAATTAACTCTATCCCAGCCAAAATCAGTACACAAATTGAAGAAACTTTTCATCTACCAAAGTAAACAGGCTTACTGACACAATATGATGCTGGTGGTAAGAGAGGCTCTTCTGTTTGAGTGTAAAACAAATCCTAAGGTGGCAGCTCAGAGTCAGGACTTTTAACTTCACAAAGTGTAAGGAAATCAGTTCAGCATAGATCATAAAATTACTGCAGGAATAACTAGCTGCTATTTTTCACTCCTGTGCTCTGTATTGGATCACACTAGAAATCCACAAAACAAGGCTTAAAGTAGCTTCAAAGATCTAAATAAAACACTGGAACGGTCTATGATCATTACCATTTTATTGAATTTGCAGTAGTAAATTCTTGCCAACCACCTCTCATGTTTATGAATCACTGTTTTACTGCCTATTCAATCCTGGACCAGTTAATAGTGTACATAAAGGAAAACCACTATGGTTTACACATTATTTTATTCCTTGCTTAGGACTCTCTGCAGAGAAAAGTGTGTATCTGAGAGAAGGATTTTGCATGAATAAACATGAAAACCAGGACAAATTCTAGCACATGGCCTAAAATTCCTAAGCTTTGCTTAGTTCTCCTGCTAAGCATATGAAACCTAATAATGATAGGCTATGTTTATGGAAACCAGTACACAAAAAGGTGTAGAGTTCATGTCCAGTACAGAAAAAATATGACCTTCAGTCTTTGTCCAAAAAAAGAAGAGATTATACAATGATCTCATTTACACAGTATAAATCAGAAGAAATTTTGTTGACTAGAGTAGTTGTGTTGCAGCCCCATTTTGAGCAACACATGGTTCATGAATGTGGGAACTCCAAAGTACAAAACAGGTTATCATGAGCACTTACCCTTTAAAATTAAGCCCTCTCACACTCTATGTACATATCACAGAGCTTTACCCCAGTGGCCTCTGTAAGGCCTCCAAGACACATTTGGAACTCAGAGAGGGTCTCTTAAAGGGATGGAACAGGATCAGGATTCCTGGTGTTATTTGAAGTGTGGCTGGATTAGGCTGTTTGTTACAGAGTGATCAAGTTAGGGTCTTCCCTTTCCACAGGGGCACACTCGCTCACTAAAACCACCCAGGTTTATTTTGGATTTCTGGCTGAGTTAGAAAGCAGGGGAGAGCATTACAAAATGCTACACACAGGACTAAACTGGGCCAGGCTTGTGTGGGTGTTATGCAAATATTCATGTGTTGACTTGTGGGTGCCATGACCCCCTAGTGAAACACTTGCTCTGCTTGTCATGAGCCCTTAACAGCTAATAAGACCCTACAAGGATGAAAATAATTCTCTCTGCTGACTTTGGGAGCCACTACATAACTCAAAGAGGTTGACAAGTTCACCATGTCATGAAAATAAGCAAGGCTAAATGTAGTCTCTCCCCTGTAAAAGCCATCCTTCTGGGTCTCGGAGGATGACGGAGGATGATCCCTCTGATTCCCCAGAGATCTGAAATTCTCCATTCCCCTTTGTTGACTGAGGGTCTCGGAGCAAGAATTGCGTTACAGGCAGCTCAAGCCTATTCCTACCTTCTCCTTGATAATCAGTTAGCATTTTTCCAGCCAACACCTCTCTAGACAGCACAGCAAAAGCTCAGTGTAGATGAAGGTCACCTATCCAACCACAGTAAGCGCATTTAAAAATAAATAAATAATCAAAGGCTGATTTGTAAAAGAAACTGAAGTGCTTTGTAAATATAAATAACTAAACTTCCAGAGGGAGTGAAATTATACGAACTCAAGAGAAATACCTACAAATCAATCTGTATCTTAATTTATAAGGTATTTGTAGGGCACCAGCCATGGCAGAATGTAAACGCGATGTGTACTAATGATGATCCACCTTTGGCTAAACTATACGTGATTTATTAATCCCTCTTCCATTAACATCAGACTATGATCTCACTCTCATGATAGCCAGTGTGCCATTTGCTAGAGACAGGTGGACCTCAACCCATTTGGAGATTCATTGCCGATGAGATAATCTCAAAGGATAAGATTTTGCCCTCACTAAAATTAATACTAAAATTCCAATAAACTTAATAGATTCTTAGATTTCACAAAACTGCTTTCATTTTCTTTTTTTTTTCTTCCATCCTCCAGACTACAGTCTGAAAAACTGTGCCAAGGCTCTCCTAAAACCACTTTTCTTTAAGAATCTTTGCAATTACTAAAGATTTTGTAAGGAAAACCTCCTTTCTGGTAAGCCACAACTTAGGTCCAAGTCATACCTCAAAAGAGGAAAGAGGATTTAAAAAGAAATATCAGCTTTTCCTTGTGAAACAATCAAGTCTCTCTCAAACTCAGAAAAGTGTTAGGTTAGATTACTTTAGAATAAAGGTACAGCACCTTCCTTGTTTGACTGTATCAGTTCACCTTCCGGGTATTCTTAATCTGTGCTCAAAGAATAGAGATGTAATTCAAAATAAAAAATAAATGCCATATTCAAGTAGGGCTCCTTGAAGTAGGGTGTCTTGAAGGGGCTAGGGAGGGAGAAAGGAATCTCCCTCATTCATGAAGGAATGCACCATGTGCATTCACAGTGCTTAAACCAAAGGTATAACTTTCCCACTGTGGAGACGCTGCACTCAGGCATACTTCAGGCTACGAAGAAACACATTGAATAAATTCAGTTAATTTGTTTAAGTGAGCAGAATTCAGTCTCCAACCCTGGAATCAGACAAGTACATAAACATCACCAGCTTCTTTATGCCAATAATATCTTGGACCTGTTATCAGTGAGAGACAGGCCTCAATGTTGCATCTCCTGTGAATAATACCTAAACAAACCACTCAGCTTCTTCTCTTCCATAGTAGAATTTCTTTCAGATATTTTTTTGAAATTATTGCAACCGGTTACTAAAAGCTCGAGTTTGGTAACCTCAGTCATAGTGAAAAATGTCCGTAAATTCACATGCTCCAGAGTGAAATCATTGTACCAAGTGCACTTTTGAGGGGTCACAGATTGATAGATAATGCAGATAGATAGATAGATCCTCACAGTTAGACAAATTGCAGCTCACATAGTCTCTGCTGCACCACTGAATGAGTCTTCCCTCCTCTGTCCACATCTATCCCATCTGGCTTGTGCTAAGGATGGTATCACAAACATTGTGAGTTTTAACACACACAGACAAGTATCTCTCACTCTGCTACAGCCAAGTAAAATGAAACAGTCAGGTGACCAAAATGGACAGTTAAGGCAGTATTAGAAGCCGACTAACAGCTTCTAACGATGCTTTTTCTTTCTGCATAATTTGAAATCTAACATTTCCAGGCATGCATGCCATTCAGTTTTTTTCCTTCCAGCTCGATCTTGCAGTCTGGAACCAACCATTATGCTAATGATCTCCAAGGGCGTAGCACTCCTGTTGCTTAGTAACACACAAGCCTCATAAGCTGCAGAAGGAGCACAGAATAGTAGGACCCTGGAGTTGGGGAAACCCTTTTGCCACTCCGCACTGGCACGCTCACCCACACTTCTTGCAGAGCTGCCATCTTCCATCAAGGAAGTGCGACTCAGAATTCACAGGACTGTGGAAAGGAAGCTGTCCTGTGTTTCCTGCTCAGAGGTCTATTTACAGACTGAAAGACTAATTCATTATTCAAAGAAGAGCAGACAGAGGACAACTGCAGAGTAACAGACTATGAATGCGCAGCCCACACTACTGAGAAAAACTGAGCAGCTTGTGACATCCACACCTCACCCTCTAGGAGCTTTCTACCCGCTAGCTGGTAAGATCATATGCAGGGGGGCAGCATGGCGGAATTGTTAAGATGAAACAATGCCGGGTATTCGGCTCAAACTAGGGTTAGGGTTACACCTAGGGTTAGGGTTAAGAAAACCACAAAGCCCAGAGCTCCAGGAGCACTCACAATGCGAAAGGCAGGCCAAGAGGAGCGTGACACTGCCCCAAACTTGTTCCCTTCTTTCTTCTTGGCAATCGCCCCTGCCCAATGCAGGACTTCTGGCTCAAACTAGGGTTAGAGTTAGGGTTACGCCTAGGGTTAGTGTTTAGAAAACCACAAAGCCCAGAGCTCCAGGGACACTGACAATGCAAAAGACATGCCAAGGAGAGCGCCATGCAAAATCATTTGCTTTACAAGTGCTGGTTTTAAGCTCCGCATGCAAGTATTTCACTCTAGATGAGTGTACCACCTATTCCATGGGTGAATTAGCACATGTCACCTCACAGCCTTCCTGCCGTCAGAAAGGTTCAGGGAATGCATATTTTCACTGGTCTTGCCATGCTTCTCTGCAGCATGCAGAATTCCAAGTGGAAAGACAGGAAATCTCTCACAGAGTAGTTCAAGATGGGCTCAAGTGGGTTCTGCTCAGGCAGAACCACAGAGGAGGAGGTCCTGAAACACCAGGCAGTGCTACAGGCAGAAGGCCAGTTCTGTTCTCGCCTGTGCTGGGAAAGGAAGAAGAAATGTTCAGGGTCCAAATGTGCATTCTTTTAGGATCAGATGTCCTTCCTAGGGCAGGCTTAAAATACAATGGGTCATGACTGACCCCTGTGCAAGTGCACATTAGGGTTAGGGTTAGTGCAAGTGCTTAAGTGCAGATAAGGAATAATCCCCAATCCTTCCTTGCCTCAGAGAGACACTGATAGTCTTAGTACTGATGCTTAGTTCTGTTCCATCCCTCCAGCTCCCAGCAACACTGAGCACCACAGACAGCATGATGCCCTTGACACACATTTTCTCTTAATTTCTGTGTCAGGTCAACCTCAAAGCTCTGGGCCTGTTAAGCACTCCTAAAGCTCTGGGCTTTCAAAACCCCATCTAGGCTAAAGACTGTACCAAGTGTGGATAGAAAGGGAAAGGATTTGCGAGTCAAGATCCATTTTAGTGAGACCTTATCACAGAAATACAGCACCCTCCACCCCAGCAAAAGGCTTGTCAACAACTCAGTGGGTGAACCTGGCAGTGCGGTGCAGGTTTAGAGAAAACAGGTGGAAAGTCTCATCATCATTTCTTAGGTGGTAGGGCAGCACACGTACTTCTCCCTCTGCCATTCCAGGAGATGCACTGTGAGCGTAAGATTGAATGGGTCTAATTAACATTTAAGCAAGGAGGAGTCCTGTGATTCCTGAATTTTTAATATCAGTGGCTACAGAACTGAGGCCCTCTTACACAGAGCCGAAGACAATGAGACGTGGCTAAGTAAGATCCATTATCTCCAGCTGCAGCCCTGCAAAACACTGATAACTAGTTTACAAGCACGCAGAGCCAGGAGAGCTATTCATCCCCTTCAAGGTGTCGAGTGCACTAAAATGTTTCTGCAGTCCTTTAGTACTAATCCCTATTTTTGGAATTGCCATTTCTAAGCTTGAGATGTGGCTCCAGCTTTTAACCCAAACTAAATAGCACTTAGAAAGAGTGAGTACTCCCTAGGGACTTGATCAGTGTGTCTGAGAGTTTCACAGCTGGATTTTAAAAAATCCGACTAAAGAAGGCAGTGTGAAGAAACTTCTTTGGAGTCTGTACCTTTTGCAGTGCATCATACAAAGAGATCTGTCTTCAGAAAAATCACACTGATCTGTTTGTTTGGACTTCTTAAAAACCTGAAAGGTCCAGGTTCAAACTTCGTAACAGGCTGGAAAGGGTTACTGACAGAGAAATAGACAAACCCAGCAGTCTGAACTGCAGCATTAGTCCTGCCAAGCCTCCAGCACTCAAGCTTGTACGCCAGGCTCCCTCTAGTGCTGCCAGGCACGCACAGAGCAGAGGGACCCCGGCACCGGGAACCAGTTACCAGAACAGCGGCACAACTGAATGATTCTTTGCCTAGATGGTATTTTTTAAAATAAGAAAGGAAACTATTTTGGCTCAATGCTTCCCTCTTGGAATTTAAATGAAAAATAATAGAAAAAAACTAATAGGAACTGAATAAAATGTTTTCTTTCTGAGTTTTGAACATGTTTTAAAAAAGCATTTTAAAAGAAGTTATAATATCGAAGTTAGGAAAAAATTACATGTTTCTCCTCTAGGCTCCCATTCATTTTTTAAAAGGCATACTTGGTTGAGACAAAAAGCACTGAATGTCTTGGTCAACTCGTCCAACACAAAATTCGAACAAAGAAAAAGTTGAACCCAAAGGTCACCTGGTTCATGCCAATTACAGGAAGCAGAAAGTCTCTTTCCATCCTGCCAACATGTAAGAAAGCTCCCCTATAGATAATTTTTCTGAAGCATGGTAGCCACCCCACCTCTGTGCACCAGAAAGGACTCAGGGTGTCCTGTACCAGCAGTGGGGCCCTGGCATTCTCTATGCTGCTCAACTTTATGTTCGCAGAATTGCCAACAAGGATATTGCATAAAATCATTAAAATGAGTGAGCTGTGATTAGAAAACCCAGCTGTTTTGATCTCCAGAACACTCCTGGGGAAATTATTTACGCTAACATCAACGAAGGTGGAAAGAGTACTTATTTACACTTTGCTTCAGTTACCAGTCAACACATAGATAGAATAGCATCAACATTGCCCCTTGGTAATATGGTCCTGTAAGTACTCGTGAGAGACAGAAACATGGGAGTGACACACAGAAAGATTTAACTGTATTTAAATATTTTCATATAAAATAACAAAAAACCTATTTTGGAACATGCCCCCAGGGCAAGACTGAATCCACTGCGCTGCTTCCAGTATTTTCTGAAGCATCTGCTGCATTACAGAGCTCTTGGGAGAGTGGGTGGTAGCTGGGTTAATGCTTTTGCATTATTTTGGGCTATGGCATGTAATTGAAAAGAAGCTGAAATGCCTTAGTTGTAACTTGAGCTTCCCCTTCATGTATTCACACATGATTAATGAGTAGCCAAAAAGCCTGAAGGGTTTGTAATGAACACCAGGACATGTATTGTAGACAAATCCATATTTTGTCCTAAACAATCATTCATCAAAGATGCAATTTGACTCTTCACAATTAAATGCCAGAGCACCCAGACCTGAGATTACTCAGCTGTAACCTGTGCTCCTCTCTGAACACTCACTGAGAGGGACATTGTTATCCATTTCCAGGGAATCGGTCTATTTTCTTTGCCACTAGTCATAATTAGCAGCTGTATTTGATGACCTTTGATTAGAAAGACTTCACCAAACCTCAGGGTAAGTGAACTATACTCTTACAGGCTTCACCTCCAGGATGCATGTAACACATGCTGAGCATCAGTATGAGTCAAAAGTCTGACCACTACACCTACATGCATTTTTCTGAGGGCAGGGCACCTTCGCAGTGGGAGAACCTCTATCCCACAGCATGAATAAAATGACAAGGTTACAGTATCCAGAGGAAAAGACACTTAGCAAGGCCCAGTTTAACGTGTCATTAAGCAGCACTGACACCAATGCCTGTTGCAGTTTGCCCTGTAGGTGATATATGAATTGCCAACAGTTCTGGCAAGCCTGGGAGCCCACCATGTTCCTGAGTCCTGGTCAAAACAAAATTCTTAATAATTTTCTTTAAACATTTAATCTTTCAGTAACATCCAGAGCCGAAATCTCAAGTCCATTACACAGGAAATTTAACCAACTGGCTAGCAAATGCCAGGTCTGTAAAGATGGCAACTGTTGATCTGGTAGAATGAGACAGTTTTGGGTAGCTTCTTTTAATGCAGTCTCTAAGGACTGGACTGACACCTGCAACATATTTTGCTCCACTCCTCAGCTGGCTGATGGATAATAACATATTTCATTCAGTTGCATTATATCCTAAGCTCAAATCAGTATTTAGGAATGAAAGACAGCAAATGTCTCCCACTTGTAATTTCACCCTGTAATGTAATGTAGATGTTATGTTGCAATGAAATAATATTGTAAGTTATTAGAATTTCACCTACTCAAAATACTTTCAGGAAGAATTTTCAGAGTTGCAGCTTTGCAGTTGAAAAGTTCTGACCTCAAAACAAAAAAACTTCTGAAGAGTCTAGCAGTAATATTAACTTATAACTGTGTGATTAACAACCATGGCTTTCAAAAGCTTTATTGGAGTTGTCACATTTTATCCACAGAGTCTGGTCTGTCTGTCTGTCAGCACAGAGATGCCGCCCAAGGGAAAAGGTCCACAAGGGAAAAGGATCACCTTGAAAGTGGCCAAAAATTCAGTCCGGGTAGCTTTTAATGGAAGGCGCCGTCTTGACTTAAGCAAAATGGGCATTGCCACCTTCCCCAAGTGCATTCTGGAGCTGGCTGATGTGGAGGAACTTGATTTGAGCAGAAACATGTTAAAAAAGATTCCAAACATCATTGAGAAGTTCCAGAATCTGATGTGGCTGAACCTGCATAGTAATCAGCTTGATGAGCTGCCCGCGGCAATAGGCACACTTCGCAACCTTACTTACCTGAATTTATGCAACAACAAGTTGAAAAGTCTACCAGAAGAGTTGACCCTTCTCAGGAGCCTGCGTACTCTCAACCTTGGCTTGAACTGTCTTGAGACTATTCCCACCACTCTTGGGACCCTGAAGGAACTTATTGAGCTAGATCTCTTTGATAACGCCTTGACCATCATCCCGAAGAGTGTGAAAAAACTCCCCAAGCTTGAGAAACTGAATGTAAAAAGAAACCCTTTACCAGAATTTGCAGAGGAAGAAGAGCCAATTGACACTGTTAAACGCATAGAATCGCTTTACTTAGTAGAAAAGAAAGACCTGTGCAGTTCCTGCCTGCAGACATGTCAGGGTGAGAGGGACGAGCTGCACAAGTTAGAGGACGTGACACCCGGCCCCTCAAATAAGCCAAGTTTCCCTTCACTTGTTACACCCAATTCCTCTGCAAGGGAAAACCAAGAAGAATGGAGAATGAAAGATGCCAATCCTTGAAATATACCAAGGCACTCAACAGACTGTGTTCCATGAAGTCCAGCCAAAGCTAATAAAAAGCTGACCTCCCTACTCTTCCATTTTCCTGCAGTTCTGCTTCTTCAAAGATCGACTTCGTTTTAGAAGCAGACCTCTGCAGTCTCTAAAATGAAAACCAGAACAACTAAACTATGCGTATATTTGGAAAAGACTATTTCCATCTGGGCCTGTCCCTACAACATCTTCTCCATGTTTCAGCTTTTTGGGGTCTTTTGCATGTGCACTGTCCAGTGAAGGGATCTTTTTAAAAATAGGTTTTCCTAGTAAATCCATTCCCACCACTAAGCCCCAAATATTATTTCTGTTCATTTTCATAGGGTGGGACACAGTTGAACCAATCTCAGTAAATACCATTTGGAGGAAAAGGCACAGACCTGGGAACCTTCTGCTGCTGGTGGCTGCCACCAAGCTCTCAGAGTCTCAAACAGGCACTTCCAGTGTAGAAACAGTGAGCCTGTTCAATTCAGCAGAGGCAGCAAACACAAGTGTTATGCTGAGGAGTAATTAAGCAGTGCAAACACAGTGCTTAGAGATACACAACCAGTGATCCTGGTTGCCATCAAGGGGCCAGATTCTGCAAGTTCTTTGGGATTTTGGGTGCTATACCTAGGTGCAGAGATCTCCAAGATGCACAACACAATCAGCGTTGCTTCCCATACTCATAGTGTTTTCTCTGCCTCTAAGTCTCTCTCCAAGGAAGCTGTAGAAGGGAGAACGGGTAGGAAAAATATTTCTCTTTATAAGGGTCCCAGGCTTACCACTTAAGCAGTGAATAAAGTGATTAAGAGAAGAGTTACTGTCTTCCATGAACCAAGAATCAGCTTGTGAATTGATGAAGTCAGGTCTGGTATCCCCACAGCACTTTTAGCTTTCTATTGACATGTACGTATGCACATGTGCACCTGAGCACACACATTCACTTGCTCAAACCACATCCTTAGGGCAGAGAGTGCTGACATCCTGCAAACAGCAATATACAGGGACAAGCAACGAGCAGATTATAAAAGCAGTCAAGCATGCCGTGAGAAGGGCTGGCCATGGCTGTAATAACCTATGGTGATGGCAAACATTTAAGTATATTTGAATGAAGAATAAAGTGCCAGGAGCACTTTAGTTTTTACATGACTACAGTAGAGCCTGGGAGTCAGAACTCCTGTGTATTTCCTATGGACTAGGTGGAAAAACTGATAAGGGATTTACCAGAAATTCTATTACCACAATGTCATATGATGTATCAAACTAGTAATTTTTTCTTTCCATGCTTCAACTGTGCAATTATTAATAGTGTGTCTGGGCAAAGAATTTAGTCTAGTCTGTTTCCTTGTCTCAGGTATGGCAGGAAAAGCTGGCCATTGTCCTCCTAGATGGGGAAGGAGCCTTAAGTGCTACTTTTGAAATTTTCTAACTCTGAAGCAGCTCCACAATTCAAACAAGGGAAAAGTAAACTCAGTCCTCAGCCTGTTAGTTCTGAGCTTGGTAAAGGGAAGCACACCTACTGAGGTAATTTTCTCTAATTTAAGCACAAGTTTTCTGGCTTCAGTACTTAGGCAATGGTACTACGTTACATTTATTTTATTTCAGTTCATGCTCTAACATGGTCCAGCCAAAGTTATGCCAAAGGCCCTTTATGTTCTCAGAGTGAATAAGTTGTGTAGGGGCTTCTCTCAGCTGGTGGACTAAAACTGAAGGCAGAGCCTTACTGGGATTCAGTAAGATTACAGGCTACTTTAGACCTAGGCACACAGCCTGTCTCAAATTCTCAGATTAAACACGAGTCAAGTGTTTCTACCAGTAACCACCAGCCCAGTTAATGCCCACATTTCTTGATGCTGTAATGCATCTTCTCTCAAGACATTCACACCTCTTGAGCTCCCAGCAAGCAGGGGGAAAGGAAATCCTAGGATGAGTTACTCTTTACACAGAACAGACATCACACTCCACAGTCAGCTATCACCTCTGGCATAGGTCAGGCTCTAGCCAGAGCTGGTTCCATACTGTACTGATACTTTTAGCCAGCTGATGACTGGTACTCAGGGGTGAAAATGCTCACTTACAAGATAGGTAATGATCTGCAACAGGTAGACTGAAAATTAAAATGGGTACAGCTGACACAGGCTACAACAGCTCAGGGGCAATGTGCACCTCAGGTCTCAATAGAATTCTGGCCTCAGCAATCATTTCAGAGGACACCAGTTAGACACTTAGGGCTGTGTTCCCCAGATACCCAAACTGAGAAAAGTTACAGTAACTCATGACATGCCTGAAACATTCTCTCAAGCACCTCCCAATAGGAGAAAACTTTTTTTCCTGCAATGGTAAATCTGAAGGACATGTTAGAATCTCCACTGTGCAGCTAATATGACATGCCAAAACATCCATGCCTACATCTCTCACTGTCTGCTGTAAGCACACAATGAAGAGGTCTTTATGCAGAAGCATTATGGATTAGCTCTGTCCTCACCTCACTGTCTCTTCCTACAGTAAACATCTGAGTAGAGTTTACCAAAAAAGTGATATTAAGGAGATAATTATTAATCATCTACGCACAGTCAGCTTTTCCACACTCATCTTCATGCTGTGATGATGTATGCTAGAATGCTTTTTGAAATTCTGGCAACACTTCTGAATCTTTAAAAGGGAGGATACAAATTGGTACGTTTCTATATGCTTAAGGTACAACTTATTCACATGACTGCACTTATTACAGTTATCCAAGGTTTCCTGTGTTTTACCTTATATTTAGGGATTCTTCTGTTATCCCCTTCGACTTCAAAGCAGGTTGGAAAGAGCAAAATCTATAGGAGATATGAAAGGTCACATTACAGTTCGGCAAATGGTTATTACAACATATTACATATCTATAAAACTGCTATGTCCTCACAACTTTCTTCAGGAAGCCACAGCATTTCCCTGAGACTAACTCGGGGCAAAACTGCAAGACAACAAGCAAAAGCATTCATCTAATATTAAGGAGTTTCTATGGGCTGGATAAAAGCAGTTTCTTTCTCCAGTAGGACTTTGAATTTATATCTATAGGGTTGTGGACTTTTGATTTAAGGTACTATTAAAGTCAGAGAATAAGAACCCACTCAGACATTTATTTAGCAAAAATGGCAGAAAGAACACCAGCCTTCATCTCAGCCATTCATATTTACATTTGCTGAGGGTTTATGATATCAGACAAACTATACCCTTGAAATACATAGTTTTGGTCACCTTCAGCTGAGGATCAAAACCTTGTCTTGAACTGCCTTTGAAAGATTCCCCTAAGAGATACTTGTCAGAACTCAGAGACAGCAAAGATAAGGGCTGGCTCTGGGGCAGATCTAAGTAGTCACACTGTGCAGCCAGCTAGGAAAGGAAGAACAGATAAATCTGCACTGACTTCTTAATGCAATACTGCAATAGGAACTGTTCAGAGATTTCAGGAGCAGAAGGAATTGCTATGATTCTTTAGAAATTAATGGTACCAATGCTCAATTCAGGCTGCAGAATTTACTGCAGGAAGTACTAGTACCGAAGTGGATTTTCCTGTAAAGTTGGAGAGATAAAAATATGTTATTCCTAAAGAATCTAGTGATACTATGTGGGTTGGAAGAAAGCAGGAAGAAACCTTCTTTCACCCAGTACAGTGAGGTGAGGTGGAAGTGGCTCTTGTCTCAGTGGAAGGAAGGAAAACAACTACAGTCAAAATTTCCTGGGATGCAGGGACACACAACACACCACTGGGTGCCAGAAAAGTCCTACACATTAGATCCCTTGAAAAGTCAATGGCTATATAATGCTCAAAAAAATTCACAGGTCAGAAAAAGGAAAATTTCATAGCTGAAGTGTAACCCATTAAAGCTCAAGCTAAAAATGGAAAATAGAGTTCCCATGGCAACACAACACAGACACCTGACACCAGGATAAAAATGGGTGGTGTACCAGGAGCATCACCAGGAGCATGCCCATGTCATTATGAGCTAGTCATTACCTTTTAAATATCTTATTTCGGTCACTGTCATGGAAGACAAGAAATCTGGAGTAACCATTTTTGAAGAATATTTCCAAGGCGATCTCCTGGAAAGGTAAATCATTTACAGTGTGAGAAGCTGCAGAGCAAAGCCTAGTGCTGCAAAGGGTCCATCACGGCCTGTCCAATTCTTCAGGGCTTTAAAAACATGACCTTGACTTTTTTGACAAATGTGTAGAAGTAAAACAAAATATGTCTAACATTCTAAATTTCTCCAATAGTAGGAATGGTCCTACTGGGTGACTAGGAGTTCAAACACTTCTTTGAAGCTAAACCAAACTCCAGATATTGGTTCCATCACTCACCTTCTCCTGCTGCTTCTGAAAAATTTTTATCATGAAATCTCAGTGTGATTAATAAGACAATAGTAGCATTAACTTCCAACTAGGTGATAAAGATAACACAAAGAGGGGATTCTAAATAAGAGCTTGTTTTAGAGAGCATCCATACTGCTTTCTAAATTTCGAGAGAGTTCAGCAGAACTGCCAAAATAATTTCTCCTGACTAGAAGCAGCAAAGGAGGAAGGGGAGTTTATGACATTTCTCACCAAAACTTTGAAGAATTAAAGTTGAAAGAAAACTTCATTCCCTTTTCACCTCCCTGGAATGTCTTCACACATTGGTATGCTGGGTATTTGAATATAATCCTATTATTTACTTTGTGAGTGGTCCTTTTTTCCCCCAAGTCATTCAAGTAAAACTATAAATAACATGCAGTGTCTGGGAACACAGACATGAGTTTCAATCCCAATGTGGCAGGTGTAATACGAACCTAGAAAAACACTATGATGGCAGGTGGCCCATACATGATTCATGGATAAAATAAAAAGCATAAAGGTAATATGAGAGCAGCTATGACAATAAACAGCTTGCAGCATTTGCTCTGAAGCTCAGCTTTCCAAATGAGGTCTGCTCAAGTGTTGCCATTACAGAATTGGGCCAGTGCTTCGCTCTGGGCTGGGCTATGTGCAGGAACAAGAGAAGACCAGCCGAGGCACAGCCACTGCCTAAACAGCTGATCTACCTGTCCTGCAGGGAAAGCACAAGGAATCAGGTTTCCTCTTTTCCACAATATATTTTCAAAGTTTGTGGCGTAGAGTCCCAGCACAAACCTGATACAGATACCTGAGTTTTCAGTTCATTAACTGAACAAAACAATCCTGGAACAACAACAAAACCCCCAATCTAGAAAACCCCTCAAACCAACAAGCTCTGCCTTTGCCCCAGGCCCATCCAAACACTGTTTCTACTAATCTTCACTTTTCACTTTGGGTCACACCACACACTTCTATTTTTCATGTTTAAAAAAATCCATGCACACACAAATGTGAATATATGAGTAGCTGGAAGTCTTCCACTGGCAACTTTGATGCTAGACCCCAAACAGAAGAGGTGACAGTTCTGCTACTCAGGCTGATCACCAGTGATCTAAGAAAATAAGCTTCTTACAGTTACTCAGAACATGACTTACCATTCCTGTACGTGCTTGGTGAGTGACCTAACCACTGCAATATACTGTATCCTGAAGCAAGTGTCACCCACCAAAATTACCCAGTTTGCATACATAATTAAATATAAAATAAAACAGGGCTGACTCATGGATGAGTACCATACTACATGATATAAGACAATTATCAGCCCTATTTTCTCCAGCTTCTGAATTTTCTAAATGATTTCTTAATTCCCTGCTGAATCTCAACCTTCCAAAAATGGATTCAAAATAACAAGTGACTAGTTACAGCTGCTTCAAAATTCCATATTTTGGTCAAATCTGTGAATTAATCCTTAGACTGTATCAAAACCCTGTAAAGCAAGTACAGGCTCTGGTGTTGCAAGACGTTTTAGTTACAACTCTTCTGTGATTCTCCTCACAGATTTAGCTAAACGAGACAAAACTGGAAGGGTATCAAGGCCCCTGGTGATGAATAGCTCCTGGGTATTGCAGCTATAGGCACAGAATCCTCTGTTTTGGCTTATCGTTCTTTTATTGAACCACATGCACAACTTGAATGTTATTCCAAGAGGCCCGGGATAAGTGTGTTAGTAACCCACAGTACACTGATGCCATAACTACTGAACTCTTTGGGAGCTGAATATTACTGAAAGTCAGCCGCTTTCTGGTAGCTTCCATAAAAATAAAGAAAATTAACTTCAAGTTTAATTTTCAAAAACATTGTGGGAACAACACTGTTAGCCCAACAATTAATAAGCCAGCCACTCCAGTCAGGGTGTTTACACACTGTGGTGAGTATAGAAAGGAGTTTGTATTAGCAAAGGCTAATGAAGCAACGATGGGACCAAAAGCATTTGGATACTCAAGAAAAAAAATATCAGCAGTCTTAGTGAAAACTGAGCAAGCATTTTTCAGTCACACGTCATTGCTGCTGTTGCAGCTTTCTCTCTAATGACTGAGCATGTTAATTCCTACCTGCAGGAGAAAGCGCATCAGATGAATCTCTTTGATATCGTGATACGAATAACGGGAACACACCTGGTCTCCCACAGCATGATCTTTATGACATAAATTGAAAATAAATGGATCACTGATTCTGGAGGAGAAAAATAAAAAAAAAAATTAATTTGAAACAAAAAAGACCTGGAGAGCCCTCTTGAACATGCAAGTCCTCCCCTAAAGAAAAATAACAATACCAAGAGATGTCAAGATCAACTGGGGCATACCTAAACTGAAAACAAAGCTAAATAAAGCTAAATACTAAAGGCAGATTTTCTACTAGTTACCCAAATAAAGAGCCTGTGGAGGCTAAGGGTAGGTTTGGAGTTATTTTAGCGTATGCAAATAGGCAGACAGCAATGTTTTGCACACATTGAAGTCTGGGAATCAGCAAGGGAAGAAACTTGTTGGGAGAACCTGAAAGCCCAAGTTGAGGGTAAGCATCATATGGTCACACAGCCATTGTAAACAGCAATTACTTGCAATTAATAATTAAGCAATTAATTATTATTTTAGTTGTGTATATGTATTGGAATTGCTATCTACAATAAATTGCTATCTACAATAATCTACAAAGCCTAGCCCACAGAAAATCCCTCAGAAAAATAACCTAAGCTTTTATCAGATCCAGTCCAATCGATCCTTAAGTCACTTGATCAGACTGACTGATTTTGGACTTAGTAAGATTCGGATGCAGAGCAGACAGTCAGGGAGTAAAAATGCTGAGCTACTCACTGTCCCACTGGGTTTTGCACATGAGCACACAGTATGCACAAAGAGCTTGGTCTAACAGACTCATTTTCAGTATTGATCGCTTTCAATAAATCATGAGTCAGAGATGATAGCAGTGTGCCAAATATTAATTACGATTCTGTCTTGGAGAAACAAACAAAAAACTTATGAGACAATGAAGCTAAAGGGTCTTGTACTAACTGTTCCATATGAATAAAAGATGTGAGTTACTCAGAAAGAAACTTTAACAACACTACAACATAACTGAAAACCAGCAATGTATGTGTGAGACTGTCCACCATCTCCATCTGTTGAAGATGGGTGTTCTCATGGCACCTCCAAAGCCTGTGAACAAGCACCTCTGTTAGTTATATTAAACAGTTTTTTTAACAAATGGAAAGGATGGCAAACTTCTTGCTGTGCTATCATTCTGTTTGAAATGCCCTCAAAATCTGTGCAAATTCAAGGCATCCATGTGCCAATACTGGAGTTGACCAAGCAGATCTCTGGAAGAAAGGAAAGAATGACTCACCTGGACAAGCAGTGACTAGTACAGTAGACTTCCTCCAGAGGGGATAACACAAAGCACTCGCAGATGTAAAAGTGCTCCTTGCCGAAGAGCAGCACCCCTTCCAGTGCTGTATGACCCTGCACAACTGCCACGGAGCACTTGAATGTCACCTAGTGTGGAGGCAAGCATAATAAGGCCAGGAGCTGGTAACACAGGAGACAGGGGCAGCAGGGAGCCAGACCCAGTGATGCAGAAGAACATATGTTTGTACCAAAAAACAATGTTTGTGCCATATTGATTAGCAGGTTCACAGGAACAAAGCCACAAAAATCACCATATGACTGACAGAGGTCCAATCAGAATATAATCAAACTGTCAATCTAACTGTCTTAAAGATTTAGATAAACATTCTAGAATATTTTTCAAAATTTGCCTTGACACCCTAAGACTCAATTTCTTGTTTTTACTCCCAAGTAAACTAACTTGGCCCTTAAAATAGAGGAATTTCTACAAAACAATTTAAAAACATGGGGAATTTTTCAACAAAGTATTTTGTTTATCATATATGCCAGTTCATAGAAAGTTTTCTTGGGAACTGACCAGTTTTGACAAAGAAAAGAAAGCCTTTTTTCTGAAACATTTTCTATGGCTGAGACATGGTGCAGAAAGTAAACAAACCAATATAGGGATTGGAAAATGATGTGGCCTGCAGGAAAATTAAAAGTTCTGATTTTAAATCAAGCAGTAGTTCTTTGCAAAGAATTTCTCTTACATTTAATAGCATGGAGTTCCTTATTTTTGTCTGCTGATAAAATATTCTATATATACGCAGCTCCAAAAGCAAAGTCCACTGGTTAGTACAGTCAGCTGGGAAGATCAAGGTCAGCTCAATGTTGTGCCCAATTTCAACCAGAACTTTCAACCAGTACCTCCTCCATTCCTAGGGAAGGAGGCAGTAGCTAATCATCTATTAGCCCAGCCTCAAAAATCTTGCTCCCAAAATCTTAAAACACTACTACCTTATGTATTAAGAAAACTACACGCTGCTGAGCTCCCCTGTAAATTAACACAAACCTGAATTGCATACAATCCAGAAATGAGTGTAAAATATTGCAAGCTGAGTCCATCTGAAGCTGCAAAGACCAGTGGGCTACATACAAAAGGATTAGAGAGGTATTTACACAACAGGAGAAGTTTCCTGATTCAGAAATGTAATGCAGTGTTTTCAAGAGAACAGATTGACAAGTATGAGAAGTATCACAAAGTCTGCTTTTCTCTTAAGATCTCAATGAGCTTACCTCTACCAAACTTCGTAAGAACTAGGGAGCTGTATTATTTTTTGGGGCAGGCAAAATTGACCCAGAAATGGCATTGGTTTTACTAGATCACGTGAAGTCTACATGATCGTATGTAGGGTAAGTATGGTTCTCCTTCGCTCTTTGCTTTGATCCTAACCTCACTATTTCTGGAGTCAAATCTACAACCTTCCTTGCCATCCCGAAATACACATGGTCTAGCTCAGGTCAGCTGAAATAGACCTGCACTGCTTCACAAGCTTTTAGTGTTTGATGTCAGGATAACATAAATATTAATTTTGTAAGTAAATGAAATAAAATTTCCACGTTTAAAAACTTCTACTGAAAAGCCATTATTTTACCAACAAATGGGGCGCTTCATTTTTAAATCACTTAGTGGGCACAAAAGTTTGTTTTCTTCAATCTGGGTTTAAGGGAAAAAAGAAAAACAAACCAGCCCTGCGAGATTTCTGTGGGTATTTTTTCATGAAAATCTCTTCAATCTCTTTCCCCTCTAAATGATTTCTAAGAGGAAGGTGGCATTTTTTCATCACCTCTCCCACAGGAATGCCTATCTCTGCAGGGAAATGACAACCATGGAACTCTGGAGTGCCTGCCATTACGTGGTTAGAGACACGTATGCTTGCACTGAGAATACTGGGGAAATGTGCTCACATTAGCAAACCACATGGTTTCCTGAAGTAATTAAATAGGAAAAAGATCGCTTCTTCCCAAAAGGAAGGTAACTGAATATTGAAACATCAGGCAGTTGCATAAAGCAGCTCCACAGACACAAAGTTGAAATCCAGACTTCTAGGAAATCCACCTCAAACCCAGAGATCATGTGTCTGTTTTTAGGAGGCACGTGGATCAAGAAGGAGGCCTGCTCCTGATCACTAACATGGTCTGGCACAAATAAACACTTTGCTATTCTGCCTAAGGCAGGATCAGAGCACATTAGCAGACCTTGATGGGAGGAAAGAGCATGTACCTCTCTTTCACAAACCTTAAAGTCTAAGTCTGAGTATTCTGTACTATCCAACCAGAAACAGTCAACAGTGTCAATCCCTTTCTTCAATTTTATATTATTTCTTCAAATTTATATTATTATTAAATACATCTGCATTATTTTAAATACAATAGCCCTTGAGCTGAGTAAATCTTTTTCATTTGGGGAATGTGACTTATATTATTGCTGATGAGTAGCAAAGTCTGACCGAGTCGTACTACAGAATCTCCACCAGCACAGTGCTGTACCTGCAAGTCTTGTACCTTCAGTCTTTCACTGAAACACCAAGCAGCTTGAAATTATCATAAATTAAATAAAAATTTTCATTTTCTTTCAGAACAGATCAAAACCCAGTTCACAAGCTACTAGAATCATTAATCAATGAAGCAAACATGACATAAAATAATTGAATAATTAACTTCTAAGGTATTGCCCAAAGCCCTGCATCTCTTGATTGCTCTGTTCATTCAGATGTACAAGGGAATTAAGCTAAAGGCGTAAGTTTTTTTCTTTTACTTGTTTTTCAGAAGAGCTGTTTCTAAATGTTCCAGTTGCGTTTAAGCAAACAGCCATAAAAGCGTATCTCCTGTGGAGTTCAAAAACCAGATTTCCAAAAGAACTACATGTGTGAAGATGCAAACAGTCTTCATATAGTTTTCAAAAACACTATGGGGATTAGCCATCTATTCCTGCAGGCTCTAGTAGTGTTAGCATGGTTCCTCCAGGGAAAAATACGACGGTCACACACACAGTTACACACTCACTCAAACTCACGCACACTCAGGCACATTCAGTGACTTGTCTGTGCAGTGCAGGAGATAACATGGCTCCAGTCGCCTGCTTAAAGTGCAAACAGCTCAGGAGGCAGCCACCGACAAGGCAGGACCGTGGTGCACTAAGTGAGCACAGGACAGCTAATGTCACCCCCCGCTGCTTTTGTTAATACTTCTGTCAGCTTGGCGAGGCAGTGACTGCTGCTGGAAAAAAACATGCCTGGCATTTCTGATGGCTTCCTGCAGAGTTACATGGAGAAGAGACAGACAGCCTGAAGGCTCAAAATGAGATCAGTGCACAGAAAACGCCTCACATTTTCATGCCTGTCTCCTTCTGCTGGGGAGAAGTATGGGGAGGAAGGGGCAAAACGAGGAGGGGCAGAGAAATTAATTCTGTTACATAAACAGACTGCACCAAGAGCTCTGAAAAAGTCATATTAGAGAGCACAAGTGTGACCCCCCAGCCACTGGCAAAGCATCAAGAAAGTCTAGTGATGGTACTGAGATATTAAAATGAAGCAGCTATTTCTATATCTGTGTACTATTATCACAGCACTGTGATGATTGAGTTTAAATACTAAAAGTATTTGGCTTCCACCATGGGATGCTAATTCCTGGGCCATTGGGGGAGTAACGCCACTGAAAAAAACAGGTACCCTGCAAAAGATCAGGGAATGAGGCCATGTCTATGCCTCAGTTAAACTGACAACATCAAAGTTACCATATTCCTAAGAGTCATCCTTATTTACTCCACAACTCATCTCCTCCCACAATGTTCCTGAACCGGCCTCTTCCTTATGTTGGGAAGAAACCTTGGTGAAGGGTATCTAGTTCTGTACAAGAGCAGAGAAGGAACAGCAATGTTTTGACTTTGTAACACGATGGAAGCATCAGAGAGGAAGTGTGGAAAGTTTCTGTGGCCTTAGAGGGAAGAATCTGTCCTGTACTCATGAGGAGACAGAAAGGAAAAGACATGTGAAGGGAGGAAGAAAACATTTTCTGGTATTCTTCAGGAAGACATGTAAATACCACTGAACTAGCAACTTATACAAAACTGGCCCACTCTTCCAAAGGTAATAAATGAATTTGATCTAGGCACTGCTCTGAGCATGAGTAAAGGTTGTGGAGCAGCACAGGAATTCTCAGTGTCTCATCATTTACCATGTCTTAGGCAAATTCAGACAATAATTCTCACACGAGAATATCTTGGTCACTGTGCCCAAATTTTTTTCTCTTACTTCAAGGAATTAATGTTAATTGCTCTTCAAGAAAAGTCTGTATAGGAGTTCATACAGAGGCTGGAAAATTGTATTTGCTCTAGGGAAAACAGAGAGTAATGATGCATACTGTAGACTGAATCCACCTGAACCCCAAACCGAAAGGAACAGGTAGGCCTCCATATCCAATTCACCCTCTAAAATGCTATGTCAGAGAAAATTTTCTAGTTCATCTTTCCTACCTTTTCACTCTCTGCAAACTCCTGCAGTATAATTTGTCTCTCCACACACAGTTCCAAGAAGTCTTCTGAATGGAAACTTTCATGTAGAGCTGGGAAGAATGTTAGCTGGTTACAGTCCAGTCCCTTCTGATCCATCTCCCTCTCTGCTCCATTTAACATCAGCTCTCCTGTATCAGTATAAAAGAGATTGTGGTTTTTGTGGCAGCCAGATGACACCAAAAGCATTTGCAATTTAGACTTTCACTCAATCTATTCTACCTTGGGAAATAGCATTATTTACATGCAAAAAACAGGCAAGAGAATTAAAATCTGTGACTGCTGAAAGAAGGATGTTTATTTCAGGGGACCAAAGACAGATACATGCAGTCAGTCATAATTCAAACTAAATCCCTCTAATCACAGAAGATTAGGAAAGTAGGAAAAATTTAATATGGACTTTGGGGATGTGGACTGAGCAGGATCTTAATAAAACCCAAAGAGAGACAGCTCACTTACATCTTGCCCACGCTGTGTCCCAAGTTTTGCACACTCATGCAGTGCACGTGGATAGAAAAGGCACAGTCAGCCTTCTTATTGAGGCTGACTGTAACCACTCCATGCAGGAACTACTCAGTGCTTCCATCTTGTTTGGAGTCTGAAACAATGAGCTCCACTCACGTGTTTGCTAGACCCTATCACAGTAAAAAGTATACAACACTGCATATTTCCAACCTCACTTCTTCTGAGTTTAACCAATTGGGAGCTTTCCAGGTGCCCAAAAGTGCCCAAAGCCTTCATTTCAAAATAGCTTTTTCGTTTTAGATCTTCCAGGTGGCAACAAGAGAGCAGCAAATTCTGAAGACAGCTGATACATCACCTATAAAATTTACATCAGTTTTGTCTCAGATGTTACAGTGACTTTTTAGCCCAAAGCACGAACATTTTTTGCTGGATTGAATTCTGACCTGGAACTCCATACACTAATTCCAATTATCTTTGACTGTTTATGTCTACTTTCTTGATGATGCAATGAAGCCCTAAAAGGTTACCTGGATTCACTTCAGTGGGGGAAGTTGTTTCCTTTCTGTTTGCTAGGAGAACCTGAAAAGAGACTAGGTGTGACTAGAGTGGAACATGCAAACAGGTAAACATAAGTCAGAACCTAGTTGGCAGAGAAAAACACAGCTTTAGAACTATGGTGCAAATAAATGCCTTGGAAATTCAAATAAACTCATTGGAAAGGAACAAATAAACATAATTGGAAAGGAACCCAAAGGAACAAATGTCAGCAATTAAACAAAAGAACTATTATCTTTTCAAAGTCCACTGTGCATGAGGCCAGTTATAGGATAAAAATCATACTACTCAGTCTACAGAAAACTGCCAGAACCCAAGCAGCACATGAAAGCTGAAAATGCCTTAGATATAGGAACCTTATATCAAAGTGCTTCAGCCTTTCATTGACAGGATTTAGCACTTTGACATTAGAGAAACAGACAGTACTAAATACTGCACATACACAGTTAATCTTAGTTTAAACCACCCTACTTCCCCTTTTGGCCATTCACCACATCTAGCAGGACTTGTAAGCATATGACTAACAGGACAGTGCAGCCTTCTAACTGGACTCTGCTGCATTCATTGGGAAGCACTATATCCTTGAGACACTGCTAGCAGAAAAGTATGGACAGGTTATACTGTCACCTGTCTGGGGAGATTTTATACAAGAAAAGAGGAAAATTCATTCTGTTACTGTTAAATACATTGCAGCCTTTCTTACCCCCAAAACCAGACCCCTTCAATGGGTTATCTATACGTGGAACAGCATATTGAGGAGTCAGGTGATGAGAACCAGAGGAAAGAGATGCATGTATTTGTCAAACGTTGGACTCTATGATTTTGAAGGTTTTGTCCAGCCTTAGTGTTTCTCTAATTCTATAAAGCCACCAGGAACTGTTACAGAAATTGTGCACCTCCTGCAAAGGCTTTCTGAAGCTTTCTACCTCACTCTTCGTTTGCATTGTTGCCGCTCGGGTGTTCACATGTTGAATCCTCCTCCTCATTCGTGAAGGCCCCTCATAACAATCAAGAATCCATCGTGGCTCTAACGAACGTGAAGCATCTCTCCACGGGCCCCTTCGGTAGAAAAGCTGCTCCTCAAGTATCATCCAGTCTTTGGCTGCTTTGCTGTAAGCACACTGCTGCATCTGTGGGACAGACACACTTTGTGCTGGCTTTTGGACACTTCCCTCCTCTCAGCCACCAGTGGCACCGCCCCAGTGATTCAGAGGGATCTACCCAACCCACCAGGTGGGACTACTGCAGAGGGAGTGCTGCAGACCTAACAAACAAGTCCAACTGACCACTGGGAGTGTGCTGCAGGAGATGTTACTAGGGATAAACTAGTGATAGTCTGACTAGACAATACAGTGACAAATATAAACACGTCACAAACTTGAAAATGGCTCCTTTCATTAAATTTCCAACTCAAAAGCAGTGAGCCAGGAAAACCACATCACAGAGGTCTTTATTCATTCCATTTTTTTCTGGCAAAAATGTGTGACAAATGGCAACAATCATGTTCACTGAAAACAGTCTGAATGTCTCAAATATAAATGTACTACACTCCCTCTGAGCAAGGCATAAATTTAATTATTTCTACTTAGGTGTTGTGTGCAAGGAGTTGGGGAGCATTAAAATATTAATTTAAAGGAGAGAAGAGGTGCAAATTTCAAAGAAGCAAAAGTTTGTTGGTCTCTGATGGCCAAACCTGAACCTGTGATGTTTTACTGTCTATGAGCTCGAGATCTATTTAAAAAGTTTTACTGGCTACTAAGGGGAAAAAAAAGGTCAAAGTTCTCACTTTCATTTCTGCCATTGGAAAACTGGAATAATTCATTTAAAAAAAAGGCTCCTGAAAATAAAATTAGGCATCCCATTGCTGAATGATGCTGCATCACACTCCAGTGGTAATGTCAGGAAAGGAGTGTTGATTCCTCAACTCTCAGCAATTCTTTAGGCACAATATTCATCTCACTTTTAAAATGCTCAGTTTCCCAGGGTAGTCCAAGGGTATTCCAACAGAAAGCTGTTTCCCAGTATTTGTCCTTTACCTGTACGTGGTCCTTGTACAGAGAGGCATACAGCTCCTGCCCGACTCTTCGGTACCGTTCCATACATGACACAAATCCCTAGAAGAAACAGCAGAACACGTTATGCCAAGCTGCTGCAGGTGGACATCCTGTGAGGGGCAGAAGCAGGCATTAGCTGCCCTGTCTTTTAAAAGAACAGTTAGGGAATATGGCCTGTGTCTGCAAGTTTGATGGCTCTGCAGGCACTGTACTGATCCGTCAATTACCTGAGAGCAAGTTGCACTGCACTTAGACTGGAAATATAAACATAGACATGATCTTAACAAGGGTCATTAGTGGAACTACTCAGAACTTTCTCAGAAGGAGAAAGAAAATATCAAATACAATTTAACGCTCCTCTCTTTGGGGCTGAATTAGTACTGCAAATAGCATAAATGACAATTATCTGTTGTAGAGACCCCAACTGAGGCAAGGATCTGTAGTGAGATTATACAGGAGAGGTGAGTGCCTGAAGTGCCACATGAAGGCTGTCAAATGCAGGTGAACTTCGCAACAAACGTGAGATTGTTGTGAGTCACAGCACGAGGCTAAACTTGCTGTGAAAGTCCCAGCCTCTTACTACCTAAAGCCATGGATCAGGTAGGTAACTTTTCAACGCAGGGACTCTCTGCCACACTGGCAGTGATCCCTCACAGCAAACTGTCTGGCTGCTGCTTGCGCTGGGCTCTAATTAAGTTAACATACAAGGCCTGGGTGTTGCGCCGATTACTGCTGGCTGCCAGCCAGGTCTGTAACCCTGCTGCGAAGCCACATTTATTGGTGTTTCCCTGCAGGAAGCTCCTGTTTTACACTGATGAAAGTCATTATATTTTTGTTTGTTTAAAGCATCATTAAACCTGTAATCACAGTTGCGGCCTCACAAAACTATTCCATAATTCATATAAAACTCCCATAAAGGCTGACCTAGAAAGCAACAGCATCTCTGTGCTGATAAACCAGTCTCGGTGTAGAAGAGCTGAGATCCCGGCTCTATGTGGACTTAGGGCAAAACCATTCAGAGTAGAAAACCAATTCCTCCATTTTAGATATTCACAGGCTATTCAAGCCAAGTCAGTGCTCTACTGGCAGCTGTTTCAAAGTTGCTCATAGTCTGTACTTTACTCCTGGTCACCAGTGAGACCCCTAAGGTCAAAGCCCACATTGCAAAGATTCTCACTGACCCAGCTCCTAGCCCTTGAAACATATGAAGGGTCCTAAGGAGATGTGCTAGCCACATCTGGTCAACTGAAGACTAACCACTTTGGCTTCCAAATGAGCTATAGCTAGCCAGTTTCAACCAGATGAACATGTCCCTCTTGATCCCACAGGAAAACCATCTGGTTGTAAAGTGAAATGAACACTTAACAAATTTGGAGATTACTATGATTGGAAGAACAAAAGCCCATGCAAACCAAACCAATGCACAAAAACAAAACCTGAAAAAGATATCCAATAAACATGAAGAATATGGACCAGGCTATTATTTAATAAGTCAGTCAAGACAATTACACTGTAATGCTTAATGAACAACTAGTGCAAACAAGTTTCTAACAAATAAACAGATTCCATTAAAAATTGTAAGTGGTTATCCTTCAAAAGACCACCTCTTTACGGAGTAGTTTAAATTCAACAGTGCCACAGTAAATCTATCTTAAACAAAAACATGCCAGCTTTGATAATTGTTAATGTAGTGTAACATAGGGTTTGAGTTACATATACAGAAAAGCAGCTGTAAATGTAAGAACTATAATGCACATTTTAGGGAAGGGTCTACTAAAGGGCCTTATTAATCAATCCCTTCCTAAAAATCCGAGTATGAAACCATGACTTAAGTCTTTTATATACAGATTTCTCTACTTTGCTGCCTTAGGCAATCACATTTTAAGTAGAATCAGATCATTTTGCTGCCACATGTTCCCCAGCCAATATTTAGAGCTTGAAAAGGTGATGGAATTTACAAGTTATTTTCCTATTAAAAAACTAAAACAAATCACAGACTCAAAAACCATTTCTTCTTATGCTGCATGGAGTCCTCAAATAGGAAGGAAAATTATTAGCACTGAGGAAATCCAGAGTGTGAATTTTCTATAATTTCTTTCAACTAAAGAAATTGAGAGACTGTTTATAATGAGAAACAGTTGAAAAGAAAAAAGATTGTGTTAACTTATAAGTTAACACAACTCTACTGAGCTTTGGAATGCTTTATGTCTGATTTTTTTTGTAATATATATAGACCACTTAACACTCCTGCACCTCATAAATATTCAGGCTTGCCATAATAAACTCATATTGCATGATCTAGACACCACATATACCACAGTTCTTTCCTAAAGAAACATTATGTCATTAGGGCTCTACACTTGGAGGCTTTCTTTATGTGTGTTAAGTTACAGAATACACATGCACACAAAAGTATGAGCCAAAACTTTTAATAAATAAAAATAAACATCAAGACAAATTAATTTTGGACTTTTAAGAGACACAAGGCAAGCCTAAATGTTCAAATCCCTCACTGTGCCAAGTGAATTATCCCATGGATGATAGTGACAATACCCACATACTTGTTTTGAAGAATGTGTTTTTAGTAATCTGTTGGTAAGGGCTAGAATTAATGATAATAGCTACTTTAGCTCTTCTGAGCAAAATAAATATTGTAAGTATATAAACATACACAGTAAGAGCATTTATGTAGCATCACAGCTATAAGTCTTGTACAGTACTTTTGACCAGTACCTCTCAGAGATCTTTATGAAAGAAGCCAAAGTCTTTAGTTTACAGATGGGGAAACTAAGAAGTGAGTTTCTGGAACATTACAGAATCTAAGAGCTGAGTTTCTGGAACATCACTGAATCATAGAATGGTTTGGGTTGCACAGGACCTTATAGATCACCCAGTTACAACCCCTCTGCTATGGGCAGGGACATTTTCCACTAGAACAGGATACTCAGAGCCCCATCCAGCCTGGTCTTGAACACCTCCAGGGATGGAGCGTCCACAACCTCATGTCATTAGGACGTGGTTGTGGGGAAAGGGGGGACGGTGATGGGGCAAACCCAACCTGAATTAATTTGAAACAGCATGATAAGCCCACAGAGAGGATGCATATAGTGAGAGCATGCAGTAGTGGGAGGGGGAAACCATCTGATGAACCAGTTTGGAAATCCCTTCTACTCCTATGTTCCCAGTGGCAGATAGTACTCTAATATAGCTGATTTACCAGATATAAGATCTCATATCCTAGGAAGAGCCCATGTACTTTATTCGTCTAACTTGGGCTTCCACAATTCTACAAGGAAGGGGGTTTTTTATCTAATTATGGCTATTCAAGCAATCACTAGGTTTTTAGAAAGTATTTCTCAGGCACAGAAAAACAGCACAGCAGGTAGTGAGCTCTTAGGGATGCCAGAAACTGCATGTAAAAAGCATATGTGACAGTGGCAAAGAGTTTGTGCATGGCAGAAACAGATCTGATGACTCTGATTCAAGAAATCACTGTGTTCAGGGATGTGCTTAGGCATGCATTTTACAAGTTTTACATACAGGATGTCTGCTAGTGAAGGGGGGCAGACTTGCCTTTAATCCAAGCATTAAAGATATCAACACACAGATAATACATATGCAGCAGTTGAACCTCAAAAATGACAATTAAAAATACTTAAAATCTCTATGGATGATCACTCCAAAAGAAGAAAATAGGAAATTAGCATCATTAGAATAAGAAAAATTACACTATACCGACGGGATACATTTCCCATCTTGAAACAAACAGAAAAGCAGATGAAACAGAACACTAAGGAAATGCCATTTTATAAAGAGTGAATTGTTCCGTTTTTCTTGAGTATATATTTCCCAGCAGCTCAACATTAAATGGCAACCACTTGTGGTGTAGCATTGCTCTTCTCAGCAGCCCCATATGCCACCTCTGTCAGCTGGACCGCATGCCCTAAGCAGTGTGGATGAGGATGTGACCTAGTCAGGAAGGAGAGAGTTTCTCACAAAAGCAAATGATTTTTGCAGGCATCATCTAGAGCCAATAATTTTTTCATAGAACATTCCTGAACCGCTACGACTTACACAGGCACAGGACCAGATTTTCAGTAAAGTTTTGAGCCTAAACTCTTCAGAGAGATGAAAACTATCTTCTTGTATTCATGGCAGTTCTCATGCTCCTTCTGTTTCAACACATCTAACCAGAATGTGCAATTAAAGCTCAATACTTCTGGTCCTTTCTTGCTAAATCAATCAATCCCTTGCTCATCAGGCTTGCTACAGAGTACAGGATTACAGCTACCATGGCAGATTCACAGAGAAGCATCTGAGTGCTATAGTAAACTACTAGAGCTGGGTGAAACCTCCAATGCATCACCCCTATCCTATTCAGATAGAGACAAAGTGCGTAACACCTCGAAATCTTCTCCTGCTACTAAATCTGACAAAGTGACCAGGTACACTGCTACCCTGTGCAAACAATAAGCCACCCTTCTTGAGACCAGATTAATTTTCAAGTAAGTGACTATGCACTAGGCAGCAAGTAGGCTCATTTCACAAGAGAAAAAGTTGTTCCAGTACTCACCAGGTAACAACCATTAAGCTAAGGCCGATAATGTTTTCCTTAGCAGATTAAAGAGCAGTTTATCCTAGTCCTTCACATACACTCTCCACACTAAGGGTTGTTTGCAGGCTCTTTTGAATCACAAAATTGTTATTGCCATGTGGATTTTATTGTTGCTTTGCCAAAATTCATTTAGCTTTTCAACAGATTGAGTTCCAGCAGTTAAGTGTTGCATGGAAGCTTCATGTCTCAGCCCGCTAGGAGGCTAATGCAGAGTGCCAACTGCTCCAAAGGATCATAGATGGATTCCTGGCATTGCCAGTTGGTTGGGGAATAGCAGACCTAATGAGAAAATCCTCCATATTTCAGTGCATCATAAATGTACCCACACACAGGGGTGGATTTCAAAGGGTAAACCTAAAGCGTGGTGTGTACATGTGACTATTTATCAGCTAAACCCAGGCAGTACAGAAGCCAGTCTACTTCTATAGCAACCATATGTCTGTATGTGTGCATGCATACACACAGCCCTTCAACAGATGATACTACTGAACAGATTGTTTCCTGGGAGAACAGATAACTTGCCTCCCAATAGCAAAAAAGCACAATGAGAGTCAAGGCATGTTTGTTCTTTAATCTTATCGCTGAGCATGGCTTCCGTGACTTTGGGATTATTTATTCAACCTCCTGAGGACTCAGTTTCCATCCTGTTACAGCAGAGGCATCAACTTTTACCTCTGAAGTGAAAGGTGAAGGTCAGACTTTGGCATTATGGGGAATAGCAGTGGAGTTTCTTCTAGCCTTCACTTGTTCTTACTCACTGTTTTCCTATTTCTATTTAAAATGCAGAAGTCCTCCAGGTGTATATAATTTAGGGCTTTATTACACACTATTATCTAAATGCATTTGTCCAACAGTCTCATGCACTGGCATTTCTGATTACATTTGAATCATGGCTTTTATGTAAGAAAAATGTGCCCTTCTAGTCCTTTAGCTGACGAAAGAATTCTGTAAACATCAGTGTATGCTTAGAGGTTAGAATATAGAAAAAAAGAACCATCTCTCTCCTGGCTCATAAAAATATCAGTTTTCCTAAAATGACTTACATTTAAAGATGACAAGATTACTTCTGGAGTTTCTTAGTGCATATAGTTCAAGCTACTCTGCAGCAGAAAGCATAAACAACACAAGCAAATTTTAATTTGGCTAGCGAAGGTAAGAGCAACAAGAAATGAACGGTCACAGACTTCAGCACAACTAGCAACCTACAGCCTCACTTAGAAGAAACATTTAAGTCAGTCTCGCAGAGATTTCTAGGTCCTCCCTTGATTTTCTGTTCTTTACTTTTCAGTTTAAACTGACACTTCAGTCATTTGAATTCAAATCATTTATTTCTGAAATTATTATAAATAAAATGTTGAATCAAAAAATTGGAAGAAAACAAGACATATTTCAACCAAGAAATATGAGAAATTATTTGTCCATGTATTTAGCAAAGAAAAGAGTAGTCTGTTTCAGTGGCTAGCGCTAGTTTCTAGGGTTTTTCTGCAACCAAATAAAACTTGTCTTTCATCCATGTCAACACCATTCAACTCATTTGGCATCAGCTCCGTTATGTGAAAATAAAACTCCGCTACCAGCAGCTCTTGAAAGATGAGACTTTGGTGCCAACAGCTTTAAACATTAAATTCCACTTGCTGAAATCCTATATTCAAGCTTAAGCCTGACCCAGACACAATCTCTAGCTTGAAAGGCAAAAGTATATTTTAAAACAATATGCAGGAGAAATAACAGACAACATTTTCATACAACGTGTAATTCAGTGAAGGGACTTCACTCCCACAGAAGACCACTGAGTTTAAAAACACAGGAAAAGTCCCTCTGAAGAGCTACCCACAAAAAATTTGTAAGCAATATCTCTTGTGTTTCAGGTTTTAAGATGATCTAAATCAAGAAAGAAGCAATCTTGCCAGGATAGGTTTTCTAATGTGCACTGTGCTATCACAGTGTACTATCACACACCATCTCCTGCAGCAACCTCTAATGAATTTTTAGGGGACATACTGAGGGCTCTGTGAATCTGAGTCAGCCTAAAGACCTGTATTCATCATACAACATCTATATTCCAATTCTCAGCTAAACAGTTATCTTCGATGAATGGGGAAATGATTCCCATATGTTTCAGAAAGTTCAGTGATTTGTATCACATAATATGAAATAGCTCTATATTACATGACTTCATGCAATTCTTATCTAACACTGACCTGTTGAATTACTTCTTTATGATCTTGTAAACAATCTGAAAATGATAAATGAGCAGTGTGTCAGATATGCGTGTAAGAGGACATGAAAATCTCTTTGTTCAAAGTTAAAGAAACTTTTTTCAGCTTGCTACAGCATGCTGTAATTTAGCTTTGAGCCAGTTATTAAACAAGACAATAATATTATAATGGAAATTGTTTAATATACATCATTAATAGTAAAGTGCCTGCTTTCATTGAAGGAAAAAAAATGTGTGCTATGAGCAGTTTTGAAATGAATATTTGATTCCAAAGTTCCCTTGTGCATTTAATGACATGCTAATTTACATTTTAATTACTTCCTAAGAAATCAAAGCATTTGTTGACAGAAGAACATAATGTCAACTTCACGGTGCACTGTTGGTGGATAGTTAATGAACTTAATTAGATAATTAGTGATGTTAATTATCCTTCTATTATGAAGATAAACATGTTACGCAAATGATGCTCTTTTCAAAGAAATATCATTAAATGTTTGCTTGTTTTAACTCAGTTAACTCGAAAAGCTGACAAAAGACCAACAGAGTGATTGGTAAGAAAAAGATTTAAGTAAAGTTCCTGGCTTTGCAATTACAAGTTAGGAGGTCTCTTAACCTCTTCATTCTGAAGACTGAGATTAAAAAGACCTTTTCTATTTCAAGTTATATGGGCCTTTGGCACAGAGGAATGCAATTAATCAATGAAAACAGTAGAGGACAGGCATGATCAGGCCTCCTGTAAAACTGAGGAGGCTCTGCATTTCTTGTAAAGAATAACAGCTATATCTACAGCTCTAAGGCAGTGTGTCTTACAGGAGTTAGAAGTACGGTGCTTGTAACCTTGCTCAGGTACTAATCCTAAAGAACCTCAGGACAGGGCATGAAGAAGCTGTTGACTGATTTAGAGTTGACTAAAATACAATTACAGTGGTCCTTTGCTGCTCTTGTAGCTTTTTGACGATATCAAAAACAATCACAGACGCTACTAACCTAAAAATTAAAGACATATACTAGATTTTGACAGCAAAACTGGGGACGGGGAAAGGAGGAGAAAAAGCAAGAGATCAAAAGGCTCACTTTGAAACAGGGAAGTCAGTGATTTGGAAACCTTTGGCACTGTATTCAGTCTTAAAGACCTTCCTGCTGGCAAATTTATCCAAGTCTGTCACCTGTAAGCATCAAAAATCCAACTTTGTACAGTGCTCCTTGTGCTCCTGCATGACTACTCATACTTCCAAGAAAGTACAAAACAGCAATTACTAGAGCAGATCATTGCCATTCTACTACCAGAAATGTAATTACACTCTCTTTTCTCCATGATCACGCCTCCCAGACAAAGCCACAAGCAAAGCATAAGATAGTACAGTGGATTCAGAAATATGCAGAAAACACAGCTGCATTTGATGGCTAATTCTCATACTTGCCACCAAATAGCAGGAAATTGGCTTTGCTGATGATGGAGAACATGCGCAAAAGCACAGCAGAAACACGGGGCCTGATCCTTTGCTGGACTGAATAGTTTGAATTTTGCTGTTTTTTTCCAGACTGAGGATTGGGTCTCAAAAGCACTCTTCTTATCTTGTAAATAATCACAGGGAAAAATTTAAGAGCAGTGTTTGCTGCTTGTTTTTTGTTTGTTTTAATCCGCAGCAAATACTACTACTGCTTCAATGTCTGTTTATTTTTCAGTCAATAAACGAATCACGTTACTAACCCAGTAAACAACCCAGTTCTTCTTTCTACTGGGCACACCTCTGAAATCCTGGGTGACCTTCTGCACTTCTCTCAGTAAACTTTGCTCAGTTAGGAGCAAATATTTTTATTTTACTACGGGATTAAAATTCTTCATTCCTCCCTATGTAGTTCATACTGTTGCTTCTCCTTTAATCTCCATGTTTCAACCAGGTGCCTATTGCTGTAGGACATAAGTCCATAACTTGCAGTAGTGAAGACAGAGGCCAGTAGTGAACACAGAAATCACCTGACAGAAAGTGATTCAAAATTACATTACAGCACTTTTTCAAGTGACTACCAAAGTGGACAAAAATATGAGGTAGAAGCAAAAATACCATTTACTTTTAATGTAAAATTTTTAATATAAGTCTAAGAAGGAAGAGAGCTGTTAAGGGGCAACTAAACTTTCTTCCTCTTAGATTTCACCTCTCTAAAAAGTGCATCAAACTCTGAAAGACAGGCTGGAGGGAGAAGGGGGGAGAGGGAGAATGGAGAAGAACATTTGGAACCGTAGCTTTGCATCTCGTTGAGAAGAACAATTTATCAGAGCTATGGAGCTGTCAGTACTTGACATGATAAGGAATAACACCAAGTGAGTAATGTTTCTTCCAAACCCAGCTCCTTTAATTACAAGCAGCTTCCTTGCAGAAGAGAGACAGAAGATGTAGAAACACCAATTTCATGCACTTGTGCCTGAATAATGTCTCCGTGCTGCCTTTTCCAGATGGCAACCTTTTCACTGGAGGAACTAATGATGTGGGCATATTTAGGGAAAAACCAATAACGGAGTCTTTAACCTTCAACAGCAAAAAGCATGTTGTACAAAATGTTCCTTGGGATACATTTACAAATATCAATTACATTGCTCACTGAGGTGTAATCAGCTGTAATAATCAAAATTAATTTTAAAAAATAATTAAACAGACCCCAGGGCAAATAGTCGACACTCTTGTAGTATGACATCACAGTATACATATGTACCTGGGAAGAGCTTGCTCACTCTGTAAGCAGCAAAGTGATTTTAAGGACTGAGAAGGATTCTGTGGCACACTGAAAAAACCTTGCAGCTCAGTAATGTACCATCAGACACACTAGCTGGGTATCACAGTCTTCCTGATCAACGCACCTGGAAGTGAACCAGGCATGACCAGGCAAAAAGCTGCAACCTCACGTGGCTTGAGCTAGAGGGTTAAGGCTCCCTAAAGTGCTGCTAATAACAGACTCATTGTCTCCTCAGGAGGAGAAAAAAGACCTTAACATGTTGAGCACCACAGTAGCACAAGCTTCATTTAAAGCTCTGATTATTCTGTCAATGCACTTTTACTCTACCCTAGGGCAAGTAAGTTACTCTAATAGCTAGTTGCTCTACCTCTAGTACACTTGAAAAGTAACATCTATCTAGGGCTTTTTATTTATATTTTTGAGAAATGCTCAGCAAAAAC
Source organism: Ifrita kowaldi (assembly GCA_013398055.1). NCBI lineage: Eukaryota > Metazoa > Chordata > Aves > Passeriformes > Cinclosomatidae > Ifrita > Ifrita kowaldi. The sequence continues at coordinate 528,359 of VZRS01005152.1, read as the reverse complement.
ATGGAAATGGCCCTCTCTTTCAGCAAAGGAGGAGCTTACACATGGAAAAGATAGTTCACCTTCATTCCTGACAGTAGGAATTATGCAGATCCTCCAAACCCATCCCTGGATTATATACCAAGACTTGTTTCCTTATCTCTAGGTGCTAAACTAAAATTTGGACCTTCAATACTTCATATTGAGTAGAAAATGTAAGGATAGTACCATGATAATAGTACTATGATGATACCTGAGCCTTTCTACTAATTCAGTGCCCGAATGACAAGGTTTACATAGGTGATGCAAGTCAAAAGCAGCAGCAAAGCTGGCATCTCCTCACCTTGCTCCGAGCTGTAAGCACAAATATATCTGCGCTGCTTATGTTTTTCCTTTCAAGTGCCATAATTGCACCCTATGCAGAAAGTATGCATTATTACACTATATAACCAGGCTGCCAAGAGAACTTCTTCAGGTGACTATTTGTGATTATTTCTAGAAGCCTAGAAAAGGAACCTCAACTGCAGTAGTTCTGTAGTTTACCATGAAACATGTCAACCAACAGACACATTCAGAAGCCTCCCCAATCCAGAAAAACTCTCCAGAGCAATATAAAAGTTAGACCAGTGACAGACCCAGAAAAGACAAATAGCAAAATTTACCTCTGATTTGCATGACATTTCCTTTGTGTTTCGCCCAGGTATGAACCTAATAGCTGAAGAGAGGCTTTCACTCCAGGAATTGTGCTTGCTCTGGGACTGGCCTGGCCCTGATTTATTCTGGAGAAGCTTCTTTTCAGATACTGCAGGTCAAAACAGACAAAAAGGCTTTTAAGACTTGAAGCTGAACCTGTCAGAAGATGGAGGGGTTCTATCCCCATTACACAAGACAAAACAACATGGCAGCATGTCACTCCAGATGAATTATTTTCTATTTTTATGAGAATTGAATTAACACATACTTCTCAAGCTTTTATTTAAAAGCCTCACAGAGGTCTGCCATAGATCAGTTTCATTACACAGACATGAACTTTGAATCTCTGCAGTACTACACACATTGCAATGCCCTTCTTCAACCATATATCCTTCCTTTTAAATCTTCCTACAGGATACAACCATCTAAGGAGATTTCTCTTTCTTGCAGCACAACATGAGCCCTATGACATCATCAGGTGATTACAGAAGGGCTGGGTTATGACACAGAAAGCAATCACAGCCCCAAATCAGAGAAACTGAGAATCTGCTTTCTCAGTAGGTGATGTGCAGAGTATAACCAAGGAACAGCAGTTTTCCACCAGGCACCCCATTTACCACACTAACTTTGCTTACTACAATGAGTGTTCCATAAAAGAACAGAGACCTAGAAAGTGCTGCCAAGCTTTTGTCATAATTTCTTCCCATAAAGGAGTGATCTCTGTTATCTTCATGTCCCTTTCTTTGTCATTTCCTTTTACAGAAAGATCCATCTTGTAAGTGTCCTCCAGAGCCTGCTGCCTCTGAGAAATCAGCTGCTTCCAGATGATTTCTACTGTTCTCAGAATCTCCTGGTGGACTAGGAAACACAAGTAACAACAAAAAATTATTCTTCATTTGCGTTTTCAAGTCAAGCAACAGGTAAAGCAAAAACATCTTATTTGCAAAAGCACTGGTCCAGAGTAACTCCAGAGAAACTGCTGGAGTCAGTGGAGTTGTTCTTTTTTGTCTACTGCCTCCATAGGTTCTAAGATAGACTAGTTAATCTAATACAGAAAACAGCAGGACATTTCTTTTATATTTCAACTTCTTGAAAGAAACAAGTAGGAGAGATATGTGGTTTTAACAGGTTTCTGCTTTGGAAAACAATTTAATCAGAATTTTGATGATCTTATTATCATGCATAGAATGCTAAGCACATAAAGGACATTCTTTTATGTTGCCAAACATCATTGGAGATGGAGGGGCAAAGGTAACCAAGTTGTGAAACAATTTGACAGAGCAGGAGGGTACTGTACAAGGAAGCGCTGAATTGTTTTGCTCTATTTCCCTGCAAACAAGAGTGATTTGGTTGCATTGTAACCAAGTCAATATATATTAAAAAATAAAAAAAGAACACTGCTCTGCTTCAGGGTTCAGCTAACCACACTGAATTCAAACCAAACTTTTTCCCATGTTTCTCTTAAATGCTCAAAAAGCTTCTTTCTGCATATAACAGACACACACTCTGTATGGCCTTGCAAAAAAGAAATAGAGCTGCAAATAATATATGTATCTGGGCCCTTATACTGGCCATAACATGGAGGAGAGATCTCCAAACTGATACCCATTACTCCTGAGGATGTAGGGTGTGACTTTTGAATAAAAAAGCTTGATGCAAACACAAGTAATTTTTTAGCACAACTTTCCTTTCTCTTTGCTGTGCCTGCAGTGCCCGTACACCAAAGAGGAAGTAAGTGGCACTTGCACAAGCTGCTCTGATGACTGCTTAGGACAGGTATTTTCGTTCTCTCTAAGCCACAGGAAACATGTGCCATAAATTACCATCATCTGCAGTAGGGAGGCTGCCCTTTTCCTCTTCGCTGGGGGCAAGGAAAATTTGGTGATAAGAAGCCAGCTTTGGTTTTGCATCCAACCCAAAACCTTCTGAACAGCTGTGACAAAGAAAAAAAAAAAAAAAAGGAGGACAGGTGAGACTTAGAACAAACTATGGACAAGGAAAGAGCCACAGGTGTTTCTGCATATCCACTCCTACTTGAATCATTTAGTAAATCAGTATTTCCAGGCTTGAGAGCTTATATCGGTCATGTAATACCACAGAATTTCCAGGAAGTGGGAACTTAACCACTACCAGTCTGGTTTTCAATGTCAAGGAGCAGTCATCACGACCCTATAGATCACCCTCTCGTACGTGCCTAGTCCCTCCACTTCTTGCTGCACTTGTGTCTACCATTCACCCCAATTAGACAGAACACAGGGCTGTACTGATGTAGGCAGTCTACATCCAGCCTTCTTGCACCTCCCCTGGGCATCTTGTGCATCATCTCTTTGCTCTGAGTTCCTCCGCCGGAGGCATCTGCCACTATGCAGAAAGCAGTGTCTTGCTGTACCCTACACTTGAACTGCTTAGTCTGAGATTTTTGTAACAATAGTATATTCATTCCGTTTCTAAAGCACTCAGCACAAAAACATTGTAAACTTAGCACCATGATACTATTATCACGTGGAGGTGATTATTGAGAACATCACCATGGCCAAGAGGAGTTCTGCTTTGGGACTGGGGGGCAGTGCCACAATTCACCAGTCAGTAGGTAAAAGACATTAGGAACTTCAGTACAGCAGTAACGCTTCAAAAAAAAATCAAACAGGCTTGGTTAAGGTATCCACACAATCTGGACTTGGTCACAGAACTGCTGCCAATAATGACATATATAGCCACAAGTAACATGCCAAGTTCTTTCAAGTCTAAACAGGCCCTACTATCTGGGAGAGTAAAATCCTTGGGTATACAAAGCTGCCATTTTTATTTCTGATTTCTTTAAAATACCACAGTTCTGATTCCCTGGGTTTGCTATGTTTGGCTCTTGGATAACACAAACCCTTCTCTAATTTCATTTTTAAAAAAATGTTTTTGCTCTTACTACGTAAAAGCAATCCTTACTCCATCTCAATGGTTTTGGCCTACAAGTTATTATCTGACTGGAATAAGAGCAATTCAGAAAAGATCTCAGGATGTGTAGCTTACTTCTGGTATGACACTATATTAATGGATTCAATTCAAACCATAAAAGCAGTACAGAAGGTTATAATTGAAACAAGAAATATCATTATAGTGAATAAAGTACTGGCCAATATTGGCTTTTTTTCACAAAACTAAGCTTCCAAAGTAACTCCCCAGCTTACATTAGCAAAAGTATATCTATTATATCAACATCTGTAAGAACAGCAAACAGCGGGTATGGATGTTCTAGCCCTACCCAATGGCAAATAGCAAAACTCCCAATGTCAGAACAACCAGAACTTTGCAGCTCAGATCCAAGTAACAATAACGCAAAGATCACAAGATCCGTGCACACTTTTATGTATGTTTTAAATGTACCCACACATAAATGACTGCTGGATCAGAAAAAACATCTCACTAAATTACCCCATGCAGATGTCTCGAAGAATGGCCACCTGCATGACCAGCCTACGTCCCAGGAAGATTTCCAGATGCTCATTTTCCTGATGGGCTTGTGAGGCAGCTCCACTGAAATCAGTTCAAGCCTGTTAACTCCATTTATTCTGAAGTGAGTGGGCTGCTGGAAATGCTGGATCTAGCTCAATCTCAGCTTCTAGTGATTTCCCAAACCGGATATTGCCTAAGTTCTGAGATATCTCCCCCTCTGCAGTCACTTCCATAGGTACAGCACAGAGATACAAACAAACATTATAATGAGATGAACATTTGTACCTGCCCGAGTTCAGTTGGCAGAGGCAGTACATCAGGCAGATGACAAAATTACTATTTGAGTTGTAAGTTGCAAAAATAATGTCCCACTGCTCTTGCAGAACAATGAGAGTGTTCAGGACATTAAACTTTTCAGGCAGTGATTGTCGTGGTCTGGATAGGCAGTATAGGATGGCTCTGTTTAAGCAGCTGTACAGGGCACTGAGGAAAACTTCCTTTTGAGAGACAGAGCTTTCTAAGACCTGTGAAAACACAAAACAGCAGAGTACTTGGCTTGCTCAAAGAACTTTCTCCCCAGGGATCCACTCCTCCCACTTCATTTAACCTGTTGGAAACTTATTTCAGCAAAATTCTCCCGAACTACCTGTTACATAAAAGTTATATTTTTCTGTATTTCTGCTGAAGTCCCCAGAACTGTGGAAGAGACTAATTTATTCCTGTTCAGGAATGTGTACATAGCTAACAGACAGTGTCACAAAAGAGTTAACTATCCTTTCTTTATGCTGCACCATCTATCTCTAATTATAATTTAGAGCTGTTATGTTCTCATGCAAGAAAACAGGAATAACAACAATCACCAAATGGATTACAGCCATCCTCTTCAGAATTGCAGTATCACGACCTCAGTGTAAAGCAGCACGTTACAACATGTTGATAAAAGTTGGGAAGAAAAAAAAAGTGACTCACCCACATAATCTGTTTGGCAATGAAGATCAGGATTTGCTTGGGGTCAGCAGAAAACATTCTGCTGTTCAGCTTCTCAACCAGCTTCTGAACAAAATAAGCAATATTCATCATGGATAGGGGTGCAGCTGATTCTGAAGCACCATGAGGATCACTGCTCCCTGGAGAGGATACAAAAGGGTTGATTATTCCATAACAAGCTGAAATGAAAAAAAGTGAAATGTGAGATTACCAGAGCTGAGTAGGAACAGTCTCGTGCCACAATATCTCAGAGATGGGACATGTCTAAGAAGAATCTAGGTATAGCAGGAACACCTTATTTAGACTGGAAATGACAGCTCCATATTAAGGATGGAAGCAATCTCACTAAAATGCTGTAATGAAGAACTGGTTCAACGAACGACTCAGAAAGGAAAGCTGCAACAACTAAGTTAGTGGGGCTGTTTACAGAAGCTTCCAAGGATAAACCTAGGTCTCTTTCAATATACTCCCTTTTTAATATTCTGATATTTTTAATATCTGTTCTCAAAAAGAAAAAAAAATGAAAAGTCTCTCCAGAAAAAATATAAAATTACAATAATTTATGCGAATTACTTACAGCAAGATAGAATGGACAGTGCAGCCTGCTGAGCTGGATTATCCTTCTAGCTATTGTTTCCAAACCTTCCTAGCAATTACACCTACATGCTAAATATCAGCTAGATAAACAATCTGATTCTCACCACTCACCTCTTGGTCTCGTTTTCCCCTCACCTTGGCTGGCAACATGAAAGACATCCATAGCAGACAGCAGAACTTTTGTCTGAAAAAGTCTCTTCTGCTCACTGGTGGCATCTTCTGGAGAAGCCTATATAGTGATGGCACACATATTAGTACAGCAGGAAAACAGGAAATCTGACTCCACTTTCAGCAAGAGTGCGTACGTGAACAGCTACTGGACAGCAGAGGAGATGGCAGAACTTCATTACGTAGCTGGAAAACCAGGAAATCTTACATAGGACTACACCATCTAGCTGATAGCCAGCACAGCCGACCTCTGCACACTGAACAGAAACAAGATTTTGCAAAGGGCCAGACTTTGGCTCAAACATGGTTCCCAAGAGGTCTTGTCCTCAGGGAATTCAGCTCCATTAGCAGGCTCAGGATTCAGTCAGTCAGAAATCCATACTCTATTTTAACTGTACCAAACCTTGGGATAGTACTGTATAAACTTTTAAGGAGCTGTTACTCCACAAGATGATTTAACTCATTACAATTGTAGTCAACCTTATGTTCATTACTATTCCTATTACTAAGCTAAGTCTGCATCAGAACTCACATCTGGGACACCTGGATTATTGACAATGTGGAGTTGAAGCCTAAATTTTTCATTTTCCCCTTTCTTCAGACTACTCTGATTCTCTCGAGTGCTTCAAGTGGTTGAAATCTATAATCCAGACTCAGCTGCTACAGCTTGAATTAATCTGTACTTAAAGTGGAGACAGGGATTTTTTGTTTATTTGAGAACTGAAATTTTGTGACCTCAAAAATCAGTACACAGGATGCTCCATGTGAAATTTTCTGTTCTCAACAAATTCAAGGGCTGCTCTAATGACAAGCAGATACTACTGAGGAAAAGGGATTTTTTTTTTCCACACCTTTCTACAACATTAAACATTGCCTGAAAAATATCTTTTCTGCTTTCCAGGGGCAGCATTTTCTTCACATTACTGCAGAGGAATTAGAAAAGTCCTTTCCTTTTGTCACTGTTAGCACTTCTTTCTACTAGGTTCCTAACAGGGTTATGTCCTGTCCTTCCACCCCCAGTGCAAGGTAGAACAGCAAAGCCTGATGCTAAGAGAAACCTCAAGAAGCAGCTCAAGGGGATGTCCTTGTTTGTTTGCTGGGATGTTGAGAAGACTGTCCATCAGGAGGACTCGCACAAAATCCCACACTTGTTTCTTGACAGGGTGAGGTAGGAGTGGGAGAGAGGAGGGATCAGCACAGCCTTTCCCTTCAGCAATGGCTGGACCATCAGGAGTCAAAAGGCCTTCGGACCCACCCTGTGAAAGCAGAGAGCAATACATTTTAACTCAGTCTCCTGTAAATTGATTTTTTTTTTCTCCTAATGACCCATCTCTGATCTGAAGGGCTTGTGCTGGCTCACATACCTTGGGTAGTCCTGAATGAAAAGCAACCATAGCCAAAGTTTTCAAGAAGTCAGGACAGTGCCATACAGGGTCCTGCGTATAACTGTGATAGACCAAGCACAGAAACTCGATAACATTCCCTGGATAGGCAATCGCCCAGGAGGCTTCTGCACCTGCAATAGGCTGAACACAGACAAATGTGCATCTGGTCAAGGCAGCATTCCTCTCATTCATAAAAGCTCATCTTTGTTCCTTTTTAGGTATTCCTAAGCAAACATGACACAGCCACAAAGTCAGACAAGGCACCAGCAGCCAACCCGCACCTTGCAGACTGAAGATACGCCCAACTAGAAAGGTAACATATTATCATCATCAGGAATGAAAAAAATGAGTACTGTTGTGGGCAAGATCTGTCTCTGGTCTCAGAAGCTCTTAAACATGAGCCCACCACATCTTGTGCTACATAACCAGGGCAGTAGCCGTCCTGACCCTTGGAAGTCCCTGCTCACTGTCACATTCAGTATTGCCCTCTGAGGGCAGAGCAGGACTAGAGATTAAAAGTAAAGGCTGCCACTGGCATCTGTTACACCTGGCACTTTATTCGGCCATTCACACTGCACTGTCCTTGCAACAAAACACTTACCTTGTCCACCGTGAATCTAACCATTTCCAGCAGTAACACAGCTGCCTCTGCACACAACCCAAATTTGAGGACGTTGTTTGTAAGGTGGTGCTGCAAGATCCACTGCAACATAGACTCAAGATCTTTCTACACAGGAGGAGAGATATTTCATTAGGAGATGGGAGTTATGCACCATACATCAAGAACAATGCCTGCTCTCTCCAAATCAGAAAAAAATCAACACATTTGCACTTCCAGCTGCTCCTTCCTCTCCTGTTAAATTTGTAACATTTAACACCTGCTCAAACAAGGTTGCTCTGAACACAAATTTTCTTAAATCAAAGTTGACTAACTTAACTTTTAAACTATGAATTATTTTTATTATCACAAAACCCAAACAGGGTAAACTTGCCTGAGAATCCTCTCATGGAGAAGGGCATAAAATGTCATAATAGTAATGCAATAGCAGCTTCAGGTGCTTGTCTGCTATTTTTTTCATACCTTGACTGCTTCAGGTGGCTCAGACTGTGGAGTTGCCAGAAAGAGCTCTGCCACAACCAAGTAGATCTCAGGGATGTGAACATGATCAGTCAGACATCTTTGCAACACAGAAAATCCAAAAATCAAGAAGTAGCCATTGTCAGGCACTGGAGGATGACTTTTTAAATTATCTTTAAAGGAAAAGAAAAGGAAGGTGTCTAAAAATAAATGTCATATTAGCAGAAGGATTACTGACACAACTTTGTGCTCATTTGTCTCTGTCCCAGGACACTCAATAGTCTGCTAGGCTGCAGTATCAACTGTTTAAAAAACATCCCCAGACTAACAGATAATTTTTCCCACCATCCCTTTTGTTATAGGGCATTCTCCCTGAATCATTCTTCTTCCTTTCTCCTCCCCTTCTCAGATCCACAGGTCTAATTATCAAAAAGCAAGCTGAACAAATATTAAAGAAACAAAAGGTTTCAGAGCACGAGTTGACATCTGAACACCTCCCAGTCTTATTAACTAGCCTGATTTTGTGCAACACAAAAAGTACCAGGACAAGTTTGCCCTAGAAAGTAATTTAAACTCTTGGTTTACTGAGATCAGTGGGGATTCTCCTACCCTGTACACAGTGATCTTCTACCACTGAGCTAGATCAAGGCAGTGTTTTGGGAACATTGAACCAACACATACCCATCAGAATACTCAACCCTGCAGAGCTGTTTTCCAGCCAACGCCCAGCCACTATCCCCTCCTTGAATTTGCTCAGCAGCAAACGATTGTGGAGGAAGCACAGAAGCAGCTTGATTCCCAGGACAACTGTGCTGAAGTGCAAGTAGCTCTGTGTGAACAGCAGAAACCAGTCTGGCCCCAGTGCCAAAAAAGTCTTTTCTTTTTCCCTAGGACAAACAGGTAAATGAAAACACATGGAAGGAAACATGGTGGAAGACCGAAAGGAGATATTATTTAAAATCATCTCTAAGTGATTTAGAAGCTCATGTGTCTCTAAAAAAAAAGCAGAACTCATTAAAGGTGTACCACAATAGAGAATCACGAAGATTTAACAACAGATTCATCCACACAGGTGAAATCACTCAATTCCTGCTAAATCTAACCTTGTATTACTGTCAGGCAAAACAGTTTATTAATATGAAGCTCCTTCTGAGTGTGTATCAATAACTGAGGCAAGCTACATCACAGACTAGATCTTTCAAGCTATGAAATTCAAAATTCTGGTTTAAATTTTGAAGTCCAAGATGTGCTGTCTAATGAAAATGCACAGTTACAGCACCCAGCACTATGAAATCTGACTTTCAGAAAGGTAGAATTACAGTAGCGGCATTCTCATGGTTATGATAGAGGGACGCAAGTAATCCCACATTATATTGACTTGATTTTCAAATACAGACGGGGTTTCTTCAACCCCTGGTATGCAGAAGAAACATCAATATCCAAGTTCCCCTTTCACAGTATTTTCTGAAAACATGAAACTTTTTTCAAAATGGATACCAGATATGTGCTCAGACCACGCCACTGTGTGAATGCCAGATAAATCACTGACAAAAAAGTCTCTCTGAATCCAGTCTGCTCTTACGTAGTATTTGTTGAAATTCAAACATTATTAGTGAGTTTAGTCCTGGTCAAGCATCAGGAAGATGAAAAATCTGGAAGACAGAGACACTTAACTTCCTAAATGTTCCCACTTACTCAGAGGACAGGTGAAGTTTGTCTGAGCGTATTACATCTAACAGCATCTTCAGTAGCTGGTTTCGAAGCCAGATTGTCTTTCCAGATGTTTGGCTTAAGGCTACAAATATCAGAAAGCAATAAAGAGTAATGAAGAGACAAAACACATGTTCCATTACTATGATGAACAACTTCGTTTGCACCAAATTAGCCCAGCAGAAGTACTTATATCAGGGTTTATTGCAGAGTAAAAAGATGTGGACATCAAATTTTAGACATAAGGAGTCCTGCTAACATAAGAAACAACCTGTACTTACATTGCCAAAGTCCTCTCTTTAGAGTTATTTAAAACTCATTCAGACTACATGTTGAACAATATCTCACAGGAAGCAATCTCAGGCTAACTAGAGAGGGAAATGTAAATAAGCAATCTGACTTGTACTGCCTAGCTGTGATGTCTATATACAAACCACAGTTACCAGTGCCTCCTTAATATGATCTATTGTTTAGAGGGGGCACTAACAATAAAGCCTCAACTGAAAGATCAGAGTGAAAGGGCCAAATGACTGGATGTTCCCCCATGTGAATCTGACAAATACACAGACACTTTAGGAGGTGCAGAGCTCTGCACTATTATTTGTTACAACTGTAGGCGTAGCAAGTCTTCACAGAAAATCCAAGATGCCCATTGAAATTTTACTCCTCGTAACAACCCAGTAAGTTAGTATGGGGGCAATTTCAGTTTAATGTCCTTCCTCTCAGTGTATATTTGAAATCCAACATTGTGTCAACACTGGACAACGCCACCAAAGTACTGCTGGCTTATTAGCAGAGAGAGAACAAAAGGGTCACCTCAGTGCAGCCTGTCCCTTTCCATATGAAGTAATTTGAATTGTGCCTCTTCCTTCCACAGGAGGCAGAAGCACTAATGCTGCATTTAGGATTCATCAGGCCCTGGGGAAGGAGGGAAATACTGTAGCTACCTACCACAACTCACAAACCAAAGGCAGCCCCTCACCTTCAGTGGGCCTCTCAGCCATGCTATCCAGGTAAATCTGATTTTCATCCACAGAAGAAGGTTTCAAGGTGTAAACAAGGAACAATCCAATCCTTGAAGAAAAAGAGTGAAGCAGTTGTGGTCAACAGAAAGACATTCATTTAATTACTTAGAGATTATATGCAAAGCTGAATACTGGTTAATGGCTTAACAACAACTATTGGGAATTCCAGTCACTTGAAAAACGAGGAAGCAGATTAAAAGGTCACAGAATCACAGAATCTGTTGTGTTGGGAGGCACCCACAAGGATCATCAAAGTCCAACTCCTGGCCCTGCACAGGACACCCCAAGAGTCACACCATGTGCCTGACAGTACTGTGCAAATGCTTCTTGATCTCTGTCAGCCTTGGTGCTGTGACCAGTTCCCTGGGGAGAGTGTTCCAGTGCCTGACCACCCTCTGGGTGAAGAACCTTTTCCTCATATCCAACCTAAACCTCCCCAGACAACTTCGGGCCATTCCCTCAGGTCCTGTCACTGGTCACCACAGAACAGAGATCTGTGTCTGCCCCTCGTCTTCCCCTCATGAGGAAGTTATAACTGCAATGAGGTCTCCCCTCAGTTTACTCTTCTTCAGGTTGAATAGACCAAGTGAACTCAGATGCTCCTCATACAGCTTCCCCTCAAGACCCTTCATCTTCATGGCCCTTCTTTGGATGCTCTCTAGCTTAGTATCTTTCTTATATTATGATGGCCAAAACTATCTACAAATTGAAGTAAAATACATTCTGCTATGGAAACGTTTTCTCTATCTACTTTATAAAGGTCTTTCACCAAGAAGAAAGGAATACTGAGTAAAGCACTCCGTTCACATGAAAGACTCTGAGCAGCCTGTGGCATTCAGCTGTCACTGTTATCACCACTTGGTTTCCAAGCATACAGAGGAGAACAGAGAACCCTTAACAGGTCCTTTGTGAGGAGGACTGTCACCCTTTTTTCACTTGTAGTTTGCTTTAACACATTACCTGGTTCTAAGGATAGAAAGATTAATGTTATATATACACATTTAGTGAAAGTGCACAATCTCCTCCTGCCCACACGGACATTTCTTAAGGGACAGAACACCCGTTGTTCTGCAGGAATGGCCCACACAGCAATTCCCACTAGAAGTCCAAATTTGGGACCAGCAGAAACTCCAGCACCTCCCAGTGCTGCTGAGAGCCTGTTACAGGCTCTGCTGTCCTGGAGCTAGAAGGATAGGGACTGTCTCTGTCCACTCTCTCAGCACTCATGGGCCTGATAACCAATCATATTACTATGGGATAAAAAATCATGATTATTTAAGAAAAAAATGCTCTTTCACACTCCTTACATCATGACAAATTTGATGTACTAAATCCACTACTCTCACCTGTCTCACCACCCATATGAAAAAAAAGAACAGACTAATTCCTACAAGCCCAGGGTGGGAACGTGCATACAGGTAACATACATCCAGGAACATACATCCACAAAAGAGTTGGCAAACACTAAGTTCACGTATTAGCTTACTCCACAGTTAACTATTAGAGGTGCTCATACTCTCAAACAGAGGAAAAGGCAGGGACCACAGGTTTGGCATGCAACTCTGTTTCTACATTTTATTAACAATAGAGCTTTAGAAACAGAGATGCCATCTGTGCAGTGCATTTCCCTGGGAATTAGGTGGCTGTAGACAGCACTATGTCGACCTTCCTCTGTTGATAGGCTACAGGCTGGGAATATAAAATGAAGCAGTGCTTACATTCTGTGAAGAACAAACAAGGATTTAAATGCTATGCTTCATGAAATCCTGACTAACATAAATGATTGAAATTCAAGAAAAAAAAGGATCGTTACTGGGATATAAACCAAATCAACAGGATTAGGTACACAGTTCTTTGGGGCCAAATTGCAATACTGTAGTGATACTTTAGGGACAAGGCTTTAATGAAAGCAATTATTAACTACAGGCTTTGAGTAATCCCAGTCATACCTACAGAAATGTCTGTGCCACCATTATACGGGTCATCACCTTCACACAACTATAAGGTTGGAGTGAATAAAAAAAGTTTTCATCAGTTTTTCACCAGGGGATCCTGCAGTTGCCGAAGATCTGGTGTTCTACCAAAGACAAGGTGAGAGAAGCTCTATGTCGAGCTCTCTCCAACACTAACAGAAGTATAGCTCATCTACAATCTGAGGAAAAGCAATAGACCTTGAAGGTTACCTGAGAACATCCCTTTTATTAAAGTATCCTTGCAAGAGGTGGGACAGAATAGTGCAGGCCACAGTGATCTTGGAGCTACTGATTTCAGGATCATTGAAAAGGAAAACAAGCTTGGGCACCATTTGCACCTGGTACGCAATTACAACATTCTGACATGCATCTCTGTAAAAAAAGCACAGGTACTATTACAAGCTTCTACTGGAAATGACCAAATTTGCTGAGTTTCAGCTAAAAGGATTCTCAGGTTGCACTGATACTTTGCATTTTTGGCTTCTAATACTGTCTTTATAACATTTCAAACACTGTCAGACAAATTGAACATGTGTCAGTGATGGAGATATGAAGACTACTCTGTGTGTTCTACTCTTCTCCTCTGCCCTCTCCCCCAGAAACTGCTGCATTCCAACAAGTTCAAAGAAAACATTATTGAATTTTCAAGCAGCAAGTTGGTAGTAAAAAATGCTATTCCTGCAAAACTCAGCAAGGCACATCAGATAGCTCTGCACAGAGCTTTCTGCTACCAAAAAGAAGTAATCTAGCTTTCCTCAGCCCCCCTGCCATGCTTTGTGTCTTTAGATACATTTAACTCCAGTCCATATAATTAAGCATACTGATAAAAAGGTTGTGTTTTGATTTTAAACAACTCTTCAAGTATATATATTTTTAAGATTATTTCATAGTGAATTCAGACATTCAATTTTCCCCTCCCCAGCAGATATTTAAACTTTCATTGTACAGCAGTAGTTTCATGTGAACCAGGTAACCAGATATCTTTGCCCAGTCTGGCCCTAAAGTCATCTCAGGGGCTGATCAAATCACTAACTCCAGGCTTGAAAGAGCAATACAGGAATGATTTACTCCCAGAATCCACTGATTCCAACTGGGACTAGACCCTTCATAGCCACCTCACAGTTCCAGCTTCAGGTTACAGATGCGCTTGTCCCACAGGTTTCTGATTCAAACACCTGTGTATACCTGGAGGGCTGCAAGATCTCGACAAGATGGGAAAGAAGAACAAGGTCAAGATTTTCTGGTGCTTTCATCCAAAGCTGAAAGACAAAGGAAAGCAGAGGCTTTACTGCTCTGCTGAGCTGAGAGAACAGTACCTGCAGCAGAAAAACAGTTAAATCTAGTTTAGGGAGAACATCATAAACATTCAGCATTTCTGTAATGCACCCTGCAGGCACTGGGAAGTCCCTGCTAGTGTAGGGAATTGTAGCTCCCGAGCTAGCCCTGAGGAGCAGGTCCTCCAGCAGTGTTCCTGCAGACCTGGGGAGCAACAGTGTGATAATGCTCAACACAAAACCCCACCCTAAACATTGGATACAGGAGGTGCTATGAACAAACCAAACCTCGTATTGTAAAGCCATCTTTAATACAGCCAAACCCACAGAGTAACATGAACAGTTTTACCTCAAAGTTGCAGAGAACATGCTGGAATGCACTAGAATTCTTGATGACTGAAGACTCGAATCCCAGCTCAGCTGTGCCCACCAGGGAGAACATTAACTGTAAAATCCTGTTGTTTAACAGCTGGGTTTTCCTCTTCAGTAGATAGCTCAGCAACTGAAAAAAGAAGACTGAATAAGTACCTGCCAAGTATAAATCTGTATTTATAAACTAATATATAACACTTCTCTTTAATTCAAGACCAATACACTGTTTACTCAGCTGTAGTAGTCATGCATGCATACATTTTCCGTAAGTACCATGAAGAAAATGAAGATTTCAGTCCAGACAAAATTTTGGGCAGGAAGTGAAAGGGTAAATGTTTGAAGGAGCTTGACAACTCTGTGGCATTGAAGAGCAGGAAAATATCTGCCATATTATGTTGAATGGAATGTACAAAAAGCAACAGACAAATATAATTGTAAATAACCACAGTAGGTGTTCTATGCTGTTCTTCATGGATGTATTCTTAATTGCTTACAAATGGTCTTAATTTAAAAAATATTATTTTTCACCTCTCCAAGTAAAAAATATTTATGAAACATTGCCAGTTTCTCAACTAAGCCTTTGATTATCCAACAATTTCCCAATACTGTGAGAAGAATGTTCAGAAAGCCATTACATTTTGAACAGGTTGGGAAGAATAGAAACCAATTTGAAAATACATATCAAGACACATTTATTACTTAGCTGTTAAAAAAAAATGTTTCACTCCATTGCAATATGATGATCAGTCACATGGAAAGAATACTATTTAGCAAAAAAAATCAAAAGAAACAGCTCATACACAATATAAAGACTGGCATTCACCTACAAGAAAGTATTGGGCAAGCAATATCTAAGTAGGAGAAATATATTCCTATAAATTGTGATCAATTTATGAACAATTTGCATGTTGAGAAAATGGAAAGTTTATAATAAATCATTTGTGAAACCCTAATGTTAAGAGTCTTGTTTGGAACCTTCTATATTAAAGAGCCTTCTTTGTTCCTTCAGAGTTCTCTGCTTTGCCTACACACACAGCGTGAAGTAAATTATACTAAACTGAAACTTTATACTTGAGCCTCAATCCACCCAATATTACATATATAAACTGTACATATAACCAAAGTCTTCAATCTGCATAGCTTTCAGGTTTAAAGATTAATTTGGGATAGACCTAATCAGTGAATTCAGACAGCACTTACTTATATCAGCACAATTCCTCATACACAGTGAAGACTGAGCTGTGGGAATTCATTGTCAGCCCTACACTAGGCAGTCTGTAAAGAGGAATCTCAGGCCAAGGGGATGAAGAAAACCTGCCTGAGAAGTCGTCTTTTGTGTAGGGATCAAGAGTGTTGGTAAAAGGTGAAGAGTGGTTCAGTCACAAATCTGCTGCACAGGTTTATTTAGTTTATTAAATCATATCTGACCAAGAGGCATCTGCTCTCACCTTCCCTTCAGCAGATAAACTGTTACAGAGGTTCCAGGAATTAGAAACACGGCATATAGAGCACTATCCTATATTCCCCTCCTAACTTAAGAAGTTCCAACCACAAGTGCCTATAGCCAGGATATGTTTGGTTCATTCTCATTGATGGATTTGAGGATAAATATCTACAAGGAAAAGACTATAACCACAATGAATGAACAAAAGAGTGTCTACCTGGTATCCATGGATGTGCCTCATCAGTTTTCCACTCAATGGGCTACTGTTGAGGATGGAGTTCAGGACTTTGACAGCTGCATACATGGTGTGGTCATCACGGGCCATAGCGATGAGACCCAGGAGAATGGCAGGGCCTCCAATGAAGTTCAGACTAGTAGCTGCTGGAGAGGACTGGAACACTCTTACCCCTAGGAAATTGCAGTGTTACTCTACCAGGAAGTTACATTGACTAAATCTATTGTTATTAGACAGGCTCCACTCTTAAAAAAATATTAAGCATTAAGACAAGTGCATTTACCATATTGGCCCACAGCAACTGACCCAATAGTCCTCAAGGAACCTGAGAGGTGTCCAGCAATATTCTTAGCTAGGAATATTGGAGTTGAACTGTCCCGAGAATTAATCCCAATCTAAAACAGATAAAAGACATTTTAAGAAAAACCTGGGTAGTATCTTTAGATATTTTGTTACTTTAGATTATTTTATTACTTTTATACTATGGAAACCATCTTTTTTCACAAAAAGTTGATTGTAAGGACAAACATTCACCTATTTACATCCCACAACTCCACTACTTTCACATGCCAGTAGATCTGGTATTAGCAAGAATGATAGAATAGCATGTGAAAAGTCCTTGTGAAGGCATTAAGAAAACACAGAATGAAACAAGTTATCCCAAAACCTGAAAATTATTACTTCTGTTCCTGTTTCAAAAAATGCTTTTAACATTGTGCTCACACTGTCCAATCTATTCCTCTCCATAGATGAAAATTAACCTATGAGTAGAACAAAGTTAATGAATGGGAAAAGAAGCTCAAAAAAAAATCACTGAAGGTACACAGGCAAGACAAAGTCAGAAACTTGGCTCTAGGAAACTGATTAGAAGCAAGAGAGAACTTGTTTAAGACAAGGGGAATTTGTGACCTCTTTGGCAATCAGCCGACCATCCACTTCGTTGTAAGAGCTCTTTATATCTTGGACTGTAGTGAGAGATGAGCACACTGCATTGATTCCAAAAGAAATCTTCTCTTCTGCCACCAGAGGTGCAATATTATCACTGCACTGGTCCACATCTAAAACAAGAGAGACTGTGAATGTCTGAAGGAACTTTGTTCAATATGCAAGACAGGAGAGAGGCAGATGAAAAATAACCGGAGGAAACTGATATTTAGGAAATAATTTTACTTTGTCTTAACTATAATCAGAAAAAAAGCAGTCACGCATTGCAGCACAGTCCATGTCAGCTTGCATCACCAGCAGATGTGCTTGGTTGTGTCCTCTGGTTACTGCTTTGCTTTGATTCTATATCCTCTCTTAACATCTCAGGAAGCTCAGTAAAGTCCGGAATAAACCTCTCTCTCTGTCCACACAATATAAACAAGCTTTCTGGACATAGAAAACATTTCAGAGGCCTTCTGTATTACTGGGAACTTTATCAGGGGCACCAGAAGCAAAGATTCGTGTGGAAAGAGGACAGAGGCAAAAGTTTAGAGCTGCCAACTCACAACATTTGGGAAGCTTCTAAAAAGTACCAGGTTCAGCAGCTTAATGACTATATGAAATTGCCATATGCATTTCTTTAAAGAACTTTCTATTCCTGCTCATACTTGAAAAAAACTTTATGTACCTTTATTAAAAAAAAAAAAGTCAAGCTTGTATTTTTGACAATTTTATAGACTGGGAAAACAACTGACTTACAGAACTGTTTACTAGTGCTGGTGACACAGCCCTTTTAGGCAAAAAATTAGCTCATGCACCACATGAACATTAACTATAAGTAAATGCCCCAAGACTGTGTCACCATTTCCCTTCCAGGAGGACTTGGTTTTAGGACTAAGCCTCTGCACAACTGCAGCTGATTAGTGAGAAGCAATGAGATAGTGGGGAGACAGGACACAACACTGCCAAAAATTCCCACTGCTGTTTGCAACAAGGTCATAAATCCATTATAAGGAAAAAACATAGTATTTGGGGGGATTGTGGTAAAATTTTTTTTAAGTCATAATTTCCATTTGACCAAGTCCCTTTGGGTGTTTTGGTGGAACAGGGAGAGTGCAGGGAGAGAGAGGCAGACCATTTCACAATTATGAGATCACATTTTATATGTTGCTCTGTGATTTCCCTGCAGCAGGGCATAACTACAGTCAGATGGCCACAATCTATGATTAGTACTAGTTCTTCCCATCTGGGAAGAACTTTGCAGAAAACAAGCCCCCCAGACTTCATAAAGACTAGGTGATTCAAATAATCAAATCTTTCTGACTTCTACAGGTAATGTTTTTATTTCAGAGCTGTACTTTGACACCATTTCTCTTTCAACAATCCCTTCCCATGCTTGACTTGCAGATTTTTGTGTGCAGATAGACAGCATTCTGAAGGAGTACTCTCAGCCAGTCTTTTCACATTGTTTTAGGCTGGAGTGTCACCAAGAACGGTTATTTTACTCTTTTCAAATGAGAAATGACCATCCCATTTCATCCCAAGCTCTAGCACAGAGGTGAATGCACTACTTGTTGAACAAACAGTAATCAATAACTGAAATGTTTTGTCTGTCTGTTTAATAATTGAAGCTAACAACATACTTTAGTTAAAAAGCCTCTTCATTAAATGGAATGTATCTTACTCCCCTATCCCTCTCTCCTACACAGGCATTTGCAATTAAACTCCATACTTCTTTTTCTGCCTTTTTTCCCCCACTGTTAGCACTGTTAATACAGAATATCTCAATTAAAGCTTCTGCTTTAATGTTTGTCCAACAGGAATCACAATCTTGCAAGTCAGGACATGTTATGCCTCTTTACTCTTCTCTCTCTGCTGCTTGACTCCTGCCCTTCTTTCCAACTCATAGTATGTTACAAGATTCTCGTGTATCTTACTACAGTCTTGTACAACATTTATTAATGCAATTTTCCAGACTTTTAGAATGAACTCTAGACACAGTTGGAACATTAATAGATTATAAGAATAAAAAGAACGCTGCCCTGACAAATAGTGGCAGATATGAGAATTATCGCATACCTTGAAGTTGTACTGCTTGGAAATTGCTACAATACTGAGGGCCAAGCTTAACAATAACTTCTATGGTTTCCACAGAAATGGCTTCTTCAAACAAGTATGTAGGACCAAGGCGCCAGGTCAAAGAGGATTTTTGTTTCCAGATTTGAGGAGTAGCTATGTACCCATAGACATCAATAAAGGAAGAGGGCTCCATGGAAATACAGCTACCCGGTAAAGGCTGGAGATACTGCATCTGCAACAGAGAAGGAATTCACTGAAGGGATCCAATACACTCAGGGCGCCCTGGGGTCTTGTCCCTGTAAGGTACTGCCTGCCACTTCTTTGCTCATTCAAGTCTCAGTCAGTTGTGCAACAAAATTATATTGGGTCTGGCTGAGCTGGAGCTCATTTTCCCACAGCAACCCTCATCACAGTGCTGTGCTTTGCCCTGGGAGCCAGAAAGGGGTTGATAACACACCAGAGTTTTGGCTATTACTGAGCAGAGCTGGCACAGTATCAGCGCTGTGTCTCCAACATCCTCCCCCCATCAAGGGGCAGGAGTGGGCAAGATCCTGGGAGGGGACACAACCAGGCCAGCTACAATGCTTGCCTCCTATAGCAATACTGAGCAGAGCTGGCACAGTATCAGCGCTGTGTCTCCAACATCCTCCCCCCATAGAAAGGGGTTGATAACACACCAGAGTTTTGGCTATTACTGAGCAGAGCTGGCACAGTATCAGCGCTGTGTCTCCAACATCCTCCCCCCATAGAAAGGGGTTGATAACACACCAGAGTTTTGGCTATTACTGAGCAGAGCTGGCACAGTATCAGCGCTGTGTCTCCAACATCCTCCCCCCATAGAAAGGGGTTGATAACACACCAGAGTTTTGGCTATTACTGAGCAGAGCTGGCACAGTATCAGCGCTGTGTCTCCAACATCCTCCCCCCATAGAAAGGGGTTGATAACACACCAGAGTTTTGGCTATTACTGAGCAGAGCTGGCACAGTATCAGCGCTGTGTCTCCAACATCCTCCCCCCATAGAAAGGGGTTGATAACACACCAGAGTTTTGGCTATTACTGAGCAGAGCTGGCACAGTATCAGCGCTGTGTCTCCAACATCCTCCCCCCATAGAAAGGGGTTGATAACACACCAGAGTTTTGGCTATTACTGAGCAGAGCTGGCACAGTATCAGCGCTGTGTCTCCAACATCCTCCCCCCATAGAAAGGGGTTGATAACACACCAGAGTTTTGGCTATTACTGAGCAGAGCTGGCACAGTATCAGCGCTGTGTCTCCAACATCCTCCCCCCATAGAAAGGGGTTGATAACACACCAGAGTTTTGGCTATTACTGAGCAGAGCTGGCACAGTATCAGCGCTGTGTCTCCAACATCCTCCCCCCATAGAAAGGGGTTGATAACACACCAGAGTTTTGGCTATTACTGAGCAGAGCTGGCACAGTATCAGCGCTGTGTCTCCAACATCCTCCCCCCATAGAAAGGGGTTGATAACACACCAGAGTTTTGGCTATTACTGAGCAGAGCTGGCACAGTATCAGCGCTGTGTCTCCAACATCCTCCCCCCATAGAAAGGGGTTGATAACACACCAGAGTTTTGGCTATTACTGAGCAGAGCTGGCACAGTATCAGCGCTGTGTCTCCAACATCCTCCCCCCATAGAAAGGGGTTGATAACACACCAGAGTTTTGGCTATTACTGAGCAGAGCTGGCACAGTATCAGCGCTGTGTCTCCAACATCCTCCCCCCATAGAAAGGGGTTGATAACACACCAGAGTTTTGGCTATTACTGAGCAGAGCTGGCACAGTATCAGCGCTGTGTCTCCAACATCCTCCCCCCATAGAAAGGGGTTGATAACACACCAGAGTTTTGGCTATTACTGAGCAGAGCTGGCACAGTATCAGCGCTGTGTCTCCAACATCCTCCCCCCATAGAAAGGGGTTGATAACACACCAGAGTTTTGGCTATTACTGAGCAGAGCTGGCACAGTATCAGCGCTGTGTCTCCAACATCCTCCCCCCATAGAAAGGGGTTGATAACACACCAGAGTTTTGGCTATTACTGAGCAGAGCTGGCACAGTATCAGCGCTGTGTCTCCAACATCCTCCCCCCATAGAAAGGGGTTGATAACACACCAGAGTTTTGGCTATTACTGAGCAGAGCTGGCACAGTATCAGCGCTGTGTCTCCAACATCCTCCCCCCATAGAAAGGGGTTGATAACACACCAGAGTTTTGGCTATTACTGAGCAGAGCTGGCACAGTATCAGCGCTGTGTCTCCAACATCCTCCCCCCATAGAAAGGGGTTGATAACACACCAGAGTTTTGGCTATTACTGAGCAGAGCATGTGCTGACACTCTGCTTCCGAGGAAGTGGCTGAATAGCACTCACAACAGGGATATTCCATACCATATAATGTCAACTCAGACATAAAGGCTAAGGAAAGGAGGAGGAAGCGGGGGAATTCATTATTTACAATGCTTGCCTCCTATAGCAACTGCTCCATGTGCTGACACTCTGCTTCCGAGGAAGTGGCTGAATAGCACTCACTGATGGGAAGTAGAGAATAAACCTATTTTTTTTTCTCTTTGCTTGTGGACACGAAAACTCACTTCTGCTTTAATAAACTGCCTTATCTCAACTTACAAGTCACTTTCCATCTTATTTTCTCTCCTCTGTCCAGCTGGGAAGGGGTGTGATACAGCTGCTTGGTGGGCACCTGGCATCCAGCCAAGGTCAACCCACACAATAATTATCAACTACTGTTCAGAAACTGGACTTTGAGAAGTACCGTAAACATAAGCATTTTGGAATGTTTAAGCCTAATTTTTGTTCCAAAAACACAGTCAAAAGAATTTCAAGTATTGGCAAAGAAAAACCCTGTCTTGACTCCAGAAATATTTTTCCTTTTCGTAACTTCATAACCCTGACAGTGACATTCAACACAGAAAGAAAAGTTACAGATCACATTTTGTACTGGCACAAATAGAAAATAAACAGTTTTTGAAGAGTGCAGATTGCCCAATTGCATCAGTAAGCTTCAGTGGAGCTAACATTGTTTAGGAAACAGGGCCATTTATTTTTGGTACCAAAATAATGATTTGGCCTCCTAAACTGAGCCTATTATTTTATTTAACTGCAGAGAGCTCTAACAGGAAGTAGTTGGAATTTTTTGGTAGAGAGAAACTATATTTTACTTTGGGGCTTAGCCCTGTCTTTAACAACCTGCTGTTAGGATGGGAGACCCCTAGCATTTACTGATCTTTGAATACTGAGATTTAGAAGACAGACATGGTCAATATTAAGAGGCTGGAGTTGATACTTAAGTGAATAAATATTTGACTTGATGAAACACAGTAACACACACACACATACATACCCGCCCCATCTCCACCAACTAAAAATAGCCTTTGGCATTCTTAACAGCCTTTGTCCATTTCTAACTTCTTAGACAATCTTTTCACTGTACATATCAAGATGAAGGCTTGCATTAAGTCAGTGACCCCAACACTGGGACAATCTTTTGTTTACTAAAGGATTCTTTTATTCATATGAGCTGTTTCACTGAATGTTAAACACACTTGCTGTGAATTCTTTAATCAATTGCAATGTTTAGGCCTAGTTTTATTGATGAGTTTCAGTCTCATTTGAAGGAAGTCAAATTAAATTAAATTTTCATTCTTGAA
Organism: Ifrita kowaldi; assembly: GCA_013398055.1. Taxonomy (NCBI): domain Eukaryota; kingdom Metazoa; phylum Chordata; class Aves; order Passeriformes; family Cinclosomatidae; genus Ifrita; species Ifrita kowaldi. Next base: position 505,308 of record VZRS01005152.1, on the reverse strand, counting down.
ATGGATATAGGTCCCAAAAGGCATTTATAAGACAGATCATTTTTCTCAAGTATGGGAAAGAGAATATTTGGAATTAAACAGGTTGCATTTACAGGGGAAGTATAAAACACACAAGCAAGCTTTGCATGTACTGAGAGAGAATTGAAATATGGTAACAAAAGGGAAGAGACCAAGGTTACAAGTTTCAATTAATAACAGGATTCTATAAAAAAAAAACAAACAAAAAAACACCACACCAATCAGAGACATAATAGAGAGAGCAGGCTGCCTTTTCTACACTGCATTCAAAATGCAAAAATCAGATCTCTGAAATAGTATGAGTTTAACTGCAAAACCAGGAGCATGATGATATTAATAATATAAACCAGGGACTAATCTCATATATCTCATAGATTATGAACCATTCAGGTGCATTTGGATTACTTTTGCCTGATATCTCATGCAACCTGAGAACTGACTGCTGTGCAACAAAAATCACAAGAAATGGCACATTACGGGAAATACCCGTACACCAGTGTCTACAATGAACTCATGAATTGATATCATCTCACACACTGTACAACTAACCCAGAGGAACATCTATCTATTCCTGAATGCTTAGTGTGCTAGTGAGGAAAAAGACAACTGACTGATTGTTCAAAGAGTGTAAGAGAAAGAGGACAGCTTGAAACATGACCAAATAAGATGCTTGATGAAATTCCTCCCATCTTTGGATTCTTGCGAAGAGCTGACCAGTCACAGCAGCTTATTTCTCTGTGACCTTTCCACTTTTCAAGAGCTTTCTTCAAAAGAAAAAGTGAAGACTCCCTGCATAACTCATCACCTTTGCAGGTTTTAGCCTAAATCCAAACCATCTTTGGTTTAAGGCTCTCTGGTCACACTTTGATGTGAAGTATTTTTTATAGCTGGCAACTTCTCCAAATCTTGAGCTTAAACTGATAGGTTTAAGGTCTGAACCACTAGTAAACTCAGAAAATTTTGACCTAAAGGTTTAACTGAATTTCAGCAACATAACCCTGAGCTACCTGCAACCTAGGTAACCTCAGCTCTAGAGGAGATAACCACCACATGGTTATCTACATGCTGAAGGGGGAGGGGGGAACTAGTTCAAAGCATCAGTATAAGGTGAGAATATATTTCTGAAAAGCAGCACAAATACACCCTCTTTAGTACGGATTTCTGACTCCCCTCATGCCCAGCACAGTGGCATGTGTTACATGTGTAAATCACCATGCTTTGAGTTTCTCAGAGGAATACTGAAAAGTCATGGTAGGTGCATTGGGAGATGAAAATTAGAGCAATGCAAAGCAAAAGTCAGGCACAAGATCTATGCAGAGAGCCTTTACCTTTGCAGAGCCAAGCATCTGACCATTTATATAAGCTGACACAATGCAGTTCTTCTTTGCTTCCTTAGCAACTGCCACTGTGAGATGATGCCACTGGCCAGTAACCAGCAGTTTACCACAGCCAAAGTGGACTTGCCCGGGAAATGGGGAGGGATTTAGGACCTCACCCTCAGGTTCCATAATATCTGTAACAGCAAAACCAGGGATAAGTCAACAGGAAGTTTCTTACCTTCACCTACCTCTGCAACACAACTTTCAAGTGTGACAGAAAGAACATGACACTCTGTGGGTAGAGTGTGATTCGATGCTATTATGTCCAATGTCTTTAAAACATTGCCCAAGGTCTATTATCAGGACCTGCAACTTGCATATCTCTCAAGCTCCCTCCAGCATACAATGTATCGCCCTCCCAAATAACACCTGCTATCTGCCTCCACACTGCAAAACTACCCTGAACTAGGACAAACTCAACACATTCACTAAGAGGAGAACCCCTCAGTATATTCACAGTTAGCTGACACAGAGAAAAAATTCCTAGCAAATCCATGAGATTATAAAAGTCTCTATAATAATTTGTAGCTTTTATGAAAAAAGGCAAGCTGGAATTTTTATCATTATCTAAGGCAATCAGAGCACTCATACAATGTCAGCTGTGCATGAAAAAGTCCCAGCTACTATTCCCACTCTATTTCCAACCTCCTCTGGAATATTCCATCACATTTACATTTGAAATACCTACTCTACTCAATAAGGAAAAGGGGATAAATATCAGCAGGGAATAATACTAACAGATTGGCATAATAGAAAACATTCTGAAAGAGAAGAGATGAAATGAGTTGTTGCATTAGGAAGCTAGATCACTCCCCAAACTTTCAGTCCTACTCTCCAAACCTGCCTAGTGTCACACAGAACAAACTGGTTCAAGCCCAGTCTCCACAACTGCACACCACAGTGTAAGTGACACTCAAAAAATTTCCATAAAATATTACACTAATTCACAATGCCTACGGCAAACTTAAAAATTAAACATTGCCAAGAATTACAACAGCATGCAAGAGGAAAACTGAAGAGAAATCTCATTAATATCCTGGGTACTTCCAAGAAGAGGAAATTTATTAATGAAAAATTCCAGATAATAAGAGGACACAGCACTCCAGCTTGACTGAAAAGAGCCTTACCAAGTGGCTGGAATTCTACTTCTTCTGTAGAAATGACCAAAGAAAGGTCCTGTGGGAAGAAGCTTACAGAAAAGCAAACAAATTCTTGCTCTGTTCTTGACATGTGCCTCACAATGGTAAGGAAGCGGAGTGGGTGGCTGTTGTGCGCCAAACCAAACTTGCTAACCAGGAACCAGCAAGAGAGTGTCAGGCCACTTGAGGGAGGGAACGTTCTGGTACCTGTAAATAGGAAACAAAAAGGCATTAAGGAAGTTGTTTTCCTTGGGCAGCCATCAGCAAACTGCTTTGTGTTTCATTTGTAGTCCATGCCATGGAAGAACCAGCATTAGGTTATGGGGTTTAATTTCTATTCTGTTAGATTTCACTGCTTGTATTCAATATCACAGAGATTGCACGTATGAGTCTGTGCACATGTATAGATGACCTAGAGCTGACTGATGAGAAATGACTACTAGATCTCCATGCTATGGAGCTCATGAATTAGCAATCTCTGAGCCAGAAACAAGTTCTCAAATTTCACAAAAATTCAGGAAGCAAAAATACAACCATTTCCCAGTCCACCCAATAGAGGATTTTGTTGTATAGGAGAATCCCTTCAAGTGACAGTTCCTATTCCTTCCATCAGTTATTACCCTAAAATCGGGTGGCTTTTACTTGTTAAGGCTGTTTTCTTAGAAGCCTGCTTTAAATTTGTATTGCTAATGTTAATTCATCACACTATGAAGCTGTACCCAGTGCTGCATTTTTCTGAGCAGTACAAGTTACACAGTTCAGAGCTGGTCTGGAGCACAGAGACAGAAATGTTGAAACACACAGCTTATTTCTTACAACTGTTGAATGCTTTCATTGGGGCTGAGAAGCCAGTGCTCCCAGCAAGCTGTAGATGAGTCAAAGCCCTTACCCATGCCAGTCCCTCCCGAGACAGATTGGTCTGCACTGGATCCCATGACAGTGGCCAAGGTAGGGAGGTATAAACACCTACAAAAGCAAGCAAGCACCCATTCATCAGAAACAAAATCATCCCTGAAGGCCACCAGTGACTTCTGGCGTTGCAGAATCATGGTAGCAAGGCAGAGAGTAGGCTGTCAGCAATCAGACAGTAATAAAATATGTTGGCAACATTGCTGCAAGGAAAGCAGCCATAGGGTACATAGATTAAGATGAAGAGAGAAGTGAGAAGTTACTGTGTTCAGCATAAGGGCTTGGAGATCCCAGAGCAGCTAAAATAAAAGCAACAGCAGCAATACCCATGGCCTTCCATGGACATGTCAAACTCCACAAATGATGGGGCTAAAGCCATGCTGTGTAGCTGGAAGTTTCGAGGGGATGTCATGGAGATGAGACTCATGGCAGTCTGGAGTGCCAGTGCAGATCCCTTAGACAGCCAAGGAGAGGTCCTGACAGGCACAACCGTCTGAGGATCTGTTTTACTGTCCACCACACTCTCTTCTGAACCTGAAAGATGAACACAGTGCCTAACCAGATCCAATGTCTGCAAGTCTTTTTCCAGTCACAGGTATTGCCCATATTCTATTCATCACTGCTCAGAACAGCGCTTCATGCTCTTGAAATAACACATCCTCAGCAGCTTACAGAAATCCTCAGCAATACAAAAAAATATTGCACTGAAGGCATTTCAAAATGGGAGGCTGGCAGGAGAGCCATAGTCATACTTCAGCCATATTTTCTTCCCCCACATCTTCAGGCAGCTCCAGAACTCACCCTACTAAAAATGTCCCCAACACATTGGTTCCATTTTCCTCACACAGACCATTCAACTCTGCTGTAACACAATAGTTAAAAGCAACACGTGGGAGAGGATTTGAAGAATAGCTGCAAAGAACATAAGACCCAAATACGGATCATACTGTATCAGGTGTCTCAGGCATGAGAATAGTTTAAACACCAAACACTACTGTACTGTAGCCTCTGTTCTATAAATTACATTAGAGCAGAGAAAGGACTCGGACAGAAAAGAGCCTGTATAAGCAAGGCAGACTACTAGGATATCCTCAGGACCACAAAAAGCAGTGCTCTTTAGTCGCATCCTTATTCCATTCCTATCTATAAATCACAGGAAAAACATGCTGCAAACCAAGGAGACACTCCACTTGGTTTGTAGAATGTTAGTATTTTTATAGATCACTTCCATGTCTGATCCAGCAAAGTCTGAGTCTATATGTAGCATCTAACTTGAACAAAGATATTACAACTTGATCTCTGCTAGTCATTAGATCAGCTCTCAGTGTTGTTCAAGTACACCCCAATCTGGGCAATACCCAGTGAAAAACTTCTAGGCATACTCCACCTTCACTGTGACTATCTTGGAGCAACCTACTCAAAAGCAGTTTCCTGTCACTTCAGAGACATCCCTAACTCAGCCACTGTATCAGCAACAGGCTGTTCATTGTGTGCTTACCTGCATTAGCTGAATCACTCCCCTGATATGAAAGGACCTTGGTCTTGTTTGCGCTGGGCCTGGATGGCAGCAACGGAGAACCTCCCAACCACAGAAATTGCCTAACATGGAAAAAAAAATTAAGAAAGCAACTTAAAAAAAAGAAAACAATGGAGCCAGAGACTTTGGAGTCACAGCAACCATGCAAATAGAGCTTAGATCTTGAGAACAACTTTTATATTTAACACCAAATTTTAAAGACATCTCAAACAGAACAGAAGAAATGTTTTCCATTGTAGCCTCACAAATATTTAGTTTGCTTTGCATTTCCTTTCAAGGTTTTCCTGTTGAAAAAAATCAAAGATTTATTTTCTTCATCAATATTCTTGAATAACCCTAATTTTTCAGAAAAAAAAAATCTATGGGTTGGGTTTCTTATTGAGTTTTTTGTTAGAAATCCTATTCTGTACTTGAGTGAAAGAAATACAATCTTCAAATGAATATTTAAATTTATCTGCACTCTAGTATCTGCTAGGTACTGTAATGTCTAGCACTTGTTAGCATTAATGAAGAAAGTGCAACCTCAAAGTAGAAACAGTGACTGAGGAAGAAGACTACACTTTTTATTTCTTCATCTGTCATTGACATGGTTCTGAGATATGAAAAAGTCATTTTTACTCTGCAGAAAACAGCTTCTCCCTATGAATACCAGGAGAGAATAACCCCGGTTGTTTTGCAATGACTTAATTAGTTCATTCCTAAATGGCTTTACAACCCCTGCAGTGATGGTGCAGCAGAACACTACAGACTCATACCATCTTCAGGAGTCATTGAAGCATATATCCTGCAATCAATGAGAAAGGAGCATTAACCTGGACTTGAAACACAAAGTTGACTCTTGCTGAATTAGAGCACTATGTGAAGCATCTAGTTATTATATAAACTTTGCAAAAAAATGGCACCACTAAAGCAAATTGGTTCCATTAGCTACAATCTGATACCTTAACACATGTGGCTCAATAGCCTGTGATGCGAGCTTCTCAAACACTCTGGTGAGGGGCAGATGCAGGGGATGACTGTCACTGCAGAAAGCATCTTGACAGGAGGTTATGATGGTGCTCAGCAGGCCAGATTCACACATAACCTGACGACTCTTCTCTGACTTCACCAGGGACTGGATATGATCAACCAGAGCACACTGGATTTCCTGGGAAAGCTGAAATGGAGACAGAAGTTAAGTCAGAGGGCTGGAACTAAACTGTATATGGCAACTGATTTATTTTATTTTAATTTGTTTTTCAGTTGTCAAATCCCTGAGTGTAAACATCTGGTCCAGAAAAGAAGCCCCTAAGGCAAGAGGCTCAAGCAGAACAGCATGGCCGTTCTATCAAGCTCTGCACTTAAACAGTGTGCATATTTTCATCCAAGCAGCTGCTTAGCCAACCACAGCTCAGCTTTCCTGCCTCGACACTATGGTGGTGAAGGAAGAGAGCAATCAGCTGTCATTCAGAAACAAGGGACCACCACCAAGGGCAGGTTAGTAGGCATAAGCTCCAAGACCAACACAAGAACTCAGAATATATTTAACATTGAGCCTGTGGAGAGCCGTATTGACATGATCTACTCATCGTTCTAAAAGCCCTGTTCTTAAGCAAAACTGTATCAAGCAATGTCATGAAACAATTTTAAACACTTCTCTATATGTTTTGCTGAATTGAAGCTTTACTTCATTATTGCTTCGTGATGATCTTCAAGTCTCTCAATTCTCGTAAATTATTTTTAGAGCAATTTGTTCCCATTTAGGAATGGATTGTACCCCACTGACCTACCTAGACTTCACGTAAAAGTAACTGGATAATATATTTAAACAAAAATGTTACAAAGATGAATTATTTCCTATTTCCAAGAGCTTTCAAGCTTTCTCATATGCTCTTCTAGGAAATAGATATGCAAACTTTTAAAGAAAAGGACAACAATGGTGACAGAAATGCAAATGAAGGCAATGGGATTTGATTTTATGACATGAATGAGAAGCAACTGGATTCAGAATAAGCTTATTAAGTGTAAAGAGGAATTGAGCTCTTTTTCATTCAACCAGACAAAGCCAATACAGGACAATTTCAAAGCCAACAAGCAATTTGTTTTCAAAGCATCCCCAACACTTAGAAGATAATACATCCATTGCAACACACATACTGTTTTTGCAAGCTCAATTACCATTTTTCATATCTGAAGGGTGAGTTCTTTGGATAACATTTTCTTCTCTCTGAAGGACTATTTGTTACCAAGGACATAAATTTCACTATGCATCGCATTACATATAAAAATAATCCACCAGACTAAACTGGTGGATTATTAAATGCTATTACAAAGTCTCACAACTTCATAAATATTTTAATTAATATTTTACTGCATTTCTGACTACATGCAGGAAAGTATGTGTAAATACCACTAAACAGAGAATGACACAGGTCTTGACTAAGTGAAGCAACTGGTTTACTCCAAAATAAATCCAATAAAAGCATAATGGTGTACAAAAAAAATTGATTGTTTTCATTAGCCTAGCTCTGTCAATACCAACATTGCCTTGTTTTGAATAAAATGTGCTGTTTTTACTGGATCTTTGTTCCAGTAAAATGAGATTTTAGTGGAAATATTAAAGGTGGCCAGGAAACCATGCTGTGTGTTTCTGTATGCATGGATTGATTTTCCTAACACTTATTACTTGCACTGTGAATCAGGATATTGAAGGTGCAGTTAGAATGTAGCTGAGCTCTGCCTCCGATTAGAGTCTTAAGTGCAAAATGTCACCTAGCAATTTGCCCAATCTGCTTAAGTAGTTCCCAGATTTTTTTCTGCTAAGAGCCCATAGTTTCAAAACTTGGTGGCTGAATTTAACTCACTATTATCCATCTTCAAGGTTATTACACTATATTCAAGATAAGCAAAAATGATGAACTTTTGTCACCGTGCATTCACTTCAAAAGGATGCAATTTCCTTAGATTTAAGAACAATATAGCAATAATTATGTGTGCAAAATACTTGAAAAATGTTACCTTGATAGTATCTACAGGGAGAACAAGTCATTTAGCCTAAATTTAAAACAGGGATAAAGGTCTTTTTAAAAGGTGCAAAATCCTTATTGATGGACAATGTTTTACTTTCACAACAGTGACTATGACAGGAAGTTCATCATACAAGAGGCATGGATGAAAACAAAAAGGAAAAATCCAGCTGTGTAAGCAGTAATATTATTTAGCAAAAGTATAAATAATTTACATGATGAATTGTGAGAGGATTTTTTTTGTCTGTATTCACAAGAAACCTGCCAGGATGATGAGACAGAACTGAGTAATTCTTTTATTCTCTTCTCAGAAGTTCTTTCCTTTCACTACTCACCCTTGTCAGATCTAGGCAATCTCAGTATCTGACATTACAAATGGGAAAGATCTGTCATGACACTCTGGAGTCTTAAAATTCTAGTCAAGGATGAGACGTGTCTGAGAGGAAACTTCTTTCTTTTTAAGGTGGAAAAAACTGTGAATATCCTGCACCACATATCTAAAGTGGATGCTAACCTGTCTCAGTTTACTAAGTGTTTGAAACATGCCCAATGCTGTCTTTCATCACTAAACAGACAACATTTTAATAAAAGGAAAATCTGTCTTGTATTTGGTCAAACAACATGGAAACTGGTTTAGTTCCAGTCATAGGCATGAAGATGAGCAATATCCTCTAAATACAGTTTACTAACTCAAAACTCTTGGTCAGTTTTAACGTTTTAAGCAAGTTTTTGTACCCATGACATTCAAATGATTTTTTTATCATACCTAGCAATGGTAGGAATATATATCCACAAATCTATTCTCCTCAGCTTTTAACTTTCATTCCAGAAAGTATAAGAAATGGCTGAAGTGCAAAATCACCTGTTTTACTGTCTGCTACTGGGTTTTCTATGCTGACAGGCTCAACTTTGCTTCAGCCCATCACTTCTTGGGTCTGACAAAGGTCACTGAGAAGTTGCAAAATTGGCAGGAAATTGATATTATTTCTGAGGGTCAGAATCAAAAGTACATTAATTTTATTGAGTTCCATTAATGTTTCTGTAAAAGCAGTGCTTTCTCATTGAAAATTCTGTGAAAGGAAAGGAATCGCACATGACCTGAACTGATTTTAAAGATTTTTCCAGATTACTCCTGGACACTCAGGCCTAAAGTATCTATCACAGCACTAAAAGAAGCAGAAAGAGGTGAGTTGTTGTCTCTTCTTCTCCATATTTGCCCCTAAAAAATATATTATTTAATTCAGTCTTAAATTCAGAGCAAGAAGCCCCTTAAGACTTTTTTATGAAAATCTGAGGTACATCCACAAAGCCATTATTTCATCTCTCATCTCACTGTCAAACACTGTGGCACTAATAAAAGAAAAAAAAATAGTACCCTGTTTTGGACAGGATACATCTACCCAAAGATCAATTCGTTCAATTATTTTCCTTCTACCAAGTAACTCCCCCTCACTAGCCACTGAGGTTAAACCTTTTGCATCAGATCTTACCAGACTCCTGTGCTCCAAGTAGAATCTCCTTGCACAAGGATTCATGCAGTGGTTTGTGTTATGATTAACAATATTAAAGCCCAGCCTTTTATGTCTCTACCTGGCAGCATCAGTGAGTGTCCCAAGCTCTGAAATATTCTATTCATTCTCTCAATGATTTTTTTTTAATAGAAATAGGCAGGAAAATTCTATTTTTCCTCTATTGTTTTTGTGGGTTATTTTATGAGCACTCTTTAAGACATTTGTTAACTCCTAGCTAGAGTTTGACTCAGGACCTTGCATAATAGTGGTCCCATTTTGCCTGAGGCAATCATATTCACAACAGCAATACTAAACAAACACTACCAGTAATAATTTCTTATTGACTAAGAAAAAAGGAGTGAGAGAAGAAAAGAAAATATCAGCATACTTAAATACATAACTGAAATTGCTGGAATTTGTGCTCTAGTCCTTCATACTTTTAAGAACACTGCCATCTACTGAGGATCCAAGAGGCTCTCTTACAGAGCTCAAGTCCTAGACCCAATTCTTGATGACAAGAACGCCAATTTCTTGATGACACTCTCATCCAATTAACCATTCTACTTGTTTTTCAGAAATTAATTACTGTAATTAACAAAATTTCACTAGCTGATGGCATGATTCCAATAAACAGAGCTGGAATGTGCCAGCAGTTATTTGCCCCTTTCATAGCTCTGGATGAACAACCTGGTTTTATTTCAGTCCCTCCACATGTACTTCGACTGCATTCAAGTATTTTGGACCAAATAGCCAATACAATATAGGAAATATCTTTATTCAGAGTGGGTGTGTATATATATGGAAGGTTTGACAAAGAAAAATACATTCTAAGCTTCATTAGAAGTTTATGGATCATTAGGTCTGAAGAGCCAGACTGTTCTGGTTGCTAGGCCTGTTAGCAATACTTTAAAAAATTTTCAAGGCACTTCTACGTTATGCCTTTGCAATAAGTATTCCGGGACCAAAATCCATGCACTGCATCAGACAGGTATAGAAATGCTTAGGCAAACTGACAGCCAAGAGTCTTCGTTGTTCTCACATCTGTTGACCCAGTGAAATTTGTGCTGTTCCTCCTGACAGTGTTTTAGGTAAATTTTAGTACTGCCACATTTGCAAAGAGAAGCAATTCCTGGAAATGAAGCTACAGAGAAGCAGAAGATACTGTTTAGAAGGTATTTCGATATGTTCAGTCTCACCTGAGCATGTCCTTCTTTGTACAGTTTTGGCAACAACCTCACCATGACACAGACAGCACCTGGATGTACAATGGTGCAGTCTCTCATTTCCAACCTGCAGTAAAAAGACACATCCTAATTATCATAAACAACAGCAAAGAGAGTCTAAAAACACTCCAGCAGAGCACAGCATTCAATCCTATGTTCCAGCAGAGCACAGCATTAAATCCTCCTAGCAGCAAACAGGCTCAGCATTGGAATCTAAGCAAACAATACAAATGACCCAGAACAACTGGAAGCCTCCTTCAAGTAACAAAGACAGGACATCACCTGCTCATCCCTGCACATTCAAAGATGTGCAGCAGCCTCTTTAAACAAACTTTGTTTTTGAAGGTATTTGCAGAACAGAAAACAGACAACCAGAGGAATCGCTGATGCATCAGTCCACAACCAGTGTTATCCTTTTATTTTCTAGGAGTTTATAACTTCAGTTATACAGTAACTTCAGTACTTTAAAACATATTAGAAATAAGCAACGGTGAGACAGTCTTGATAAAATCAGTATGTCACACCCCGCCCCCTTTCCAACACCAGAATTTGCCTAAAGTAGTAAACTAAAGTTAAATATCTGCTTTCCCACCAGTTTTCATTTTTGCCACTTATGACCGTTTTATGTTCAGGCACAGGAAGGAACTGAGGAATCAGAGACATCACAGAGAAGATCTGCTTATGCCATGATGCAGGCTAGAGGTCAGATATACCTCAAAGATGAACCCACAGCATAGCAGAAACTCTAGTTTAGGCACTACAGGCTCGTCCTGTTCAGAGTATCATCAGCATTTCTGGGTGCACCACTGAACTGGAGTTGGGATGTGCACTGTCAGAAACATCTGTCTGAAGCAGATCTCACAAGAAAAGCAAAGGCAACATCTAATGGCTGTAATTAGACTGACAAAATAAAGCACAGTATGCTTTATGGACTTTATGAAACACAAGGTACAAGTATAAGAGTAAACATAAAAAAAAAAGTTTTACAAGGGACATAAAGGAGGATAAAAAGGCTGTAATTAAACGTTTGTTAGCCACTCCCAAAAAGGCTCATCTGATACAGCAGAACAAGGAGTAATGTGTAGCACACTGCCACACAGTGACAAATAATTCTTACTGCATCCTCAAGAAAGATAATTTCAAATAAATTGCTCATTTGCAATATTTTCTGTGCAGTAAGTCAAAATCTGGTCTGGTTTAAAGAGTTGTTGCAGCAGTGGTTTCACTGTGGATACAAAAACCTCTGCTTGACATGAATGTGGACAAGTTTTTAAATGTCAAAGAAAAAAGTACACCGAAAATATGCTCTACTTACATCTCCCCAAGAAAACCCACACCATCTTAAAAGAGAAAAATCCAGGCTCACTAAAATCAGTAGGAACGAAATTATGGTTGGAAAGCTGCCTGGCTGGAAACAAACGGTGTGCTGGTCAATGCCCAGGTGAACATGAGTGAGAGTGTGCCCAGGTGGCCAACGAGGCCAATGGCATCCTGGCCTGTATCAACAATAGTGTGGCCAGCAGGACCAGGGAAGTGATCATCCCACTATATTTGGCACTGGTGAGGCCCCGTTCTGGGCTCCTCACTGCAAGGACATTGGGGATCTGGAGTGTGTGCAGAGAAGGGCAACAAGGCTCATGAAGGGTTTCTAAGAACATTATACAAGCCTTATCTCCCACCTTCTCTGTGGTCTTCTATGAGTTCCTCATTTTATGGCCTGTCTTAGTACAAAAGCTGTCTTCCTGTACCAACTCCTCCCCTCTGCAAATACCCCATCTCTCACACTCCTGCCCCAGGGCTATCCACTCAGCCCCGTGATTCCACTCCATCTATCTCGCCAGTATCATGGTGTGAATCACAATTCTGCTCCGCAATGGAGCCACTTAAAAATAAGACAAATGAGAGGGTTTGGGGACAAAATGAGATGTCACAAAGAACCTGAAGAGCTATTAGCACAGTGAGTTGTCTGTGGTAACAGCAGCTGCAGCAGCCACGATGCTTGGGTGGGCACAAAGGAGGGCTTCCCTCCCAAAGAGATCAGCCTCAGTTAACACAGCTTGCAGCAAGCTATGTCTAATCACCAGGAACAAAAGGAAAACAAGAGACCCCATCTGTCACAAAAGGTGTTTCAAACATTACTGCAGGAGCAGGAACATAGAGGGCTGGTTTTGAGATGGGAATGACAGGGTCAATTCCTCTGTGTCCCAGAAGCTTGCAGCATCATTGACCACAGGACAGTGGAAATGGCTACAATATTATTAAGCATTAAAATGCTAACTTTCCTATATATTAGTCACAGGCTCCTGCAGGACCACCTCCTTTCCCTGACTCTTTGGGAATGTTAAATATATGTTGCAAGATGGGGCATCACAGGCCGCCTACACTGACTGCATTCAAGTTCCTCCTTTCAAGCTGCATTGAAACATTTCCGAGGGGAAGTGTGAATGTGGAGTACAGCTAAGAGGAAGCTGCATCAGGGGAACAACAGGCTTGCAGAAACTATGGGATTTTTTATTTTTATTTTCATAAAATTTACTGCTGAAAAAGGATACAGGCCCTATGGCTTGAAGATTGTCAGCTTTACAGCACATCTTCCTCTTTCGTGTTTGCATACACTTGTCATGGACAGTCTCCAACCACCCCTAACTAATCTGGCTTCCTTTTATGCCTTCGCGTCCCAGAACCAAGACAAACAGTCCCAAATCAGACACTGTGAACCAAAAGGGTCCCAGTTTACAGGATTAATTTCTCCACAAGTGGTATTCAGTCACTGTACAGCATCACATCTCAGCAGGCAAAACAACACAAGGACATAGGAAGCCTTGCTCATTTCAGACCTAGTGACTTCAGAAGGACAATCAGAAGACAGAGCCACACCCCTTCCAGCATTGCCCCAACTTACTCTTTCTCCCTTACCATCCCTGGGCCTCCCTTATATGCACACTTAAGCAACAGACAGTCTATTTCTCGTAACTACCACCATCTATACACTCTTTGCACATGGACCCATGTTCTCCCAAATCAGGCTAGGAATATCTGCTTGGAAAAGCGCATTCATTCCTCCTGCACTGCCAAGTCCTCTCCCCAGCACTGACTATCTAACCAGAAACTTCCAGTGTAATTTAAAGAGCAGTGACAGGGAGCAAACGTCTCCATGACTACTTTAAAATCTGCTGCACAAGGAACAAAGAAATCCACCACAAGTTTTTCTACTTGCTTCAAACAAGTATAAATATAACCAGAAATGCTTATTCAGCCTGCCTCAGTACTCAGGGAAAAAAGAGTTCTGCTGACTTCAGTGACTGCTGCTACAAGTGGCAGACGCCATGTCTTGGTCTTTAACTTGGAAGATGACTTTGCAATAATCTACAGCAAGGGTTGAGAAGTCTCACACTTATCAATTTAGCCTTTTTAAGCGTAACTCCAACAAGAAACATAAATTTGGTAAAAGGACTGAGAGATTCAAGATAAAGCTACAGACAAATGAATGGACAGAAGATCTCATGAGTTACAAAATGCAGGTTATTCAGAACTGATTCACAGCTGACAGCTATGCTGATTTCTGGTATGGTCTTCCCTTCCTACAAAGGATGCATATTTTGATATAAACCTTCATTCAATGAGGCAGGCACCATGACTGTCCCTTTTCCAATTTTCTGTGTTTCAGGATGAATAAATGAGAGTGTCTGCATACATGTGCTTGGACACGCATGCATGAGGAAGCATTTAAAATAGCTTACAGTAACTTTTATTTTTAATGTATTGAGTGACTGGAAGCAGCTTTCCACATAATTGCAAAAGTCAAAATTGATAAGGACAGGTTCAAGCAGTGACTAAGCACAAGCTTTAAGTCCCAGCAACCTTGTTCTTAGACTCCATTCCTGCTCCCACATTTCAGGTGTCAGAATCTCCAACATAAACTCCACAGCTCTTGGGTCTGTGTGTCCCACTGCTGCACTACACCCTTATGCCCCACTTTTATCATCATTTACCTTTCCAAAAGCATTGATTTCTGCTGCCTGGAGGCCTGGGAGTTGGGACGGAACTGATTTGTTTGCTCTTGGCAGGTTATATCACACCTTACCTCAGTATACTACCATATAAAATGCACATACCAGTCTTAGTACTATATTTCCTGTAGTAAATAAAAGCTTACTTCTCTTCAGGGCTTCCCCATAGCATATAGGCAGAGGCAGATAATTTGTTGCCAGGTCTTTTGAAAGCAACAGGATGCTCTTCTTGAGCTTGGGGTGCCTCCTGATCATCTCTTGATTCTTCTCCCATCTCTGGCTTCCTCTCCTTAAAGTAGCTTTCCTGATGGAGGGTTCCTTTGACCATGCGATCAAGAAAATTCAGAATCCAAATGCTGTTCTTCAGCCACGCTGGGAAAGGTTCTGAAGAACAGAAAGCTGCATCCAAGAATTCTGCAAATGTCCTTTTCTTCTCAAGGCTCACGGGAATTTGCCTTTCTCCTTGTGTCCAGAAGCATCCAAGTGATCCGAGATCCTCTGCCATCTTTTCAAAGAGACCATTCCTGTGGAAGAAGTTGCTGTTGACAGGGTCTAGGTGCAGGGCTGCAGTTATCCCCTGAAGTGTGTAGAAAACAAGCTCCAATATACAATTCTGTCCAACTGCTGTCCACTGCCCAGATGGAGGGTCCTGCAATGCACCTTCCATGTCTGAGAGGAGGGACAGGAGCCCATTGAACCCACTGCAGGTTCTGAAAGCTGAATGGCTCTTGGGACTCTCCAGTATCCTCAAGAGTGACTACAAACAATGGGAAGAAAGGAAACAAAAGAAACACTTAAATCAAGGGACAAAGAAGCTTTAGAATATTTTAAAATTCCAAGTTTGCACCAAAATTCTTTCACTGAAATTTCACTCTTTTGGGGGGGAGGTGGGGGGGAGGGGAAGGTGGTCAAAATAAATGTCATCACTGCACAACTTCTCTTCCTCTCTTCCCTCATAGACCCGATGAATCATCCAACCAAGGTTTGAAAGCACCCTTAGGATCAGCTAAAGCAGTCAGCCCAACAGGTGGGGAACAGTGCTCACAGGAAGAAGCAAAGAAATCAAATTTCCTGTGTTACATATCCTAGTCAGTTTGGCCAGAGGTAGTTTCACATCTTTGGCTGTTCTTCTATCAGTCCTCTCAGACTCTCTCAAGAAACCTGCCTTTGCCCTAGATAAATGGAAGTAAAGATTCAATTGTAAATACCCTCATATAGAAACTGGCAGGAAGGCACAGCTCTCTACAGACAAGTCTTCCTGCAGCCCTGAATGCATGTGAGAACCCACAGTAGATTTTTTTCTCATAGGACTGAGAAGGCCCTTTCCAAAAACCATTGACACAGGATGGCACAAAGAATATTGCAAGAAGCAGGCTCTCCTCATTGAGAAAGACAAGAATACCTTTTCACAGTGGAGGTATTTTTAAAGTTCGCACAACACTTTAGAGGAAAAAAGCCATAAAAAGTAAGATCTCAAGACAATGAAGCCATTAGATTTTATCTAACCTCAATAGGCTTAATGCAGGTTATAAATGAATGCCGCTTGACAATATTACACATGCATAAAAACAACTTAAATCATTTGCCAATTTTGAATGCTATGGGCTTGCCATTTTGAAACGAATCTTGAAAAGTTATTAAGAGCTGTGGAAGTAAAATTGATGAGAAAAAGGAAACAGTCTACTGCATTTGAATATAATTGATCCCAAGTTTTTCGGATGTCACACAATTATTTTGTACAGGGATATTCAGATTTGATACTGTGCCTTTGCACATTGGAAAGGGTTAATTTTACATATAGACCTTCCCAATGGATATCCAATGAAAAAGCTTTACTTCACAACCTCCTTAAGAGGAACAGTTTCTAACAGAACTACATCTGCCTGTAACAGGATCTAGGACTGTGAGAAAGGGTTGCCAGAACTGAAGGGGGAGGGGGAACTCTATTACTGTCATTCAATTTTGTATGATAATGTATCAAACCAGGCAGAGACTTCTGAACAGGGAGTAAATTTAATAACTTAGAGTTGAAGTTATCAGGATGGCTTTAACACATCCCAGAGAAGGTCAACAGTAAACACATTTCTTCCAGCTTTAACTCAGTTAGAATTTAATCGCCTATGAGTTAGTATTCCTCTGTCTTGAATCTATAAAACTGATGTCTGCTGGAAACCCCCTAACTCAGTTACTGCTAACAGAATTTATTTCGCACATTCCATTATTTGTTATTCCTCATAATTGTCCACGTGCCACACTGGAATACAGCAGTGCTAATTGCATTTGGGCTCAGACTTTAACAGCTAAATATACATTAGCAAATCAATCTGAATTTGTGTGTAACACAATCACAGTCCCAATGGATAAACAAAATAAATTCCTTTGCTTACATTATGCTTTAATACAGTTATCATTTGTCAAAATTAGACACTGAAGTTGCATTTATTTTCATATTAGTTTGGACACCATACTCAACTTTTCCACAGGTATTGTTAAAGTTTACTGTTTCAAATTGTCAAATCAAAGCTATAAACGTCGTTCTTTATTTTTTTTTTTTTAAGTAATATGGTTCTTTTATCACAGAAGCAATGGCTATATTGTACAGAAAAGTTAATTCCATTCACACTTGATAGAGAAGGTAGAATGAAATTTTAAAATCAGTGCTTACAACACTGCTGCTTTTCAACTGGATGCCTATGACCTAAACCAAAATAAAGCACAGTGATTCTTTCCTCTGTTTCATTGCTTAGGGATCAGACACTCTGGGGTCAGTAGAGGCTATGACTAGTTCTAATTTCTTCCTCCAAACATTCATACAGTTCTTCCTTTCCATTGCCTCATCTCTTTTTACATGACACTTGTGTTTGTGAGAAATGACAAAATTAAGGACAGCAAAATTTCAACCATGGAAACTTATCAGAATGGAGCCGTTCATCTCATGCCTACCCTGGCTCTTCCAATCTCACTCCTTCACATCTTACATCCTCTCTCCACATACCCAGTTTCATTCCCATTTGTTTCTACTTTCTCTGTCACATTACACAGAACTGCTCATACAATTGCGCCTTTAGCATTTCCATTTCTCCCTCCTGCATTACTATTTAAGTCTTCAAAATACTTTGTAATCTGATACTGAGTGAAGGTATTGACTACACGTGCATTACTAAAAATCAAAGTGCCCAAGTTACCATAATCTAGAGCTTGCCTATGGCTCTTTTTTCTTCTGCTCTTACCATCTTGAAAAAAAGAGTTCCCAAGAAAACCATGCCCAAGTGAGAGCCACATTAATTACCTTCAGCAGATCTAGTTTCAGATGCAGTTCCCATTGAGTGGAAGAACAGAGGGCCCCAATAATAATGCTCATATATTCTTCATAATTGATGACTGATAGCTGCTCCAGGATGCTGAGAGTAGCACTCCTGTAGCACTCATCATCCAAAAATATCTTGATATATGGCACCATTCCATAGTCCTTCAGAACAACTAGGGACAAGTATATTATCATTTGTTAGTTAAACTATCCTTTGGTTGCAGTTTTTACAGGCAGATTTTCAGTGTTGGTGTGAAGTGCCATATTTCTACAAATACAGGACAGGTAAGAAGAGCAGCTGGTTAAGCTAAAGATGACACAAACTGAATGGCACAAGAACAACTAGCAATAAAATGACTGGATGGCCATGGTTTCTAATAGTCAGAGATGACAACTTTCCAATACAATAATGAATGAAAAGGAAAAAACACCTTAGTTTTCAGCTTAAGCATCTCTTTCATTTAGGAAGGGAACTTTTTGATGGTTTCTGAAAATACATTTACACTGTTCAAGATGCTACAAACATGATGATTCTAGGATTTCAGAGTTAATTGAGTGGATTCCAGTATTCAGTAGAGTGCACTCCTGTACTACTATGTTCCACAAGATTCCTTACACACAGACTTCTTAGGTATACCAGTAATATAAGAGTGTTACTCAGCATGCACCTGATCCAATCAAGGTTTCAAGTAACAGATTCGATGGAAGAAAATCTGGATAAACAAACAATACAAGAGTCAAGTACACACACGTTTTTTCCAGAAGCTAAGTTTGTGCATCCTATATAAACCCTTCAGGAGTATGCACATGGATCAAGGAAACAAGCGGACTACTGGGACAAAGCTCATCATGCAGGATGAGAATACCACTGTCATATTTCTTCCTAGCATAACACCGTTATCCCTACACTTCTAGCTTTTGTCCTCCATTTTTGACTGAAGCACAAAAGTCAGAAAATGTGTTGGTGCTGCTTAAAACCATGGCCACCTACCACCAAATATCACAAAGGTAATGCAGTCATACATGTTTCCTTACCCGTGTTCCTCACAGACCTCGCTGTAAGGGCAGCCACCATCTTCAGCATCACAACATTTAATTCCTTCTCAGTGCCTTCTTTCAGACCAGGCAGATGAGTTCCAGCTGTCAGTATGTTAAAAGTAATATTACAATATACAAGAAATGGACAACTGTAGCTAAAATATATTTAACCAAAATGGAAAACCAGTTCTCCAGCAAATTCTAGCTTCTCTCAAGTATTACTTACAGGCTACTTGAAACCTAAAACAAGCAACAAAATAGAGACATGTCATTGCCTATTCATCAGGGTCTAGTCTGGGTTTGGGAAACACAGGCCTGATTCTTGCTCTGCAGCCCATATCTCCTTCATAACTATAGGCAGTACTGCTGATAGGGGTGTTTTCACTTCCCAAATGATGTCGGTTTACCTGTTTAGTGGTATCTAGTAGGAACACACGAATAAAAGAACAGGATAGATTATGAGCTATGAAGTGGTAAAATATTATAGCAACAGGGAGAATTTAAATATCTAATCTAAAAGCCAAGAGCAGAAATATCCTGCATGTTTAAAGGCAAACAGGATCAGACAGCGTACGGTAAGTTATTTTAAGATCTAAAAGTCAGGGTTTGCCGGCTAAATTTCTGGAAACCAAGAGAGGGAAGTAATGATAATGTCTTCTCACTTGTCCCTCTTCACCTGTGTGTCTAAATGTACAAATTACATAGTCATTCAATCACTTATTCTGTAAAATTTTTATCACCAAGTTATCTAAAACAGTGAAATAAATGCAAAGACAGAAGAAAGACCCTATGCACCAGCTCATAACCAGAAGGCAAGTTTCCAAGAACCTTGGTATTTATCTTGACAGTCCTTATCTAAGCACTCTTGTACAAAATCCTGGTTCTCTGATATCAAGAACCCAAATCTAAGTGTCCTTGCAGATGATGGATATCTGCACTCTAGAATTTCTGTTGTAATTCATATTCCTTCTGTTGTGTATAAATAATTCAAGTATGCTTACTGCATCAGAAGTTATTCCTAGTACCTTGTGTCTCTCCTCCTTCACTAAATGACTCTTGCACTGAAATTTAAAGGCATTTCCCAACTCATGTAACACAGAAAATGCTATCATGCCTTTTTCTTTCAATAAAATAGTAGTTATAAACCTTTAAATATGTGAGTCTGTCTCCTAAGTCAGCTGTACTCCACAATTACCAAACTATGACTATCATCTTCCTATTTCTATACTAGGAGATAACTCCATCACATCACATCACATCACATCACATCACATCACATCACATCACATCACATCACATCACAATCAGTGGTAGTAATTGTGGGGAACATATGGCCAAAATTCAATAAAATGTTTTCTTTCAGCAGTCCTCAGGATTAAGGTGCTACTGTCAGAGGAACTAAGCATTGTGGAAAACTTTTCTTGCTCCAACCTCAAACTGGCATTCTAGAGAACCCCAAATTAAGACCTGTTTTGAAGTGTGGGTTGAAGGGTACTACCCATAATAATTCATCATACACTAGTGAAGAATAGCCCAGAGCTGTTTAGACTAATGAACAGAACAATAAATGGCAAAGATTTCAGAGAGGGCCCAGCTTAATGTGTCAAATTTAGGCCAGCTGGCTTGAAGATAAAATCTAGCTACTCAGTATATAAAATATATAAATTTATCGTAGAAAGAGATTATTCATTCCTGTTGATCTGCCTACTTCGATGGTCATTGTGAGTGGCAATAAGTTGTACCTGACTTCCGCAGGATCTTGGCTTCCTTCCTCAAAAGTGCCAGCAGTAGGCCTAAGAGCCCAGAGTCACGGAAAATATCACTGAATAACAGGTCCTTCTGGGTCATGCTGAGAAGGCACTGGAGAGCTGTTAAGGTGCAGAATGGCACTGTATTTTCCTTTATCAAATACTGAACCTTCTTCAAAATCTCATGGGGGACATAAGACAGGTCTAGGACTATGGACTCCACCAGTCTGAAGAACTGGACTTGGACTGGGTGTGGTTTGAAATGAATTATGTCAGTAAATTGGTTGATAGGTTGCAGTGTCCATTCCAGAAGAAAGAAGTTCACTCTGTCCCAAGCCCATATGGTACAAATTGCTGCCAAGATTCTTCCACATAGGTGCTGATCATTACTTCTCTGGAAAATGGATTGCAACACCCGAAAAGGCTGGAGGTTTTTCACTGTCATTCCTGTGGGGAAAAAACCCATTTTTACATGAGTGCTATTTAAGCCGGCAAGAATCATAACTATAATGTTAGCTCATGTCTGAAAGTGGAAATAAGAGCAACAGATGTGAGGGATGTGACTGGGAGGTGTATTCTTGAGCTTGGATCAGACCCTACAGCTGATGTGGGCATTTCAGTTTGAGGTAGGTGGCATTCAGGCTCCTGCAGCACTAGCACATAGATCTGAAGATGCCACATCATACTCCTTCCTCCATATTAAGACAAAATGAATAGAGCTTCATTTCTCTATGATCCACCTACCCAGCCACATGTGCATATACAGATATATAGATATAGAGATATATGTAGATATATACTGTACCAGAAGACCGTGTCTGTTCAAAATCAAAGTGCGGCAATTGCGGGTGTACAATGTTGCCAGAAACTTTCAGTTCAGTTTTTCCACAGGTTGTAAGGCAAGTCAGCATGTCCAAGATCTCATCCAGAAATGGATCTCCTTCATTTTGCTGCAAACCCTCACATCTAGGAACAAAACTTGCGACAGTCACATTCATGTCTTAATTATACAAACATTTTGGATACATCAGATATGAAGCACATAGGAGCTACACAGAATAATCAACACCATGGTGGCACACTCTGAATCAGAACAAAAACTACAGACTAAAGTGACACTGACAGAGTCTTCTGAACAAAAGAAAGATACATGTTTTAACTTAGTCCAGTTATGTGTCCTTAAAAAAAAAAAAAAAAAACCAAAAAAACAAACCAAAAAAGCTAACTAAAAAAAAAAGCCTGGGTTGGGGAATAAAAACTTTAAATTTGTGAGAATTCAAATAATTAAAGCAGACACTTCATATTAAAAGGTGGGTGTATGGTTGGCAAGATAAGGGACTTGGTATCTGAGATAAATTACAGAAAAATTTCAGCCCTGAGGAAGGGAAAAATATTGTATTGCCTGAGCTTTGTGAACCAGACATGAAGATGGCATGTCTCTCCTAAGTAAGGAAATAGTTTGAAATGTAACTGAGATTTGCCATAGCTCACAGACTGAAGTGAGAGTCTGTCAAAGGACAGAGAGCTACTTATCACATCATCTTATTCCGTACTGCTCAGATGGGTCAGTTCTTATGGAGAACTGCATCATCTGGGCATGGGTTAGTGGCAGAGAAATAGACTGATACTGCTAGGCTAGAAAAATCTCAGAAGAAAACAGAACAAAATGTTCTGGATTCATGTAAACAAGAAAGAGAAAAAAGAGAGCAAATGCTCTCTTTCAATGAATGCTACTAGGAAGGTTCTTCTACCTGAAGAAAAGTTTCTAAACAGCAGAGAAGAGAGCACCTGCTCGCACAAAACATTGTGGAAGGAAGGTCTCCATCTATCCCTTTATGCCAGCATGTGCTGGGAACGAAGACTAATCTGAAGCCCTAAGCATCTGTTATTTCCATCTCTTCTGCCTAGTTACATCAGTTGAAAAGGATGGGGACATTCATGGCCCTTACTGAAAAAGATCCCGTGTTTTCTGCCCTTATATGGCTAGAATTTAGTCAGAAATATGCATCTCAACACAGTTTATTTATAAAGGAAATCTAGACAGTCTCTGGTAACTAAAGAAAACACTGCCAGAAAAACACAATTTTTTTTTCCAATCATAAATTAATAATTTTGTGCCATTCAAAAATCATGAGCAGTCATAGTCACTCACAGATATTTTTGACTTCATGACAGAATTTACAATCCTCTATATCCAAATTACAAAATACCCTCCCCACCCAGTCTTTGTTCAGGGACCAAAGTTTTCACAAGTGTTGGAGAAAGAGTACAAGAATCGTCAAAGCCAGAATGAAAACAAAGATCTGGAAATGCTCTCTTCAAATGATATTAAAGAAACTCAGCCTGGTGAGACAACACAAGCTGACAAGGAGAGTAACAGATTCTTCTTTGTACTTTGGATTAGGATAACTAGTGGGGATTTTTCCTAATATGTTTATGCTCATCTCGGTTCTGAAGAATGTAAACATTTCAGATGTAAGTTTGGGTGGGTTTTGTTTGCTTGTTTTTGCACAGCAAGGAGATAGTGTTTCCCTTCCTAGCTGACTGCATTCCTGGATTAAAAGCTCACTTTAACTGAGTCAAATGTCTCTGACCTACATCCTCTGTAATACTAATTGATGAAGAACCATTGTCTTGTGTTCAAAAAGTCCCTATCCCACCTGCAAACTAACTTCTCCTATACTGTTCTCCTTCTGTAATGGTTTAAGTAGAAAAAGTTATGTACTGCTTCCCTTCCTACCACAGAAATGCTTTGCATCCCCACAGGATTACCTGTATGAGTCTTATTTTAAGAGACCACTATGCTTTCTGAAAATTAAGTTTTACCATCCTCTAGAAGCCTACTAAAAGCCTCTCTTACCTGAGTAAAATTTTTAGCAGGAGCTGGTAGCCATCATTATTTTCAAATTCTGTTAATAAAGCTGATGATACAGGATAAGAATCTTTCACAAAGCACAACAAAGTACTAGCAGCTTCGCACACATCACAAGCAGGTAGAGTATCTGCCAGTGTAAAGAGATTCTGAACCGCTATTTTAATGCAGTCCACAGCTGTGGAAAAAAAAAATACAGCAGGTATTTAAGAACTGACAGTCAAACAAGTTTAAAGTTATTAACAAAGATGAAACAAATTTGACAAGGTATTTCCCAGTAAAATAGGAGTCAGTTAACTCTTTTTCTACAATGAAAAGAAAAAAGGATATATGAATATCACACTCATTTCAGAAGCTACAAGAAGAGCATTGCTGGCTTTACAATATATGTGCATTTTCTTGCTTAACTCCCAGAAACTGATTTAATCTCAGGAGTATAAGCTTTCAACTCCCAACTCACCAAAATTCACATACAGTGAAACCAGCTGTCTGAGTACAAGGTAAGCAGAGACTAACAGATTTGTCTGCTACTAAGCCAATCACACATTCTGTATAGAGTTCACAGATTAATTCTTTGCCCAGTGAAGCATATGTAATGTGGTACACACATTTTGCTCTGAGGAATGAAGCCTATTTTCTTGTCTAATCTCATGGCCAGTCCTTCCAGGGCAGCTTCAAAATGTCCAAATAGTTCTTTCCATCTCACACAGGAAGCCAAATTTTCATTTAAAAAAATAAAAATATCTATATGCATTTACTCCATGATATGGAATATTGATAGTATTTTGTGCATTATAAAACTACTTTTTCACTTCTAAGAAATTGAGACTTCTGGCCTTTGCACTTCTTAATTAGAAAAAAAAAAATTGCTTAAACTAGTAAAGCCTAGAAAGAAATGAGGACTTAACCAACCATTATGTTGTCCCAAAAGATACCATTACTCTGACAGTGTCCCCAGCCTTGTATTTAGTGTTCATGAGTCTCAGGTCCACAGACTGAGTCACATAACTCAAGAAAAAACATAATAAATCTTCCTCTTGCCTACGTCAGTGTGATCAAGTGGGATTGGCTGTTGCCTGTAATTTGGGGGTTTTCTGTGTAAAAAACCCTTCAGTTTCCAGACGGCTATCAGTGCTAAATAAAGCTCCTCTCTACTAAGTCAAGAGCCCATGCTTTGCAGTTGACTACTGGATGATATAGGGATAAAAATCTATCCTGAGGAGACTCTTTTTGATAAAATTCATTCTCAGGGGAGCTATAAGGAAAGGAGAAGCCAATTTACTAAACCAAACCTTGTAGGTACACAATGCTGTTTTTGGTCTGAGCCTTTGAAATTGTTCTTAGCACACGGCCTGTAGGTACTTTCCACGAGTGGCTGCAATGGTCCCACAGGGAAGTAGTTGCTATAATTAATGACTGAAGCTTATCAGATGCCAGAAGTTCCTCTACGCCTTGTTCTTCTTTGTACATGTTAAGCATTATCTGAAAAGCAAACAAACATCAGCTACAATAAACTCCTTTAGAGACACCCAGGAGAGGAAGAAAAATCCATTGAGGAAGGAGACTATAAGTTTGATACTAATGCCAGGAGAAAGGATGCAGTGAAATGAACAAGGAAAACTACCACTAAGATATTCTTAACAGATTTTTCCCAGTTAAAGTCATGTTGTTTTGTTTAATAAAAAAATAAGATATAGTTTATATGTTTTATATGGTTCCTGATGCTTTTCAATGGTTTTCAGTCCAAATGTACAAGGTTTTTGGCAGTTTGAATCAAATGAACAGCTAAGCGCCTAAGTGAACATCTGAATACCCAGGGCAAATCAACTCCCAAATGCACATCTCACCTTAACAAGCATCTCCTGAGTTTGGGCATCATCCTCACTTGTCTCTCCATCATCACTGGTTTTCTTCAGAGGGACAGTAAAGAAAAGGTACAGGCACTGCATCAGAGCAGCTGGAAGTCCAGATCCAATGATGTTCCACATAGTCCTCTAAGCAGGCAAAATAAAGATCAGTCCCTCCAGAAGCTGACCACACTTTCCTTGTGTTTCTACATGCTGAGAATAGTCACGGCAGATGAAAGACCTACTTGAGCATTTTATCCTCACAAGTGCTCTAGGGCACACAAGACTGGCAGTCACATAGCACAGCTGTAAAATCCACTTGGCAGAAGTAAATGCGCTGTGTATTGCTGTAGCTGCTCCCAGGACTTCCTGCTCCAGCTGAACTACAATATTTCTGCTTTGGCAGAAATACTATGTCCTGCATATGGAGACCTACATTCCGTGAAGCACACAACCTGCAAACTAACTAGCAGCTGAACCAGCAGTAAGGCCAGGGGCAGAGTGTTCCCCTTACCATTAATTTCCAGGACACGCTGCAGCTATAGAGGCCTAGTATGTTGAAAGCATGAATTCTCCATTCCCTCCCTGACTCGGCATAGCAGCATTTTAGCTATAACACCCTCACTTCTTTAACATATTGAATAACTGCAAACACACTTCTAATTACAGGTTTTATAAATGCAAGTGACAGTTTCTTCACAGTGTTTCTCAACACTTAGTTTCTTCCCATCTTCATTATGGCTGCATAGAACTTCCAGAGGAGTCCCAGTGTGTGTGCTTGGCACACAGTAATCATAAAAATCAGCACCAAACTAACAGAAGAATGAGGTTTGTGATATAAAGTTTTGAGAGTATGTGCGCTACAACAAATGACAACATCTTAAATCTGTGAAAAACACAAATCTCATCAGAAACTTCATGTTGTGACTAGCTAAAAATATAATTTTATAGAGCTCCTTATGAGACAGAACATATCCATTATAATCTGACAGTAAGATATTTTTTTTTGTGCCTTTTAATAAGAAAGACTAAGACAAACTGTTTAACTAAATGTCACAGATAAACATGCCACAGGTGCCCATCAGCAGGCTGTACTCCTGATGCCAGTCTGCATTCAGGATGGCTGTACAAGTAGAGTTTGTTAAACTCTGTGCTTTAAAGTGAGAGGCTATCAGGATGGAAAAGCCAACCACTGTATTACCAGACAGATTCTTACTAGTCATCTTTTTGATATGTAAGCTGGAGTGACAAAGAATACACAAAAAGATACACGGTGGGGGGGAAAAAGCAGAGAAACATTAGAAAAACCAGCTGTCTGATGATCAAAACTAAAAAGGTATCTGAAAGTATGAAGTGCTTACTTCTCTCTTTTAGAAAAGCCTGGCCTACAAACCTGGTGGTGTGTCCTCTAACTGTATACCTTGGGCATGCTGAAGCTCAAAATATTAGAGATAATGCAAATACTGAGACTTGGGTGTTCCACTGAGATGCCTAAACATTTTCTCTGAAATAAAAATGAAAATGCTCTTTATAGTAATTTCCCTTACCAAGTCAGTCTGTGAGAGCAGATACACCGATTTCAGGAGCAAATGGCCATCTCCTGCTTCCCCTTTCTGTTGCAGCAATTGCTCCAAAGCCAGACGAGCTTCTTCTGTTATCACAAAAACATTAAACTTTAATTCCTTAGTGAAAGATGAAAATGCTGCATTTATGCTTTCTTAACAGATCTGACAAATTTAACAAAATTACAGTAGCAAGAGTCCACTAAAGTGAACAGAAAAACATAAAATTATTTTGATTCACCATCAAGCTTAGTTCATGTAAACTACCCATTTCAAACTGAAATTTCATGACGCCTGGCAGCTGACAGCACAAAGAATGTACAACAGCCACCAGGAAAGTCACGTGTGGCTAGCAATATTTTCCTCATTTAAGAAAGCTCTTCAGAATAGTGTATAACCTGCTCTTTGACTCTTACATGCATTATACATTACACACTTCCAGCTACAAAACTTCCAAACCCAAGATCAGCATGGCATACAAGGCCAAACCTTCACTGCAATCACCTCAAACCAGTGCTGGCTTGCACCCACTAAAACATCTGGCTTTCGACAGAGAGTTTTCCTGTTCCCCCTTTATTCCCAGCATAGAGGACAGCTGAAAACCACACATTTCCAGAAAAACTGGATCCAGTGGATATGGTATGGGATCATTACCTGCAGCTTTGCCATTGAGATTCCTCTTAATTTCTTTAGTCAGAAGCTTGGAAACCTCACTGGCTAACAGCTGAATGTTGGGAAACACAATTACTCCAGCAGACTGTTCCCAGGCCTGAAATCCAAGGGTAACTGTTAAGTCTTTCTGACAGACCATATCTTTGGTAGATTGACAAAAACTAATGAATATAAATAAATGAGCATAAGGCTAACATTCCCCTACAAATTTCCCCCCCTAGTCAGTATTGTCCATTTAGCAGTATTTCCCAGACAGGCACGGGTATGACACTACAGATAGAGAACTCAAACTGGAACTACCTTTTGAATCACGTAATGCATCTACCAGAGAGCTTTTGCAGAATTTTCTACATTGAAAACAATCCAAACAATGTAAATGTTGGTCATACCCTGTGTCACTAATTATTTGTGTCAAAAATTATGCTAGCCCCTTTCAAAATATGACAAACACCCTGAAGAAACACAAATTTATAGACAAGTTTATCAACAATTTATAAATATGTTTATAGTCCACTTGTTCAAGAATGGACAAGCAATGAAGTGCAAAACTTATTAGATAAACAACAGTAAGACTTGTAGAGTCCCTGACTTTGACAAACAAACCCCTCTTAAATGTTTCTTAGCCCTGCCTTCAGGGGAAAAAAAATTAAAGAGCAAGAAAGAAAATATTCCAGCAGACTAATATTATTGCACCCAACGGGCCTCCTAGAATCAGATGCCAATTCTTTTATATAAAACATCTGAAGATATACACATTTATGTCTTCGTAATAGCTCAGCATTCACCTCTAAAGACCAGTCTGAGACACCTCTGTCCTCAGCAACCTTGAAAAATTTTCTTTATGAAAGTCTCCTCCTTTTAGAAGCTCTGAAAAGTCACGCTGTAAGCCCTAATGATGAAAGGAAGAAAACTGACATATGTTTTCCTAAAAAACATGGGATCAAACACCCCATAATACTTTCTGCCAAGAAATCTGCGCAACTCTTTGTAAATGAAGATCCTCCACAAATATTATTTCCTTCCCTACCATTGCTTTCAATTTATTTTCTTTCATCACAGATGGCAGCTTGTGGACATAGCATCAGTCATCTCTCAGTAATCAGGCAAGCACCTACTTTTTACTTCATTTTACTGCAGTCAATAAGCAAAATGCACCCAACTCTTCTGTATGTGCTACAAGAGTGAAATGCAACTGCACAGTGTGCCTATTAATAATTTTCATCAATCAATAATATTAAAAAATGAACTAGTTTTTTCAGATTTTGACCATAAGTTACTTTCAGAGACACAGTTACAGAAGCAAGATCCACCAATTCCTCCACCTCTGATGCAGAAGGGAGGGAAGATCTGTAAAGAACAGAAGCAAGCTGGGCAATGGCTTGACAATGACAAGAAACCCACAGCCACTTAAGAATATACGTTTGTCATTAAGCTATGCCCTTTTTCAGAAGAAAGTAGTGTCAGATTTCTGCCCCTCTTCCTCCAAGAGGAACATCCTCTTAACACTTCAGAAAGGCCTTGCTATATTCACTCTACTGCTAACAGAAAGAGCAGGATAAATTTTAGAAGTTCAGACCATACATAGCAGAGACCAGTAATCAAATGTTCATAGCAATGCTACTAGTCTATCTCCCTACAAAGCAGGCCACTAATGTTCTGATTTGAATTTGTAGGTGCTCTTCCTGAGGGTCAGACAGCAATCTTTAGAATATGCTGTCCTTTAGGAACAGATCTCATGAATTTCATATTCATGTCTGAGCCTATAGAAGATCCATGTCTGGAAGCATATCAACCTACTACATTGCAGGATGTCTGCCTTCGGGGGAAACTCAAATAATATGGTATCAACGTAATCTAATTTTCTTTCTTCCTCTTAAACCTGTTTCTACATGTTTAAGATTCTGCCACAAGATCCCCGTGTCTGCTGTTACCATCTGCCCTTCTTATTCCATGTTTCATGGAGAGATGCTAGCTCAAAAGCCAGCCACGTAATAGAACGTTCTGATACTTTCTGAGGCACCAAGAGGGAAGACAGAGAAGGCACATTAAAATGACTCCCAGCCCAGGCCTGAATCATGAGCAGATGGCTGACATTTCCCTCCCACACCTTTTCCTTCTACGTCAAGGAGCATCAGTGAGTAACGAGCCTCCGCATCACAGGTGTCTCCTGCTTGGTGACCCCTCTCTCCAGCCAACTCAGTAGGAGCTAAAGCACTCTAAAACAAAAAGGCAGAAATGCACTGGCATCTGCATGATCGAAACAGGGAAGGAAAAGCAAGAGAAAAATCTTCCAAGGAGGGAGAGGACTCACACAGAGTCCGTTGTTAAACAGGAGGAAATGAGATAGTTTATGTAAGAACTTCGCAACATGTACAACTCAAACTGAGATGTTGCTTCCCCAAGCCAGCAGAAGGCTGGTATATGAAGAGAGTAAAAGTCATATGGGGAAGGACATGATGACTAAAAGGTAAGGGCCAGATTCTCCACAATGCACTCTTAAATCAATGATGCAAAGCCAAAATGCTCTCTCTAGTCACGCTGCTGGACCTAAATGCCTACAAAGCAGTGCAAAGCTCCAGGAGCATATCTAAGAAGAGTGGAGGGGAAGAATCTCACTCTTAGGGCACAAAATCAAGTGTTAAGCTAATGAAAAATTCATTTCTCCATTACGAATATATTCAGTAGCAAAGTTTCCTTTGAGAATTCAAAATCTCCCTTCTGCAGGCATTACTGCAATTCAGGAAATCAGTTTCTACAACCCTAAGGCTTGTGAAGTTCAGTCCTAAAGAAAGGGAACTCACCATGGATGTGCATACATACAACATTGCCAGTCCCTCAGCAACACTCACCTTGCCTCCTGGGAACAACTGTCCTTCGACCCTAAAGTACTGGTACCAAAATTTATTTGCTTATTTATTGTGACATGTGAGAATTTACTGCTTTGCTGTCCAATTTTTAATTCCTACGACTTCTAGATTTTATAACTTTTCTCACCCTTGTTCAGTAACAACTTTCTCAGTCCTTTGAAAGTTTCACTCCAAAAAATTATCACCACATTAAAGGCATTCTTGCTTTTCATACTTAATGATCAGTAAATCTAAAGATGTTGTAAATAGTCTCATCTCACCACAATCTGTTTACTTCATGCTCACTACATGGTATTCAAAAACTAAAGCTGCAATAGAACTCAGGAACTTAAGATCTTAGAATTTCAATTTAATTGTAAGTTTGAGGCAGGAAAACCTCAACAGAAGAATTTATCATAAAGCCTGCAATATTTTGCTCACAAAAACAGCAGGAAGCAGTTTAGAGGGACTGTCTTAGAGAGACTATAGCAAAGCCTGTTCGTTGGGATGAATTAATACCCTAGAAGCATTAAGGATGTATGTTTTCAATGGACCTTCAAGAGGAAGTGCACTGGTTTCAGCTGGGGGAGAGCTAACTTTCTTCACAGTGGCTGGCGTGGGGCTGTGTTGTGGATTTGTGCTGCACACAGGGTTGATAGCACAGAGATGTTGTCATTGCTGAGCAGGGCTTACACAGAGCCAAGGCCGTGGCGTGCTGCCACGCTGGTGAGGAGGCTGGGGGGGCACGGGAGGCTGGGGGGAGACACAGCCAGGACAGGGGACCCCAACTGACCAAAGGGATGTTCCAGACCAGATGGCACCACGCCCAGAACATAAAGCAGGGGAAGGAAGAAGGAAGGGAGGGATGTTTAGAGTGATGTTTTTTCTCTTTTAGCCTTCTGATTTTCTCCCCGATCTCACTGTTGGGGGGGTGAGTGAGTGGCTGTGTGGTACTTGGGTTCTGGCTGAGGTTAAACCATGTCAGGAAAGAAGACAAGAGATCTGAAAACAGCTCTAGGGGAAAAAACAAAAGAAAAAACAAAACAAAATACAAACAAAAAAATGGCTCTCACTCCAAACAAAAAGGTTGTAACTTGTTGAGGTGCTGTGTCAGAAAAAAACCAAAACCCAACAGTGAAATTTTCAGCATGCCATTTTAAAAGCAGATCCACGGAAAAAGGAGGTGCTCCTCTACAGAAAACTGTCAGATTATCAGCCCCTATCTGACTTTGACATGCATTCTTTGGAGGCTGAGAAAGGGATGCTACCCCTTTGCAAAGCCAGTAATTTGGTGATCTGATAAAGCAGTGGTGAGCTCCGAAGACAGAAAACACCACCACAGCACACATAACGCCATTTGCAAAGAGAGAGAGATTTGTTTCCAGTGACAGGCTCATACACAGAGCAACAGTTCTTTTCAAATATAGCCTTTGGTTTGGGAGGGACACTCTTCTATGCAAAAAAATCCAGAAGTTGAGAGGAAGCGGTGAAAAGTGAAAGCTTTGTTCAGTAAACATAAAATATCTGTAGGACCATTTAGATTTAATGAGAAGGCCACTTCTGAGACTCCAGGCTATACACTCACTGTCTTTTCAGACCCTTCCACTCATTTTGCCTGCACTGCCTTGAACCAGGGCAAGCTTGTACTCAAACACAGCAAACTCTACACCATAGGCACTTCCAGATCCCACCCACAGCTCAATTGTTTGCACAAGTTTCACCGCTGTTCATTGACACAAGCATCTACATTGATTTCACTGTGCACCAGGACTTACAAGCTTCAAAGATTCATGCTCCATCCAGCTGAGTGAAATGTTTATGACTATCTGGAAGTTATTCCTGCTTTACTGTCATGGATACCAATGATTTCACAGCCCTGAGTACAGTGATTTCCTACACACTCAGATCAAAATGCAGAGTATCCCCTTTTATGTCTCACAGTGCTTCCATATAAACAGTGATCATACATTATTTTTTTTCCCCTCACCTACCCACTGACTTCTATTTTGGAAATCCAGCTCAGCTAGGTAGGGAACTGATCGATCTGAGTTTGGTCACTCAAGAGCACTGAGAACTCACAAATACAGACACCTGAAATATGCCATCAGTAAAATATGGTTTCACCAAAGAAATCTTTTTATTTTCTTTCTGAAAGGCACGGTGAGAGTGTAAAAATTTATATTCAATACCCATAAATACTTAAGGTAATCCAAGAGAAAAACAATTCCTCTGTACTAGTATATCACCACAGTACATTTAAAGATAAGCCAGGTTTTCTGCTTCACTCAGCATATGCTCTGCCATTCTGTCTCTGTATGGTCCACTCAAAGAGTTTCCTGTACATTCCACAGACTCTAGCAAAGGAAACCAACCCACAAGGCTCTTATTCATTACAGAGCTCTTCTAGTTTCACCTTTCAGTATGTTCATCTCAGAATCGTTGGCTGATAGCAGCTGTAGGGCAGGCTCCTAACTAAAATGTTCTAGTTCTCAGCTGTGTCCCTCACCCACGATATGACCTTCCTCTTCTCACTCCATGGTTTCCTCATCTCTCACCCAACTCCTCTCTCAAGCACAAAAATTAGACATCAGTATTGCCATTAACTGCAAAATTCCATCTTAAGACTGTACACCTGCATTTCCCCTAACTGGCTGCATGCCACAACCACGTTTTCCCAGACTGAAACTGTGCTCAGACCCCACTAGGTAATAACATAGATGAGGCAGACATGAAGTGACCTCTTCACAGGTTACTCACTCGCCTTGATTTCAAGAATAGAATTTAGTTACTCAGGAAAGTGAAGAAGTGCTCCCCCATGTACTTCTTTCATGTTAACCTAGCAGATTAGATAGATGAAAGGAGGACAAGAAATTTCTTCTCCAGGCTCCCAATGGAGTAAAAGAATTTATCACCTAAAAGGATCCTGCTTTAATTAACTACACTGGCTATTTGGGTGACCACAGAATGGATAGGGCAAAAGAAACTCAAATTAGCATCTGCACCAAAGGCAACAAAGAGAACAAACCTTTAAGAAGAGGGGAAGAAATTCCAGCAGCCTTCTTTGTTGATCCTCTGGGGTAAGAAATGGAGCCACTTGCTCATATTCTACAAACTGTTTGCCTAGAGTATCCCACTGAAGGGTATGGCTCTGGGGTAGCTCATCCTTGCTGTGTGCAGGCTGCTCCAGCACTTCTGCTGTGTCTCCATCATCAGGGCTCTGCTCTTGCTGTCCTGCTTTGTCAGATGAATCCTCCAGCTGCCACATGAGTTCAGCTGCTTTGTCCATGCTGAGATGAGACCAGATAAATATACTGTGTTATTTACAGCTCTTGCCAGTTAACTCTCCCAAGAAATCAGACACTGACAGTTTTAACTGTCAGAGTTAGAGTTTAGAAATATGGAAACACTCTTAGTCATTGACTCTTTTCCACTTCTAATGGCAAAGCACCCTGCTCCTGGACAAGAACAATACCACTCTGTAATTGCATGAAAAAGCTCTCTTCCATGAGACATATGCATGTGCTACACAACTCATCTGCGCTTTGGCAGAACAAGCCAGTAAACCACACAGCAAATCTGGATTCCAGCCCCAGCTTTGCCACTAAGCCAGATCCTCTCCCTTCTAGTTCAGTCATCCAACTATAAAACAAGTTGTAACTATTACCATCAGCAGATCTGCAACAGAAGAGCACTAGCCAAGAGCCAGGTTACACATTTCACTGAATATGGATGCTAAATCTAGCTGCACATCAGTGATACATTCCCCACCTAGAGTGTGGCTGAAGCCCTGTCTGGAATAGTAGCTGTGTAGAAAAGCCAAGGATTCCCCACAGGGCTGTGCTGGCCCAAAGAGGCAGCAACATTCTGTTCTTCTTCATGCCAGAGGTACAGCTCTGGACAATAGGTATTTTTCACAACAACATTGCTTGTTTTGCTAATCCTGCAAATTGAAGTGGATATGCCTCAATGAAGGAGCATGATGCTTCTGGCAGTCTCATTTCCTTCAAATTTAAAATGGGTCCATCTTACAGTACACATCGAGGAATCCTTCTGGTACCCTTATCTCAACCCCAAGTCCTCTCATCTACTCTACAGCCCTGTTTTCCTCCATAGTGTTCTGTGGAGTCCCTCAGCCCCACTTCTTTGCTATAGCCTTCTGTGAGCTCACCCTGCTATGCCAAGCCTACATCATGACAACACTTACACCAATGGAGATCAGGCTTCTCCAGTTTCCATCAAAGTCATCAATATGCTTATTGGAGTCTAGGTCATTGTCTGACTACTCCCGAGTCTACGACAGGACAAATTATGACAGTGTGGCTGGGCAGATGGGAGTTGTCACCAAGATCAATGTAGCTCACTTTACTTAACAAATATATCATTTTTTAAGAGCCCAGAAGAATCTTTAACAAATCATTACCCCTCAAAGAAAAACACCAATCTACCTTCATTTCTAGGAAATAGATTCTTCCTTTACAGTGTTTCTTTGATTGCCATTCCACCATTTTGATAAAAATGCCAAAAAAGCAAACGTAACTAAAAAACTGAGTCAGATCTGCACTACCAATACATACATACAAATAAATTTTAAAAGACAGTATTATGAGCCTGGTTTAGAATTATGAGCCAACACTAAAACTGCATTTGGGATTCTCTTCCTCCATCATCCGTCAGTTACACATCTAGCTTACTGCTTGCATTCTGCCCACTCCATGCCAGATGAACCAGTTTCACTTCCACGCTCCCGCAGCAGGCTCCGTACCACAGAGATGAAGGGCATGGCATTTATCTTGTCACTGTGCACCACACCACCTGCAGCAAGATGATGGTCCTAGCAGACACCTGTGCTTAGATGCAAATGTTGGTCCTTCACACTACACCACAGGCTAACTTATTTTACCACAGCCCATACTCTGTCCTTTGCTAGGAGATGGAGGCCTATGTAATTTTGATCAGTCCCTAAGGAACAGTCAGTCTAGAATTTCCTATCTCGACAACATTTTGTGTTTTGTTGCTATTGTTTTCCTTAATTATCTGTACTAAGACAACAAGCCCTATGAGAAGAAAAAGTGTGGTGACTGTAAACAGGAAGACTCTGTTCCTCATGACTGTGTGGGAGTTATATTTGTCATATGTTATACTTAACTCTGGTGTGGGATTTTGACCCACTTGAGTCATCCTGAAGCTGTAAGTGTGTTGGTTGAGAAAGCCAGGGTGCTGTTCTAGGGGCTTTGGTAAGCATAGTTCAGTTACATTTTCAGTGAGGCTCAACTTGCATCCCAAATAGCAAAGCCATTCTCTTCCTCAAGGAGATCTGACCTTGGAAGCTACTCCGCTAAGCTTAAATCAATGCTAACAAGTAACTCACTCCAGTGCCTACATTCACGTTGTTCTTCTGCATAGAGAACCCCAAAGTTCTTTACAGAGGCATTCTACAAATGGTGACACTAAATCATGGAGAGGTGAAATGAAATGCTTACACTGGCCTCAGAAGAAGGTCAGCTCCCTGAGCTGCACTGCATGGGCCTGCAAATGTGTTAACCAATTTTCCCTCTTTCTATTTATACTTGACTGAGAAGGCCTTTCTTGTTGGTGGCACAGCTAAAGAAAGCAGGGATAGCCTCTCAAAAAGTGTTCACTCTATGAATCCATGTTATGAAAGAGTTGTCATCTCCACAGAAACTCTTACAACCAGATACTCACAAACAACTTCATTAGTGAAGATTGAATTGTAACAGGCAATGTAAGACATTTAAAGTGTACGTGGAACTCAATCTCCAGAAATACATGAAGGCAAAATGAGGATTTTGATATTCCTCATTATTTATTCCAACTATCTAGACTACAAAAGACATATTAGACTAAATATCAGTCCTCCAATATTAGTCTGTTCACTCCACTCACACTGTATGCTCTAAATATTACTTCTTGCAGCCTTTTCTTGCATCTACAATTTGATTAGGACTTTAAAATCCTTTCAATTGTCTATTCGTCTTGGAGGACAATTATTCTTCTAGACCAACCACAAAATCACAGGGTTCAGTATTCAAATATCTTTGGTGTTGAGGATAATTTAGATATTTTGGAAAGGTATTATATGTTGTCTTTCTTCTACACGTCACCACTTGTTTTGATCCTTAGTGTAAGCTTATTTCAGTTTTGATAAGTTTTTTGCTTGATTCTTTGTTAAGTTTGATAGGATACTTTTTGATAAGTACTGCCACGATACAAAAAGTAAACGCTAAATAAAAAATATTTTAAAAGACTTACAAGTGAAAATTTATCAAATAAATCTGATACTATCATTCAGAAAGTAGTGTCAGGTTACAGAGAGAAAATGGAACTTAATCATGTATTTTCCCTTTTTTTCTAAATAAAGCTTGTGTGAAATCACACTGCAATGTGTCTACGTCTTTCCAGACTGAAAAGACAGAAGGGAAGAAAGGCCTGACCAAAACCGGCACAAGGACCAGCACAGTGCTGTTACTAACAGCTTACCAATTGAACAAACATGATTTTCTAATGACATTTTAATTATATTTATCTGTGATTACCTGCCTCAGCAGTTCATAGAAGGATCCCATTCAAGTAAAAATCCCAATTTGCACCAAGACAAAAAGAGAATCAAGTTTCATACCAAAATTGGTCCACTTTTAACAGTAAGTATCTTTAAAAAATGTTAATTGAGTGTACATGGAAATCTTTAATCTCCAAAAGTACATGAACATAAAGACTATAATTTGCCTCTTTATTTAATCCAGCTGTTCAGATAACAAGAGATATATGAGACTAAACATCAGACCCCTAGTTCTGGGACCATCTGCTTTAAGTATTCCTTATCCTAATATACTTTTCTTGACTATTAAATACCAGGATTCTGTGGACTATCAGAAACACACAGCTCAGATCATCCCAAAAATCCAGTGTGATACTCCTTTATACTCCCTTTCTTTCATTGGCAGCAAAGACGACTGTTTAATGAACGCAGTTATGACAGCTCATAATTGTAAATGCTAAAAACAGAGATTCCACTACTTCCTAAGGAAAGCTGTCTTCATACTGTAGTTTAGAGTGAACTTTGAAACCTTCACTAATTGAAAGTAATCCTTACACACCAGTTGCAACCAATATTGCAGGTTTCTTCAACATTTAACAGTCTGTTCCTTCTGCTTTCACTGAAAGTCTCTTGACATACCTGGGCTCCTAGATCTGGCAGCTGCTGTTGCAGTCAATAACCATATCCAGAGAAATGAGTGTTGCTGCTTCTGTCCTACTAGGCATGTTGGTGTATGCAGCAGCTCCCACTCTGCTCTTTAAACTTTCCACTGTGAATCACCTGATTAGCTGCTGCACTTACTTCCTGAGGAAAGCAGAAGTGAAAAGCAAATGAACCACAGCTCAGGACCCACTCCCAAAGCAATTTAAAACAGCTCAGCTAACACACAAACCTGGAAGGCATAGCATTCTTCTCCCTGTATCAAGGGTAACCAGGTATTTCCCTCTTTGTACCATATTCACAAGGGGAAAGGGGAGTGGGATTTATTTCATTTTGGTTGTAAATTTAAGGTTTACAAAACTGCTACAGGAATACAGCACCACAAAGCTCATGCTGTCTGTGCAACAATCTACGGCCAAAGTCAGGCAACAGTTGTAGTCCTTCCTCAAATGCCACACCCTTAAAATAAATACATTTGAATGGTGAGGGGAATGCTGCGTCCCTGACCTCTTTACTAAAATGGTCAAGGCAGCTACTCAGATCAAGAGGCAGACAAGCACTATAAGCCCACTGACAACATAAATGAACCTTGATTAGCTATGGGCTTGGGGGAAGATTACTTCTCGGTTGTCTAGTTGCTTTTTTGCTCTCCTTAATGACACATCTGAAAGGCTTTATGATGGTTTTTTAAGGGGAAGTGGAGTTTAAACATTTTTACACAGGAAATTCAAGTGTTTCCAACTGCTTCTTCCCAGCAATTTTACGGTGACCTTGAGAATCAATGAGATCATGGCCTTACGGTGACTGAAACCTGAGGGGACTCTAACCTAGGTGGTTAAAGCCATCTGTTTTCTGTTAACATCTGCTTTACTCAAATGCTTGAAAAATCATCCAGAAGGAAAAGTAACCAACTTTGTCTTCCAACTACGCTGCAACTTTGCTGGATAAAGCACAGGTAATCCAGGCTGAAGACTCCCGATAAGGACAGCAATTGCCCATACACCACAGAGATCTCTTGATGCAGTGGTGTTCCTGGCACACAGACAACTGTTCTCATCCCTTGCAGTGGAAATGTATTGAAATATAAGCAGCAGCAATATCATGGGTTTAGTTTATCCCTTTACACATTATACCAGGATTTAAGCAGAACTCTAGCTTTGCTGCAAACAGAAATATACCTTAGATCCCAAGGAAAATACTCTGCTCCAATCTATACATTCAGTAGCCTCTAAACTGACCAGGTTTTGGAAAGCATTAGCTAAACTAAGTATAATTTACAGGGTGTTTTCCAAGAAGATGCAAGGTCACACTGAGCTATGCACACTCAGGGCAGCTCCAGTGAATGTTGCATTTGGCTGCTTCAGTGAGCCCTAGAGCCACTTACAGCTCAGTGCTGCACTGGTGTGGCTGTGGGGCCTCTGGCAGCTCTCGGCACAGGCTGAGCAAGCTCACACAGCCTGTGAAACTCTGTGCCAACACATCCACTACTTTCCGGCCATAGGCCATTCACACATCTGCTGATACACTTCCAGCTGCAGTCTAGCCAAACCCACACTGGTGAGATGAATGGCAGAAGCACAGAGACCCAGAAGAGAATATTAACACCACTTCAGAGAGAACATCACTGTCTTTGACTTCCTAACCCAGAACCAAGCCTAAATGTACTCCATTTCCACCCTTTTACTGCCTTTAAAAGCACAAAAGGTCATTTGCAGCAGCCCCCCCATGCTGTTTGATCAGAGAGATTTATTTCCCAGAGATCTTCCCAGTTCAGTAGTACCTCCTCACAAGATGACGTCAGGACTCAAGCAGACACACAGTTATGAGAGCCACAGCAGAGGAAGAACCATTTCTCTTTTTCATTCTTCACTAACTGCTGATAGGTCTGAAAGTCCAGTTTCAAGACGCCTACCCACTTAATCTCTGCATCACTGGAGCAAAACAGATGTAACCAAATTATCTGTAGTAAAAATAACTTAAGGGGTAAAGACAAGCGTACAGTTAACACAGCAAGAAACAGTGCCACAATGCTCTTTGTCAGTCTGGGTTGTTTATACTAAAAACCCCTTTGCACTGTGCGTCCACCTACAAAAAGAGGACGAAAAATCCTTCTTTGTCCTCTTCCCCCTAGTCTAGGGAAAAAAACCAAAAAACCGTCTCCCACATACTTGCATTTGCATCTGTGTCAGGGCACCTAGTGCAAAGGAACCTTCATTTTGTCTGCAATATCTAGAAAGAGCACTAAATCTCCTGGTCCCGGGAGCCAGCTCTACCAACACCAACTGGAAACTGCGATCTGATAGGGCAGCACAGTGATGTGGATCATGCATGGCCTGGTGGAGATGGCGTCCTGCCTGAGCCAGACGTACAGCTGGCTTTCTGAGGCAAGGATCTCGAAAAAACTGTAACTACAAGGTCCACCTGTCTCACAGCATCAAATAGTGTCCCTCGTGTTGATTTTTGTCAAACTTCCTTCTTCTTTGCCACTCCAATCTCCACAAGTGGAAAAAAAACCAGATTCATGCCTTTACATTTCTGATACCAGCCACACCAATGTATCTTAGCGGTTCAGGATGCCAAGAATCACAGTACTTCTTCAGCCTGAGTCTGGAGGTCAGTGGCCGCAGGTTTCCCCAAAAACACAACTTGCAGTATGTTTCAGTTGCATTACATTCACCAGATGGCTGACTGGCTACAGCAAGAGGAGACATGTCCTCTGGCTACTGCTGTGCAGTTGCCATTGCCCAAGGAGCTCATNACCACTTCAGAGAGAACATCACTGTCTTTGACTTCCTAACCCAGAACCAAGCCTAAATGTACTCCATTTCCACCCTTTTACTGCCTTTAAAAGCACAAAAGGTCATTTGCAGCAGCCCCCCCATGCTGTTTGATCAGAGAGATTTATTTCCCAGAGATCTTCCCAGTTCAGTAGTACCTCCTCACAAGATGACGTCAGGACTCAAGCAGACACACAGTTATGAGAGCCACAGCAGAGGAAGAACCATTTCTCTTTTTCATTCTTCACTAACTGCTGATAGGTCTGAAAGTCCAGTTTCAAGACGCCTACCCACTTAATCTCTGCATCACTGGAGCAAAACAGATGTAACCAAATTATCTGTAGTAAAAATAACTTAAGGGGTAAAGACAAGCGTACAGTTAACACAGCAAGAAACAGTGCCACAATGCTCTTTGTCAGTCTGGGTTGTTTATACTAAAAACCCCTTTGCACTGTGCGTCCACCTACAAAAAGAGGACGAAAAATCCTTCTTTGTCCTCTTCCCCCTAGTCTAGGGAAAAAAACCAAAAAACCGTCTCCCACATACTTGCATTTGCATCTGTGTCAGGGCACCTAGTGCAAAGGAACCTTCATTTTGTCTGCAATATCTAGAAAGAGCACTAAATCTCCTGGTCCCGGGAGCCAGCTCTACCAACACCAACTGGAAACTGCGATCTGATAGGGCAGCACAGTGATGTGGATCATGCATGGCCTGGTGGAGATGGCGTCCTGCCTGAGCCAGACGTACAGCTGGCTTTCTGAGGCAAGGATCTCGAAAAAACTGTAACTACAAGGTCCACCTGTCTCACAGCATCAAATAGTGTCCCTCGTGTTGATTTTTGTCAAACTTCCTTCTTCTTTGCCACTCCAATCTCCACAAGTGGAAAAAAAACCAGATTCATGCCTTTACATTTCTGATACCAGCCACACCAATGTATCTTAGCGGTTCAGGATGCCAAGAATCACAGTACTTCTTCAGCCTGAGTCTGGAGGTCAGTGGCCGCAGGTTTCCCCAAAAACACAACTTGCAGTATGTTTCAGTTGCATTACATTCACCAGATGGCTGACTGGCTACAGCAAGAGGAGACATGTCCTCTGGCTACTGCTGTGCAGTTGCCATTGCCCAAGGAGCTCATAGTTCAGCCCAACTGCAAACTCAGATGGGATGGGGCTTTGCTGAAAAGCCTGTATTTCTCCCTTCAGCAGGTTTGTCTCCTTGTAGACATAAAAAATAAAATTCAGCTGAATTTGCTGAGACAATAAATTTTTGTGCTGCACATTTATAACCTTCAATCTAGAGAAAAAAAAGCCCGTTAAACACGTGTTCCTTTCAACATTTTGGTGTCCAAAAGTTGAATTAGCTGCAGGCTTTTTTCCACTCTCTGCCTTTCTTGCTAAAATCCATCATCTTTTCTTGATAAAAAGAAAGCTGATTAAAACACGTTCATAGAATCATTTTTCATTTCTTTAGGGAAGCGGCTGTGTTTCATTTTCTTCCCCTCTTTTCAGTGGCAGAACAGATGCTGATAGAGAAACCGCAGAGAAAGGCAACACAGAAATTTAAACCATCTGCTTAACCATCATTTCCACTCATCATTTTTCTCAGCAAACCTTGAAATTTGCAATGAAGGAGGCATTCAGCTTCTTCAGCACATCTTCCCAGAGAAGCAAGAGCAGCGGGC
Organism: Ifrita kowaldi; assembly: GCA_013398055.1. Taxonomy (NCBI): domain Eukaryota; kingdom Metazoa; phylum Chordata; class Aves; order Passeriformes; family Cinclosomatidae; genus Ifrita; species Ifrita kowaldi. The sequence goes on along the minus strand of VZRS01005152.1, from coordinate 463,011 downwards.
TACGAAGAAGCCGCAGGACTGTGGGCCTGAGCAGCTCAGCTCCTCTCCCTCAGGCACACACACAGGGGAGGCCGAGGGCAGCAGGTGTACAGAGGCCACCCCACATCTTTGGCTGGCTCTTCTCTGGAGGTCAAAGCCCTGGGGAGGTGGGAAGGAAAACACAGCTGCTGTTGGTGCTGTTGGGCAGCCCCAGCTGAGGCAGGGCCCCTCCCGGCCAGGCCCTGGGGCAGCACCACCACCTCTGAGGGAAAGGCGGCGACATGTGCCAAAGCACGGCCACACTGTGCAGATTGCCAGGCAACTCATGTATTTGTGCACCTGCACAGGTAACTACGCTTCAGCTTTAAATTAAATGCAGCTCGTGATGATGAAACCATGAGAGGTAGCTGGTAAAGTCATACAGTGTATCCACGAGGAGAATATTTCCTGCCTGCTAGCATACCTGAGCACTCTCCTTCCGGATCGGGAGACCCAGACATCCCACGCTACTCTGGCACCATAACTTTGGGGTGTAAAAGGACGGGGCAGTTTTCAGCCTTGGTCCTGCTGTTCAGCTCCTAACTTGTCTCAGAAAAGTGACCCATTTCCTTCCCCAGTGTTTCCACCTGAGCAAGGTCAGGGGCTCTGCAGCTGGTCCTCTGTGTCTCCTGGCACCCAGCTGGCACCCTTCATCAGCAGTAGCAATGTTATGTAGTAAGGATAATTTGTGACTTGAATTTTACTATTTCAAAATGTTTCATTGGAAACAAATTCCCTCTATCAACACAAATCTGTAAATCAAAATTATTTTTCCCAGTGTTTTTGTTTAAACAGGAACCAACAGAAGTGAATCCAATAGCCTGCATCTTACATGTTGTGCTGCAACAGTAGTTTTCAGGTTTTTGATATTTCTGTGCAATGCTGAGGTAGTTTCCTACAAACCCTTATGCAGCACATGTAAATCTGCTGCTTGAGAGCTTTGCCCTTTGGTCATTTTTTTTGCCTCTGTTAAAATTAGTCAGGGGGACTCACTGGATGATATAACTGCAGAAGTACACTGAATAATTTTAAGCTACACTTTTTAAAAATTCTTTGCATAAATAAATCCCAGAATAATTCCAGAGTCAGTAAAAAAATCAGCTTTTAAAAGCACAAGAAAAAAGAAGCCTCATTTGAAAATGGGTATGTAACAAAAGTGAAAACATTTTTGTTCAAAATTGTCAGACCCAAAATACCAAATAAATAGAATATTTTTTCCCTGGAAGAAAAAAAGTATCAACTAAGAAAAGCTCCTCTGGAAAGCTGGTATTTTGATTAAACGTCACCCACTGAGTAGAAAAATGTTGTGCAGGAAAATTTTAAGGCAATTTAACTGAACACATGATCTCCACAGTAGAACCCATGTTAGTCTAATGAGATTGAGGAAGTTGAAAGGCTGGTGCAAAAAATGTAATTGGCATAGCAAAGACACGCCCCCTCCTGTACTTCAGATTAACTCTCCACTATAGGATACACAGGAATTCATTGTTTACGTATCAACTCAAAAAGTTGTTGAATTAAAAGATCATGATACAGCGGCTCTACAGGATTAAAAAAAAAAAATATTTACAAAGCAAAGTTGGACTTTAACACATAGTGCTTATCAGAAAATAGCACTCACAGACAGCTGCAGAGAAAAGCACAAGATGTAATTACAAAACACATATTGACGAAGAGCTGTTTTCTTGGAAGATTTACTCTTATTCTCTATGCAAAAGAATCATCAAAGTCTCTGCAGACAACATCACTTTCTTAAGTTCCAGAAATGGGTCCTAGTTCCTGTTTTACACCCCCTTTACTTTCTGCAAGGATGTTGTGTAGCTTGCACAGCAGCACTCATCGTCATTTTAGAGGAAATAGGGAGCCTAAAGTTCAGGCTAAACAAATTAAACAAGATCCTTCCAACACAAGTGTGAGCGCAGACATTTTTTCAGCACTGATATGTCCCCTGCTAACTATATTTTTTTTTTTTGGTTGGTTGGTTGGTTTGGCTTTTTGGTTTTTTTGCAGCTCCTAAGCCTGTTGATAAACTCCAGCTCTTGTGACCTTGTTCTCCAATAAGCTGTGCTCCCAGAGGGACCCTGCACGTATCCAGGAAGGCTGCTCTTCCACGGTCCTAACTGCTCAGGTACCTTCAAATGCCTAATAAGCCGGGCTTAATGAGCTGTCACACCCTATTCATGGATAAGCCTGTTTTTTCTACAGATATTCTTCTAGCTCTGTGAACTAGACTCATGTATCTTCCCTTTTCTTCAATTCTTTATTTACGGAACTAACACTCCAATTGCATTTGGTTTGCCATGTCATACAAAATTCTGGACAGAAGGAATGGGGATGAAAACAGTGGTTTGCTATCTGGTATGCTCTGATTTAAAAAAACAGTTCTTTAAGCTGAATATTTTCCCTGGGGACTGTGGGTTTTTTTCCCTCGGAAAGGATTGCTGTTAGGGTGTTCAAATGACACTGTTCTAGGCTGGTAAATAATAAGAAAAAAATCTCCTTAATCTCTACTTTATTTATAGCCAGATTCTACATTAGTGTTTGCTTTTGCTCTAGGAACTGGACCAATAAGGATACACAAAATTGCTGCTGCTCATCAGAGAGGTAATTTTAGTTCTGAAATTAAACCCGAGCACTGCACAAGTAGAAAATACTTTGTTAAGGGGGCAAATTAGAGCAACAAGGAACTAGTCATTCACTGTGTGATCATTTGGAGCTCAGAGCATTCAGCAGAACTTGAAAGCAGAGCTTGCACATTCACAGCAGAGGCAGCTACCACATGGAGTAAAGGAGGAACTGGTAAAAGAGTGCAGTCCTCACCTTGCAGAGGGGCTCACCACAAGAGGGAAGTGCAGCAGGCACCTCAGCAGCTCTGTGTCAGATGGGAGTCCCTTTTGCTGCTGTGGCACTGCAGGGCTGCCGAGCAGTGGCTCAGATCTGACAAACCAGCAAATTCCTTCTGCAAGGCTGCACATTAGGATGCTAGCTCAGACACAGGGTCTCTACAACTGTCACTGCCTTCAAGAATTGCCTGGCTGTAAGCAAGGAAATGTGAATAGCAGGCTTCACATGGAGGTCTGCAAAGGCTTATTCAGTGACAAGAGTTGTATAGCTGTCTAAAAAACAGACACCAGTCATAAGGTGAAACTTCAATAATTGTTTTGTATGTCAGTACATCAGTCACAATACAGATGTCTCCAACTTGAAGGAGGCAGAAACCTACCTTGTCAAATATACGCATTCGGAATGTAACCTGCAAGGCTTGCCCCCTTCATCCAACTATGTAGCAACAAAATAGTACCAGAACCTGTGCTGGTACCATTGACAGTTACTAGGGAAAAAAAAAAAAAAAAAAAAAAAAAAAAAAAAAAAAAAAAAAAAAAAAAAAAAAAAAAAAAAAAAAAAAA
>VZRS01005152.1:270346-459513 GCA_013398055.1 Ifrita kowaldi | reverse complement strand
AAAAAAAAAAGGAAAAAAAAGAAAAAAAAAGAAAAAAAAAGAAAAAAGAAAAAAAGAAAAAAGAAAAAAAGGTAAAAATCAGGCACATGGCTTGTTCTTTATTAGGCGCAAGTGGAAGAATAGCTCAGAGGGGGATCCATCTTAAAAGACATCTGAAATGCACAGATGACGGATTAATGACTAAATGCTTAGTGTAGATAGGCCAGGCTCTGATGGTATTTTTATTTCTATTTAATGTCTTATCCTTTTTCATTTCCACTAAACTTTTATTTTCTATTTTTATTTCTTTTTTTTTTCTCAAATGAGATAAGAATAAAGATGAAAAATTCAGACAGCTAGCCTTTGCCCAATACAGGCATTCCCACCAGAGATATCGAGAGCTCTCCCATTTCCACAAGCCTATTTTGTCCATGTAGATCTTAAATCTGTGTACTGTAAACTGTACCTTACAGCCTTTTAGCCTCTGAGTTTCAAAGATCATGACTTGCTTTGTGGTTCTCAGCAGTAACATGGGCAGTGTTAATTCTGAGCATCTTTTGTGTTGGCACCGTCCTCCCTGAGCGTCACGAGGTGGCAGCACAACAGAAGGGCTTGCAAGGGCTGCTCTTCCATCAAGCAGCCAAAATCTCACATACCTGCAAGTACACAGTTCATTTTCATCCTAGAGTTGCAGCTTCCATTTCTTTTCCTCAGACCATCTTAAAAAACAAGACAGTAGAGTGTGACAGCACAAAATATAACTGGTCACTTACCTGTTTATGTGCTTTCAGCTATTTGAGCATTTATAATATTACATCTTCACACTCCCACCAGCCTCTGGAATGGACAGGTCTTAGCTGTGCACCCAGCAGAGAAGCCACCTAGAAAACAGTGGTGTACTTCGACCTTCTGACTTTAGGGACATAGCTTATAAAGGTGTCATCAGGTAGCAGAGCAGATAAAAGACTGTGGATGAAGAATGGAACTCTGGGGGAAGCAAATTATTTGTAAATTGTGTCAGCATTGGCAAAAGGAAAAAACATAGGGGGTATTTAGTTAAAAAGTGGGGTTTGATACTTTTAAAACTAAACTAGTTAATGTTTTGTTTTGGAAAGGCATTTTTTCATTTAAACCTTGAACAAAAATATTAGTAAGGCTCGATGAAGGATAACATAAACAAGAATATACTGAGACAAATGACATTGGTGGGGAGTTCATGATTTTTAGAGGGCTATTTGGTTGCTTTTAAACAAAACAAAAATCCCATTCATACAATTTTAATGAGTAGTTCAGTTCTCTCTGTAAATCCAGTAATATAGAACTTTTCAGTACCTTATTTTTTCCAAGTTGAAATTCCCTGCAGGAACACAAATTTAGGAATCTTGCAAAGGATTTAGAACCATGGGATTTTTTTGTTCCTACAGATTTCTGACTTTTCAAATTAAGTACCTCTATGCAGACTCATTATAGTGCAGCTGTGAGTGGACAACCTCCACAGCAGGGCATATCTGAGAAGACATTTGTATAAATAAACAGTTGGATAGTCCAAATAAGTCTGCTCCACAAATGAATATTGGAGTAGGCAAAGAGAAGAAGCATTTGTCATCTTCCAGGAAACTGGTGTCCTTGTAAACAAGATGATGATTAGCATCTTGTTTAATTAGCAAGTTAAGACAACCTTTAAGAAGATAATAGCTGCTCTAAAATGAATGATGCTTTAAAATACTATGATTCCTAAATTGTTTTCACCCACAGGCAAGTTGAAAAGCATTTTTAAAAAATAATATCACATTTTTCCATAACATTTTGATCCAAAAATATGCATGAGAACATATTTTCATAATAAGTAATATTTCTTATATTAAACCCATTTGATTAGGGATTTTTCTTCCATACATCTTGAAAAGCTTATCAGAGAGGTCAGTTTTACAGACTCCATTTCACAGGCTGGAAAGAGTGACATTAAGAATTGAAATGACAACCAGTGGCAGAGCCACAAATAGTACCCGGGCCTCCAAAATCCAAGTCTGGAAGTCATTAACAACTCTATTTTAATTTCATTATTTTCTTCTTCTCTCCTTAAAATGATTTGAAACAGAAGAAAAATGGGTCAGTGTTAAAATAACAGCACATTTGAAATTTTTAGCTCCCTCCATTTTTCACCTAGCCTCCAGTTTTCACCCTAGTTTCATTTTGAATCAGATCTGCCTAAATGACTATAATTTTCCCTGAGGCAGCAGGAGGATATACATTCCTGAGGATGCCAGTTTCAGTCCCCAGTGTCTAAAATATGCATGCACTGCTCTTTGATTCCTGCCACTAAAAGAAAAAAAGTAACATTCATTCTGCAGAGATAGCATTCAAGTTTTAAATAATGCATTTCTGTATCTCCTCTCCAATCCAAGGACCTCATTTCTTCCAGGCCCATAGGTGACAGGTAGGATAAGCAATTGCCCAGGTTACTGCATTCTATGCAGCTGATTCCTGAGGTCCTGCAGCTCCTTGCTAAAGGATAGATTGCTGTCACTGCTCTCAAAGGTGCAGGGAAGGTCTGGGGATGTACAGAAACAGATGAGCAAGTGAGAAATCAGTAATGTCTCCAGGCTTTTACATCCTACCTGTCTCAGGATTATTGAAGAAACTCAAAATGGCAAATTTTGTTGGGTAATTGGAGCAGACTGATCTTAAGACACAGATGGAGGCATAACTGTGTAGGTAATACAATTAGAATCAGAGACATGAGCACAACAGCACAGTTAACTGGGACTTGGTCATGTAAAGAAACTTAATTTTGAAGTTTGAGATGCTTTGCTTAGATAATGCAAAATCCAAACAATGTGAACTACTCTCATAAACTGTGATCCAGCAGGTCAGTTAAGCATATATTTCAATGTGAAGCTTGTGAGCACTCTCTCAGGATTTAAATTAAGACTTCAAATGCTTTTCTCCATTGGAATCAGGAAATTAAGTTCAGAAAGACCAGAATACATTTCACAGAGAATTTCTGTGAGAAGAATCACCCATTTAAAAGAGGCAATGATGAAGGGAAGACCTTCAGCTGTGATTTCCCTGATTTGACAGCAGTAGCAGCCGTCAGATCTGTGATGATCTGAAGGTGATAGTGAGGCAAGGGCTAGAGAGAAAAGTAGCATGTTGTTAGATCAAAAGATGTAGCAGCAGAAAAGAGGCTTTCGGACAGACTCACAAAAGTGGTGACAGAAGGGACCTCTGGAGGTTACTTAGTCCAGCCTTCTGCTTGGAACAGAGGTAGCACCAAAACCAGACTAATCTAATCATCTTGAAAACCTCTGAAGGCTGACATGTCCCCTACTCTGCAGGTATCTGTCCCAGCGCTGCATCATCATCCTCCTGGTCAAAAAGGTTTTCTGGGCTCCAGTCTGAGTTTCTAAGGTCCAAACCTTAGAAAGGTCAGACCTTGCTTTTTTGTTTCAGCATCTGTGCTACCCCGTGTTTGATTTTACACTCTGAAAACGTCCTTTAACTAATTGTGGGTTGATATTAGATTCCCCCATTAGCCTCTTTGCCAGATTAAGCAAGTCTGTCTCCCTCAGCTCTTCCTTGTGGGAGATGGGCCCTAGTCCTCAATAGCCTTTTTCAGATGTGAAACAGATTTCAAGCCAAGTATAATTTGGGAACAATTTATTTCTGTGTACCTTAATTGTGTTAACTCTGTATTTTATCTGGCCGCGAAACAAAAGCTTCAGTGTCATTGCCATTCTATTTTAGATTGGAAAATATCCACCAGATCTTGTATGGAGAAGAACCAAATAATTCAAAGTCTCTGATCTGCCCTGACATGTCTCCAGCAGATATTGCAATGGTTAAAAGATTTCTCTCTGCCTCATTGATAAAGCTATCATCTAGACCCAAAATTAAGATGGGCACTGGTTATCCATACAACTAGCATCCATTCTATATTTAATTTGTCTCCTTATCCTGTGAAAAGCAAGTGAGATGCAATACTTGGAGCCATCCTATCTCAGTATCCTTATGATTGCCTTCATTGCCAAAGGAAACTTTGCTTGCAGATGTGTTTAGGAATACGGCAATAGCAAGAGTTTCTAGTACTAAAGGGGACATATAATTTCTGATCCTGCTTTCGCCCTTGGTATAATAAGGATGATACCACAAAGAACAGGAAGTATATAAAATTAAGTAAGAACTACGAACATACTTTGTCTCCCTGTTTATGAAATCCAGAATACCTGGATTTATAAGACACTTAACACTTTTAAGAAAGTTTTTGCATTCATAAGCTAAGTCTTGCTTTCTTGTAATACATGAAGGTGCATCACAAAACACATTTGGAAGTCTTTATCAGATCGTTCAGAATTGTCTATCCTTTTTTTTACCACCTCTTCAATTGCACTGCCTAATAGCTTCTCAAAAGCTGAAAATTTCTGTCAGAGGTTTTGCTTCTCATTAGAATAGTGCACCTTGACATGGTCAGAGATCACTGTTTATAACAAAATCAGGAAGGGCACATCAACATCTCTAATGTTTGTCAAGTATAAACAAAAAAAAAGGGGAAAGAAATCCAAGTCATACTTTCTTATCTACTATGAAAAATAACATACAGTTCTCAAAGTACTTTTGCAGGCCACTTACGTAAAATATCTACTTTTCTTACTCACAGGGCACTCTTTTGAATAAATTTGGATTACATTAAGGTCTTTCCAATAGTACTAGGTGAGATCTTGCAGGGATATAGGTACACTTGGTATATGTTCACCACTGCAGGCAGAGGAGAAAAAAGTGCTTTCTACATTGACTGTAACAGAATAACAAAGATACACAGGAATTCCCTAGTTTCACTCTGAAAAACATTAACAATTATTCTTGTTTAGTCCCCCCCTTAGCCCTCATTCCTGAATGTAATTCTGTAAGATCATAGCTCTGTCCTTTCCTGGTAGTCATGATGTGTTTGGCACATTCACTGCCTCCCGCAGTAAGCACTACCCCTGGGAAGCCCAAGATGTGATTAGGCTTATGCATTTTCTTACTTTTCAACCAAACCTAAAGAAATTGTTCCATTCTTTTTCCCTTGGCATTCGATAACCCCTGAAGTTTTTTCTGAATTACCTTTTTTTTTTCCCCTCAAAGATACCTTTGAACTTCCAGTTGTTTCCACAGCTGCTCTAGAACATCAACACAGCTTTCTCCATTATGCATCTTCAGTTTACATGGTACTAGAGAGGCCATCTCCAAAGAAGAACAGAGTAATTCTCTCTTCATGGTTTGAGTGTTTCTTGCTATAGCTCCTAAGACTGCCAGTAAAATCAGTGGTTACTGGTTACTGGCAGCTGAAAGACCAGTGCCCTTTTTCACCTGGAAAGCCACCTGGCATCATCAGCATCAAGAGTTTTCAGGTGGTGATCACTTAGCCTGTAAACAAGGGTTATATCAAACTGAAATTTCTTCTGTTCATTAGATACTTGAAAAGTTGTTGATTGATGCACAAACTTCTTCAGCAGAATGCCACAGTTCCTGTATACATAACCATTCAAACTTGCCCTGCAAGAAGAAATTCTGCAGCAGTTATTGATCTCAAAATGCACACCATGGTCTTTCCTTGGTTTTTTGGACCCTTTTTCGTCAACTGGATTTTATAACATATTAGAACAGATTGCAATTTTGATTACAGTCTAAATAAACTGGATCTAGAGTTCCATGGGGCCAAAGTCCAGGGTGATTTGAGCTTGGGCTTTGATCCAGGTGCATCATGCTGATGAGGAAAGAAAACGTTATCAGTCAGCTAGTTACAACAAGTCCTTGGCCTGCAGATGGAAGCAGAAGATGAGGAGGAGGAAATAAGGATATACCGTGTGATAATTGGTAGGTGACAGCATGCTGTGTGTGCAGCCTGGGGAAACAGAGATCCATTCAATCTGCCTCACAACAGCTTCAGCAACTTCACTGGCCCACGCACTCTTCCGTCTCAAGCACCCGCCGTGTTTCATAGCCTCCAGTCATCAGCCTTGGCGCCAACAGATGAATCATATCTTCTGTGAGTGTCCCTGCTGCAGTAACTTATTATCATCCTCTGCAGTTAGATAGCACTTGCCAATCCCAGATCTCAAAACACTGCATTAATATGGACGTGACCTGGGATTTAATATCTTGCAAGAGCCCCCATCTCCTCACTCTCTTTAAGTTTTCTAATCCCTAGGTCACATCACCTGCCTTCATTATGTGTGCTTAACAATCAGTGGTGAGCACTTGTGATAGACAGAAGAGTTTTTCCACATTCCAAAAAGGCAGCAGATAATTAATGACCACATTTATTTTTAGATTCACATACAAGTCATACAGTAGCACTTCTGCAGTATGTGGTTAGTCAACTGATTTCTATTTTCTAGCCCACTAGATGCTTAGGGCTCTGCAATTGACTATCATTCTGGATTTGACCAAGCAGAGGGATATAAGCACGAGAGCAGTGGTTTGCAGCAACTGGTACACATTGTCACTTTACTGTTCCAAGCCCTCAGTCCCCTCTTGACTCAGATCAGTCATAAAAGCCCTATTGCCTACAGCCCAGCAGCTTCCTAGAAGCCTACTAAATGGGACCATTCTTAAAGCCCAGCTCTGGAATAGAATGAGCAACAAAACCCCTTTCCTCCCTAAGGGAAAGAGGGAGAGCACAGCAGGGCAGGCCATAGTCTCCACAGTACCTGAATGAAGTAAGGAGAAAAGACTTAGAAGTGGCTAGGCTCAATCAGAAATCAAACTCATCAAGCACATTTATGATGATGAAGAAGCAGGTCTAGGGTCAAGATAGGAAAAAACCCCACAGCTAAGAGTGAGAATTATGTAGAATAAAGATTAGCAATAGCAGACACAATCTTCCAACTACTAGGTAGCTCCACAGCAAGGAGAGAGAGATGCAAGGTCAAGCTGTAAAACCAGTCTATCACTACAGCTAGATTGAAGACTAATATCCCTACCAGGTAGTTTAAGCTGGATATGAAGCCCAAGCCTGGGCTTAAATAGAGATCCTGGACCTACAGGTGAAGGGTGTGGATGGTGACCATGTGAGGTGTGTTAAGGCCATTAAGGCTATTAATGCAGTTCAGGATCACAATATAGGTTTTGCTCATCTTTACAGAGTGTGCTTACATGGGAGAATATCTCTGCTGCTGGGATGGAAAGGAGCTATTAAACTCACACGGGAGAATTAAGGTAAATACAAGCCATTGAGATAACTTGTCCCAATTATCTTCCTCAGTTTAAGCAGTTCAGTATACAAGCTTTAGGAATTAAACATTCCCATAGGGCCTGGTTCCTTCTAGAAACTTGTGCTACCTTTCTACTGCATCTCCTCTTAGTATTTCTTTGAGGAGCTATTTCTCTAAATTTTCAGACCAAAGCATTGCAGCCAGAATGGAACCACTTGCTGGAGATGATGGTTTTGTTGTGAGGTTTTTTTTTTCCTCTCAGTTGGCTTGTTTGTTTTAATTTGGTTTGGTTTGGTTGTTTGTTGTTTTTTTCCTGGCAAGCAGTTTACTTTCCCCAAATAGTGTCTGAGAATTTCAGACCTGGACTTCAGACCAATACTTAAATGGGGGGAAAAAATCCCAAAAGAGCCCCCAAATTTCCAAATGTTTAAAAAAGCATTTAAATTATGTTTCCACTTTGAAAATTGCTTTAAGAAGGGCTGAAAATGTTTAAGTCAAAGCAAAACATTTTAAATAGTGTCAAATTGAATATTTCCATTTGCACTGAGTATTTTCTTTTTTATTTTAATGAGAAAAAACTTAGAAGTTAGCATTTAGTGTTTGGCTGTTATTTGCTTGAATGTTTTCATTTTACTCTTAAACATGATAATTACTTATATAGGTCACATTATATTATTGTTTTTCCTAGAGGGGAAATCAAGTTTTCATGGGAAGTGACCTAGCAGGATGAAGTGTTCTGTGCTTCCCATGAGGTTAAAAGTTCAGTCAACTTTATCCCTTGTCATGTTTACTGTACACACCTTTTGGCTTCCTGCTCAAACTGCAAAATGGTGTGTATAAACAGCACCAAAACAGACAAGATTGCTAAAAATATGGAGAGAAAAAGAGTTCTATTAAGTGGTTGGTAGGAATGACTTTTTGATCCAGGGTCTCAGGTTAGACAGAAAGGCAGGAGCGTAACATCCCTCTGCTGATGCTCCTTCTGCTTATCCACATTATGAGGACGCTTGCTAAGTTTGCTGGCCAAGAGATCACTAGTTAGCTATTCTTCATTGTGCTGAAACCCAGGTAAAGCAGATGATTAGTGGGGAGATAACTGCAGGAAGCTGTGCGTTCAGAACTGAGGTGGTAGTTCAGATCCCACGTCTATCCTCACATAGAAGTGTGTAAGTCTGAGTTCATGCCATCGGGAACTCGAAGATTTACAATCACTTATTCCACCAGCAGCGAAAGGTCCAAAATATCTTAGCCCTTGCTGCAGTCTGCACATTGAGAAGTACAACCCCTATAAAGAGCCAGAGAACGTCTTCCAGTATTGGAGATACAACCTGATAGCCAGCATTAAGTATCCAAGATATAATACATCTGGTAGAGGAGAGAACTGCCAATCTCAAATGTCTTTTGTCAGTACAATTCAGCAATACAAACCTGCAGGGTGATACTGCAGGGCACGTACACTGCTAGGGAAGTATTTACCCCCTTTTTGGCACTCACAGAAGGAACTGCTAGGCAGATGGAGCTAAGAGCAGGCCAGGGTCAGGATATGTCCATTACTCAGATGCAATAATCATCCAATTATCTATTTATATTTTATAGACACTACTTAATAGTTTCTATCTATTTCAACAAATGTTTGTCCTTTCCTCCTCTTCATTATTGTCTGCAGAACTGCTGACTTTGCCTCCCTCCCGGGGAGGGGTGAGGGTGAGCTTAGCAAACAGTACAAATAAAAATGATGGGTGCTAAAATGTAATGTAGTGTAAAATGTAATGAAGACATTCCGTTGTGCCCATCCTGCCACGCTGTCAGTGCAGGCAAGAAATATTTTTCCCTGTCACAGAGAGCAGTGGGTCGTTTCTCCCTCAGCTCCCCAGCTCTCACCGGGATGCCTCCCCGGGAGGGATGCAGGGAACAGCAGGTGGTCCAGCACGCCGCTGCCTCCAGGACCACCGCTCTTGGTATTTCTTCCAGCGCAGAAGAAATCCCGCTGAATCAGGCTCAGCTCCTGGTCTGATCCTTGTCGAGTCAAAGCATCTGTTGAGCGCACGCCACCGGAGGAAGCCGCAGCTCGGGAGCGGGGCTGAGCGCTGCTCCCTGGAAGCGGCACATTGATCACACGGCCGCGTGGCCAATTAGCGGCAGGAGCCAGGGCCAGCCCTCGTGTCTGCGCGCTGGTGATCTATCGGCAGTAATTACCGAGACACTTAATGCCTAGTTTGGATGGGAATTAATTCGAGGCCGGATAAATAATGCATTAGGGCTTATTCAGCCCCGCGTGAAGCGTCGCCCCCGAGCCAGGGCCGGAGCGGCGGCGGCGGCGATGCGCGGGGCGGCGGCCGGAGCCGGGCGCTGAGGCTGCGGGCAGCGCCCAGCCGGGAGCATGCTGAGCCCCAAGATCAGGCAGGCCAGGAGAGGTGAGTGTGCGACCCGTGCGCCTCGTGGGGTGGGGACGGAGACCATCAGCTGGCACCGGGAAACTTCGCGGCGGTGGCGGACAGCCTGTACCGCTGCCCGCGGAGTGTCCCCCACGCCGGCTGCAGTGGCTGCTGCCCCGCTGGCTGAAGCCAGCCCTGGGGAGGGCAGCGGAGTGACTGTTCGGGGAGAATGAAGGCGAGGAGGAGGAGACCTGTGCTGGTGTTCACCAACGTGGTCTGTGATGTCTGGGCTGAGCAGCAGGGATAAATTAAAAAAAAATCGTACTCTGTTCTGGGACTCGACATAGCCTTTTCACCCCTGTACTGGTTGCTAATGCTGTGTTTCTAACGCTGAATTCATTATAATGGCTGGAGACAGGTGTGTCTGGTTTACCTGCAGCATCTTGGAGAAGCAGTTTGCTGTAGCACATTATCCTTGCAGGGCTGGAAGCAGGAGGTGAAGATATTCTTTCTGTGAGCTGTGGGCAAGACAAAAGGAAGGAAGGAAAACCTGCCCTGGGTTTGCAACAGCTGCTTTGAGCAGTCATTCGGAGCTGTGAGGTGTAGTGTGCCATGTTTGTAAAGCAGTGAGCTGGGGCTGGGCACAGCCGTTGTCTCGATGTCAGGTCACCTGGAAGAGATGCTCTGGCAGGGGATGTATTCTGCGATCTTCAGGGGCAGCACCAGTTCCTCATTTGACATGGCATTGTAAATCATCATTGCCACTCACAAACTAATGACGGTCTCAGAGGGATATCTTCCTGCCCATTGGAAACAGATTAGATTAATGTCATTTAGGAGCTAAAGCAAACACAGAAGAGTATGTAAAGATTAGGGTTTTCTTCAGCCATGCCAGCATTATAAAATAGGAAAAGTGTCACTGCTTCTAGCTACTGTGATTCTGAGACAGGTACTTTCAGCCAAATGTCACTGCATCATATATTGAAGCCGTATTACGTGATGAACAGTCCTTAAAATACCATCAGCCTATTAAGTAGCTGTTAGCATCTTGGAAGGAAGAAGCTTCCTGCCATCTGGAGGTGTCAGGATCAGATATGTACTGCCGCACCCACAGTAAAGTCAGAAGTACTTATTTTTTAGTTACACAGTGTTGTAGAAGTTCAGCAAGTCTTTTGTAGATGCTGCCTCTTTGCCATCCCCCTTCTAAGGGAATCTTTTAATATATGTTATCCAGCATTCCTGGTAGCTATTATAGCTCTGATGAGGCAAGCTAGATGATGCTACTAAGGTTGTACAGGAGGGCTGTGTCATGCCTGCCATTCTTCTGCTTTCTTCAAATCACCTGGAAGAGACTAATTTGTGCACTAATATATATTGAAGTCTAGTTATGGGACAGACATGCTAGATTCCTAGGGGCTACTGATACTTAGGGGACAAACTATAGTGTACCTTTGTGATTCAATTTCTGCTTACAGCAGTACGTGTCATACTCTCTGGGTTTGTTCTGTTTGGTTCATTAACTGTGCAGTGGTAAGTTTATTTCTGGATGAATTTAGAACTCATGAAAAGAGCTGGGATGCTGGGTTTGGAAACTTCAGGAATTTTTCTACTTTTGCAATGCTGTGGCAAAGCACTGGTAACCTCTTGCAAAGCCTACCAAGTAGGACCTAATCCTGCAAGGTTCTTCTATAACTCTTGTTCACAGGAACTTAAAGCAGGCCATGCTGAATGCTTCTTGAAGGTAAGTGTCCCACCTTGCAAGATTGAGCTGAATGATAAATGGTAGTTCATGCTCCCTGGAGTCTCAGTTGGGATTGCTAATGAAAATTCAGGTGACAAACAGTAGACAAGCAAAGTATTCAGAAGGCTGCAAGAATGTTCTGCTTGCAGTGAGCATCAGCAAGGGCAGTTGATCTGCTGCAAGCTGCTGCATGAGTTTGTCTGACTTTTCAGAGTAGTGGCTGTTAATTCTGCCATTGAGGACTTAGTTGTGTAAGGGAGGCAATGTGACTTCTCCAAGCAGACAGATTGAAGAGAAGGGGCAAGGAAGGATACTCAGGATACAGGCTATGGTTTTACTTGAGTGTGACAGAAGGCAGCAATGTGGCTGAACCTAGGGATGTTCATGTATTTGTGGAGCTCTTGAGGTTCAAACCCCTATGAGTGTGTGGCTAGCTAGCTCTTTGCTTCAGGCTCCCAGCATTTGTGCAAATAGGAATGCTTCAGAAACTTCTGTTTTATTTCCAATTCTCTGCTGAGAATGTACCTTTAAACATTGAATTGTGATGTTTGATGCTGTCATTTTTTGTTGAGTTGTAGACTGTCCTTAAGAAAGCTCCTGGGTTTAAAGACATTCAAGCTTTTGAAAATGCGGAGTCTGGACTTGAGCCTGAGATCCAGGGTGTAGTTCCTAATGTCTGTGAAAAGGACAGTAGAGAACAA
Organism: Ifrita kowaldi; assembly: GCA_013398055.1. Taxonomy (NCBI): domain Eukaryota; kingdom Metazoa; phylum Chordata; class Aves; order Passeriformes; family Cinclosomatidae; genus Ifrita; species Ifrita kowaldi. The sequence goes on along the minus strand of VZRS01005152.1, from coordinate 447,521 downwards.
AGATAATTTGCCTTATTAAAAGTAACTATCAAGTATAAGGCAGTCCTTGCTGCTCTACCAGCAGCCTCACATCTGTAACTCAGAAATCAGCATTCAGAGGTACATGTTCTTTTTGTAAGATCTAAGAAGGTGTAAAATCTCACAGACTGAAAATCTTAATGTGTATAAAGGGACCTTCTGGGAAATCATTCATTCTGGCTGGGTCTGAATGGATTTTGCATTATTTTTTCATGTGTAGGGGTTCATGCACAGGAATTGGTGGAGTCCAGGATCCCAAAATAAGTGACTGCAATGGAAAACATCTATTTTCACATTCTTTTGATGTGATGGGGCATAAAAATACAGCCTTGCAGAGTGGAGGCAAGAGAACTTTCTGTATGGATTGGAGGGAAGGGAGTTTTCAGACTACATCCTTCAGTCCCAAGGAATGCATTTTTGTTTCATTGTTTTTAAGAGATTAAAAAAACAAAGCATTTGCTCCTTGGCTTGAAAAGTCCCAAAATTGTTACACCTGCCCAATTGCATTTAAATGTGCTAGAAAATGGAAGCTGGACTGACTACATGCTTATGCATTTGTATTTTAATGAGTGATGTGATTGCCCTTGATAGAAAGAGAGTTAGCCTGCTGCCATGATGTATAATTTACAGTATTCCTGTCTTCAGCATAGTCAGTCTCAGTTGTAGAGGCACCAAGGATAACCCTTGTCTCCTTGATAGGACTTTGTACTTTTGGGTGACACTCTGACCTATTATTTCTGTTTGTGACATGCTCAAACATACGTTACAGTATGTTGAATGTTTTCCTTACAGTAATAATAATTAAACTTTTGTTTGTCTGTTTTAATTAGAACTTAGAGCCTGGGAAAAGTGATGGGAGACATTTTGGTTAGTTAGGCTGCTGCAAATGTAGTGGTATCCTTCACATGTCTGTCGTAGAACTGGGTTATTTCCCTCATGCTGTGAAGAGCCGTCCTCTCACCAGCCAGTGAAATACGGAAAAGGGGAGCTCTCATGTGTCTAGTGCCCCTCACCAAATGCCAGCTTAGCACCTGCAGCCTCAGCTCTGCACTGGGCAGCACCAGTGCCTCCACAGCCCCACCCTCAGCTCTGGTTTGAGGGGCTGGTGCTGTTCACAGCTACCCCAGAGCACTTGGGAGGCCAGCGCCTTGGCACCTCCAGCCTACCAGGCAAATGGTAACACCCAGTTTCTTACTCCTGGAACCAAGGTAAACAGCCCTGAAGGTGTGAACTCCTCCAAACACTTCCTTCAGCCCTCAGAGCCCACCAACATTGCTGGGAGCACACGAGGCCCTGGGGTTGGAGCAATCAGAGTGACTCGTGCAGCTGGCAGAGCAGAGCCACCATTAACGAGGAGCCCACCTGTGAGGGGGCGGTTCACTACCCCACATCCTTAAATAAGTGATTCTTTAAGGCAGGAGAGGCAAGTTCAGGAGTTCTTCTCTGGAAAGGTATGTGGGTAAAAGGCAAGGATGAGGTGTTGGTGATTTGGTTTATAATAATAATTTGGTTTATAGCTCAGTTTGGTGGATGTCTTGGGGTGACCGGCACAGTGGAGGAAGGCATCTCTGAGACAGTGGGGAGGAGGTGATGTCAGTAGGGCTGCCTGCAGCATGGGCCTGGGTTTTGTTATTTTGCTTGGGAGGAACTTGAGACGAAGCTGCTAAGTCTAAATCCTAAGGCAGGGGTACAGGGGCTGTGGAAGGAGGCATTGGGCTGGACCTGGTGCGCTGCTGGATTAACTGCCCTGAAGGCAGCATGAAGAAATGGGGGCAGACTAAAGGGTAAAGTGGAGGGGACGTGTAGCCCTAGGGAGGTGAATGAAGCATGGAGTTACTTTTGTTCCTTGGTACAGGGTCAGGCTCCAAGCACTGTGCTGCTCTGGTGTGGGAGTGTGTGGCAAGGAGCTGCATTATAAGCTCTGGGCTCTATTTTTTTTGTCTCTGTTGTCCTGATTTAGTGGCCATGTGCATATAGAGACAGGGTCAAGGAAGTGATGTTTGTGGGATTCCTCAAGAGACACGTTCATGTTCTTGCTCTTACTTTGTGGGATGTCCCATGAAGAAGGACATGAGTTGTTCAAAGGTGTAATCTTCTCATCTCTTTAAAGATACCTCTCTTGAATTGGATTCATGGTGTGTGCTGGAGTAATTGCTGGTCTTGGCAATAGCAGCTTTCTGTCCCTGCCTGAAGGCACAGGCAGGCAGTCATTGTCCTTAGAAAAAGCCCTGAAAAGTTTGCAGGCAGGCACTACCTGATTAAGCACAGGCAATCTGAATTAGAAATAACGAACCAGAGCCTCACCTCCTGGGGAGGGAAAGGGGCCTTGAGAAAGAACAGTAATTCAGCTCTAAGGGCAGCTGGGCTGCTGGGGATACCACTTGTGGGGAGGGAATTAAATATTAAAAAATCACAAAGCCATAGGCTCTCTAATTATTAGTAGAACGTCCCTGAGGGAGTACAGGGTGAAACTGGCAATCGGTGTGTAAATAGCGCACTGGAAGCGCTACAAATGCTAGCACCTCTCTCCTGAGAGGACAGTCACCTGCTACTTTTACTACCTGTTATAAATGTATCTCTCTTAATTGTAAGATTACTGCCAGAATGACTTTCTTTCCTTGCTGGCTTTCCCTTTACACGTATGGTGAATTATAGGCAAGCACAGCAGCATAAACAACTTAAATTTGTTTTCTTCAGCTCTCTGCAGTATGGGCAGGGGTAGTTTGATGCAACGATAAAGGTTCACTGGTGGGAAGGGGAAACTCCTTCATGAGGCTGCAGTGTGAGCTATCTGCTGAGCTGGAAGAGGAAAGGATCTGTGTCTAGACTCTGCCCAGGCCTGCATGTATTTAGGTATTTAAAACTAATATGGGGGAGGGAAGCTTCTACTGTCAGTCTTTCTAATATGTATTCCTTCCACAGAGCTTTTCTGTGAATCCTTTGTGCCCAACGAGCTGTAAATTAGTCTTTATGAACAGTTGAAGAGAGGAGATATTAGGTTTTTGCCGTGGTTGAAGAAAGTTACTTGTAATATCTTTCATCTTAAAAGCAGGTGTTAAGAAATGTTATGCTTCACTAAGATTGTCATCCTGTGAACTGGTATTGAAGTTAAAAAAAGCAACCTGTGGTATAGAAAATAAATGACAAAGAAGCTGCATATGTTGTTTCTAAGGTGAGAACTGATCCTGTTGCATGGAAAGGGATTGGGTTGATTATGATCTCTTTGGAAGAACTGTAGGCCCAGGGTTAATACTTATTCCTTTGCAGACTTCCAGTTTAGGAGGAGCCACCTTTGCTTTATTAACCAGTGATGTCACAAATACTTATAGCTCAATAATCTGAGTACTTAGATTCAGAGTATGAATTAATTTAGGAGTAAGAATTCCTATATTTCTTCTTTGTCCCCCAGATCAACCCTGGCAGTGCAGCAAGTCCACTTAGTCAGGGGTTGCATACAGAAGGAAGCAGAATTTGTTTGCACACTGAAAACAGGTACAACAGTGTTGAAATAGGCACAGTGAGCTCTTGGTTCAGTGTTGTGCCCTAAAAAGCAGGGTAGGAATGATACCCTCCTGCTCTTTGGCTAACTGAAAGAAGAGAAATACAATGTTACAGCTGAATTCAGGGAAGTTTGTTGCTGACACTGGCTGGGTTGTGGTATCACTTCATCTTACAGCCAGTTGCTGGAAAAAGGCCTTGAGAGAGTTTTCTCTAGATTATTTTTTCAGTCCAGAATAATTTTGGGAAGTGATATCTCATGGAGCAGGGCGGACAAATGTCTTTGGTGCTCATAACATCAATTTTAGGAATCATTGACGCTGGCAGCCACTGCAGTGTGTGAAGAGTATGTCCCGTGCTTGGCATGCCACAGACAGTGTTTAGCAAAAGCACGTTGGGTGACTGGAGTGCCTCTGAGGAGCCCGAGTTGTTACACAGCAGTGGACCTATGTTTATCTGTATGTGCTGTAGACCTTCAATCTTGATCAGGATTCCACAGTATGTGATGCTGTACAAACTCAGGCCACAGTCCCAGCTCCAAACTGAATGTTACTGTGGTCAGCATTTTTTTGTTTGCTCCTTAATCTACTGTGGCTGGAAAGATTATTAAAAATTAATAGTCATAGCCATAGAGAGGATTACAAGGGGCTGCTGCTGATTGCAGAGGGAGTACAAGGTATTCATTCAGCCTTCCTTCTGTGACCTGATTTGACTCACTAAAATAGCAACAAGAAAAAAAATCTGAGAACTTTCTACCATTACAGTGAGCAACTTCTCTTATAAAAAGGTATTACCTTGTTAGTGTAGTGTAGGAATGTAAGGCTGGGTGTATTGGCAGATGGAAAGAGCAGAGTGGAAGTGGGAAGAAAGAATAAGACGTTTTCCTTCTGGTGGTGGTGAGCTGTAGCTCAGTGTGGTTGTCCATGGGACTACAAGAGATGCAACAGAGATGCCTTCAGCAGTGCTTGTCAGGTATGCAGTTCTAACCAACCAGATGGAGATGTACAGCTTGCAAGAGATTGTGCCAGGGCTCAGTGGGAGTGGAGAGCTGGTGCTTGGGTTTGCTAGATAGCTTTGTAGTCAATAGTGTGAAACAAGTGCACGTGCTTTAAAGCAACACATCAATTAGCTGTGACCTAAGTGCTGATCCGTCCTCTGAATAGTCTGCAGTGGATCCAGATGGGAGATCTCAAAGGGTGGTGCAGATAAAGGGACTTGAAAATACGGTCTTTTGCTGGGAGCAGTTTCTGTACTTGTTCTTATACTGTCAATATGGTCTGTAACTCTGGTTTTGCAGTAATGAAGTACATGGGCTATTTCACTTTACTAGACAGTAAATTGGTAGGTCAGGCTGTTGTAGCAGAAGGAATCAAGCCATCATCTTTCCATCTTGGCACTTATCCATGATCTAATACTAGTGGTTTGAAAAGGCTGACATGGCTTTGTGTATTTCCAGGGCACTTTTGAGAACAGCTGGTGGCAGATTACCTGCAATATTTAAGGTTTGTTCACTGACAGTTGTCAAAATTACTACCTATTCCTGCAACCCGAAACAGAAATTCAAATTATTTTGCAAATAAAAGTTTTTAAACTCTTTAAATAACTATCCTGTGGAGTTGAGACCTGCTGGCCTTCTTGCTGAAAGTGGCAGCAAATTAAGTTCGGGACTGCTTTGTACAGTAGCTGAAAGGTCTCCAGTGTGAAATGTCTACCAACAAAGCAATGCCCCTTTATGATAGCAATGTATTGCCAAAATACCTAGCTTTTCCTGAAGTCCAGCATGCCATCAATTTTTAACAATAGTTTGAAGATGAATGTCAGTTGTTCTTCAGGAGAAAATGATTAAATTATCCGCCTGTCTTTATATTTTGGATTGGGTATTTTTGTATTGTATGGGGTGGATTGCGTTGATTATCAAATATACTTGGGTTTTCCTTGACTTGTGGAAAGGTCCTGCATTAATGTCTGTTTGTGCTACTGTATGTGTTCTCTGATGTAATAAAGACAAGGCATTACCAGGTCATTGGTTAGTATATCTCCTGGAAGCCTTGAACTTTGTGTCACTTGAAAAGAGGACTCAGATTGAAGCTGATTGTTTTCTTTCTTCAGTCTTATCCCCCTGCTGCCATGTTTAGATAAACTACCTGCATACTTTTGGAAGTAACTCTGGTCAGTGAAGTGGCTTTTATGGTCACATCACCCAGGTCACTGGAGTATAAAATTATTTTTCTGATTTAGAATGTGCCTTACACAGAGCTGACTATGCCATTTGTATGGTGGTGAAAGGTCATGGCTGTTGAACACCACAAAAAAGTCCAAGATTAATTTCTTCATTCTAGCCAGGAAGCAACTTCCTTCAAACTAGTGTGTCTTTGCCTTGTTTCTGACTGTGTTCCATAAATGCTGTACCAGTGGCACAAAGGCATAGTTTTTCTACGTATTCTACTAAGGAAATACTGTGATCTTGTTGAAGATTGATGGAAAACCTGAGCTAGATGTGATGACCCTGAAAAGGCTATAGGCAACTTGCAATGTGTGTTGCTGTGCCTGAGCTTATGGCATGGTGGGGCTGCACAGCTTTCAGAAGCGGATGCAATTATGTGTATTCCAAGTGTTGTTTGGGTGTGCCTAACCTGCTTACTGGCAGGAAATCTTACCTTCCTTTCTGCCAGGTACTGTCAGCATGTTCACCCTTGAAACATGCTGATATGAGGCATTTATACAGTCCAGTCTTCAGAACTCCTCGGTCACATGAAGTTTGCCAGTGAAAAAGCACCGTAAGACTGTAAATATAGCCAATTTCTAACAGCAGTCATCCCTAGTCTGAGAGAGAAATTACAGTGGTTTATAGTATAGTAAATTGTACTAGTTTATGTTGGATTTTACATTTATGAACTGGTTTTTGGGAATGTAGTTTTTCTTGCAGGAACTTAATAACAAGTAAATATTTATACAAACACATCCACAGATCCTTCAGACTTTAATTTTTTTTTTTTCTACCTGGTTTGGTATTTTCAGTCTGGTTTTCCAACGACTGCAGAAAATGCAAGTTAGTAGACAAACGTATGTAAAACTAACTGTCTCCCTGCTTTTCCTTTGGTTGGACAGTAATGTTACAGAACTGCTTCCAGTGTACTGCATGTATAGGGTTTTTTGGAAAAAAAGTAAAACCACCAAAACCAGGTTTCCAGACCCTTTTATTTTTTCCTTTCATATTTTTATTTTGGCTGAATGAAAAACAAATCAAGGGAAGGAAGTAGAACAGAGCACGTCACTTTGCTCTATAAAATGTTCTGAGTAGATGGGTGCAGCTTTATTGAGTAGAAGTGATGGAACACAAGCTGGCTCCTATGGTAGTGTTTCTGAATGTGGCAATTGTCATCCTGATCACAAAATGTGAGCAAGTACGTGGCTGTGTAGCACATTTTTGTTGCTGTAGAGATTGCTACTCTGTCTTGAGGGAACTAAAAGCCCTTGCCAGTTCCTTAGAAATATTAAATATTCTGACTTTAATTTCTTCGCTTGTTGTGTTTCAAGATGCTTAATTCTCAGATTGTGCTGAGGAAGTATCTTGGTTTTGTTTGTGTTTACTGACTCTGGTATCTTAGCAATCAAATTCAAACACAGATATGGTTGTGTGATGGACACAGAAAAATCTAAACCAAGTGTTTTATTGCCTACAATTCAGTGAAAGGAAATTCAGGCATGTTACTTGTGTTTCCAGTGAATCCTTTTGATAAGGCCAAATTTGAATTTAATAAACCAACTGAGAATATTTTTTATAGTATGGGAAACCACTTTCCTTAGTGGCTAGTACTTTAAACAAAGACTGTATTAGAAATAATATGTAGTGTCACTGTGTCATCAGGCTGAAGGAACACCAGAGCAAAGTGCCTTTATTGTAGGACAGTTTGTTGGCCAGAATCAATTGTAATGACTGTATTGATTTTAGCTAACTGCCTATGAAATTTCAAAAGATTACAACTTTAATTGATATTGAATTGCATTGACTTGATTGATTTCCATGTCTGGTTTAAGTAAGTACTTACTGAGTGCTCAAATCTCTAGTGGTGTTCAGAGCTGGGAGTGGGAGAAGGAGAGCAGAAGAGATTGTATAATGTTGCCAGGCAGGATTGAACTCAGGAAGGGGGGATGGTATGGATGGGGAAGGGCAGATGTTGTCTCTGTTGTGTGCGTGTTCAGGGTAGAAAATAAATGTGATGAGAAAACAGGAATGTGGATATTGCTTCAAGGCAGGTCTGAGTTGTAGAGGAGCTCTTGTAGTGGTGTATGGCCCTCTGGATAGGGATCGCTGCCTCTGTAACGAATGGAAGTGTGGCTCCATCCAATTTGACCCATCCACTCCTTAGGATAATCTTTGATTTTACCATTAGAGGCATGACAACCAAGTATGGGGTTTTGGAGGGGAGTTTAGAGTAGTCTCAGACATGTGCACACTGAGTGTTGAGCATCACTTCACTGCCTTTGCTTGTATTCCTCCTCCCATATTCATCTGGATATGAGAACTTCCATATGCCAGTGTCACTTAGAGTCACCCGAGTATTTTCAAGGTCTGTAATTCTGATTATTGCCTTACACGATGATTTACCATCCCAAAATGGCTTGACTCGTTAGTGCCACCTATGGGTCTGCCTGCTCTGTTGTTACCTTGCTGTGCTGCAATTGCCCTGAGTGGTATGGTGTGGGTATGTGGTTGGCGTTTCAGTGCTGCCGTGCTGTGCAAATGAATCCCAAACCTTTGTCCATGGAGAGTTTGAATCCTTTCTACACTGATTTCTGTTTAGAACTTACGTGTATGACTAAATCAATAATCAACTAATGACAATGTGAAGAATGAAACCAACCTGTGTGGTGTTATTGAAAATGCATTACTGGATCAGTACTCCAGAGCATGCAAAGTATTTGCTGAGTTGTGAGTCTGATTTATTGATTTGTTTTCTTCCTTATGTTCTGCTGATTCCATAATTCTGTTAAATAGATGAGCACAAATAATGTATTTCTACCATTAAGAATCAGGGTCTTGATGTACTGCATCAGATTATCAAAGCAGATATTTTGATGCCAGTAGTCTGAGATAGCTGCTGCTTTAAAGGCAGGCTGTGCTCATCTGTAAAACTTTTCTTCTGACCTCTATGCAATTATTGTATTCTGTGAAGCATGCAATATAAGCATCAATGTTGTTAATAGCTGTAAATAATTCCTCTTTCTAAAAATTTCTATCTGATCCATGTCGTTGACTTGCAGATGAAGTTGCTAAGTATCTCCCTGATGAAATTAACTATTACAGTCACGACCAGAAACTAAGGAAATGGAAAGCTAAGACAGCATGAAGAATTAACAATCATAGCAATTGACTGAGACATGGTGCTGCATAAAATAAAATAAGAAAAAGATCTGCATTCTCCAGAGACTGATCATGAAAGCTTTAACTCTTGGCTAAAATAAATAATTACTAGGTGAGCTGTACAAATAGTACCAAAGGGGGAGTGAGGGACATATTTGGGGTTATTTCAAAGCAAGATGTTTGATGTCTTTTGTGAGGTCTTTGTCAATGTAGATGGTAGGTTTCCAGTTAAATAAAACAGATTTCTTAGAGGGAGAGGTAAAGTAGCAGAGCGTGTATACACTACATGCGGGGCAGGAAAACTGAGGGCTGATGGCATTTTCATGCTTAAGTCAGAGAGTGCTAAGGTGTGGAGATGGGCAACATCTTGGCTATTAAAGTAACCAATTAATATAGTATTACTAAAATCTATCTTTCAGTAAGCACCTAAGAACCATTATAGCGCCTTTGATAAAAGCAAATGTTTGGGATATTTATTTTTGTAATGACACAGTTTGTAACATGAATGTGGAATGGAATTTGGACGGTCTAAACCAGATTACAGTGTGGTAATAGTTGTAAAGTGTGGCCTGGGATGAGGCAGAGAAGTTTCATTCAATTCAGTTCCTAGGGACCTCTGCAATAGAGATTTAGATGTGACCAGTGAGTTTTCTTGCAGCCTGTGTGTGGGATGGGGTCCTCCACTTGCTGATGGGGAGGGGCCCGGGTGTTCCGGTACCTCTGTAACCATCTGCCAGAGGTTGCTGTGCTGCCAGAACGGCTGATGTTAAAGGCTGAGGATCTTGACTACATGGGGGAAAGTGGTTCTTGATATATTTATGGGAATGAAAATACCTGTCTGAGAGAGCTCAGGCTACAGTGAGTGAGAATATGCCTGGATATATCAAAGCCTGATTTTAAGTGAACTCTGTATTAAGTTTTTTTTTTTTTTTTTACTTTTTGGAATGTAAAAATCATCAGAATGAAGGAGTACTGGGTTACTTAGGAGAATCCAAAAGTTGCTGGTAAACTTTACTAATGTAGGACTAATGCTATATATTAGCTCACATGGAATTCAGACGTGTATTTTAGGCATATATTACGGGAAGAGTAATTCTGAAAAAGCTATGGCTCCGCAGCAGCACTTGTTACAACATTTCAACTTTTAAATTAACATTACGTGAACTTAAAAAAAAACCCCACAAACTTAATTTTCTTAGCATGAAGTAGTTACGGTTTGAAACCTAATTTCTCTTGACTGAACCACGAGATAAAACCTGTTATTCACAGTTCTGTTAAGAGTAGCAGGATTTACCTTAGCAGTTTAGAGAAATGTAAAAAAAAAAAAATAAAAAAAAAATCTGTCCTGCATGTCAGGCAGGGCTTTCACCGAGTCTTCAGTTTAAGACTAACAAAGTGATGCCGTCTTCTGTCTATAAAACTGGGAATTTGTTAGGGTCAGACTGAATGCCTTCTGGATGGTTACAGGAGAAGTGAGTGGATCCTTAAGCCAGAGTGGAAGGAGAAAGGATATGAAACTATACAAGTGGAGATTGTGTCACTGAGACTTTTTGGTAATGGGAGGATGTGATGCCATTCAGATCTGCCCTCTGCTGACAGAAGTGTTTAGTGTGTGGATGTGCTGGTTTATAGTTCTTTATAAAGCAGAACATGATGACCTGACTGCCCGGTCACGAGGAAGGTCAAAGCAGATTTTATCACAGACACCAATGTGATTTCCTTCACTGGATTACACTGAGGAGGCTCTCTAAAGATCTGACCCAAGTCCCTTATCTGCCTCTCCTTATTTTGCAGTTTGCTTCATGGAAGTGAAGAAATAGGAACAAGTTTAATGTTGCAATTGTGATTATTTTTAATTTTTTTTCTTATTTCTTTTTAATTCCCCAAACATCACAACATCTACATTATTTTTCTTTCTTTGGCATATGCTGGCAGTTTCATCACTGTGTGCTGAGGCACCAGGAGCAGAAACCAGGTGGTAACATCAAGGCCATGTTTTAGCTGCCTGAACCTGAAAGAGAGAAAAGTAGACAGTACTCTGAGAGGCAGAGGGTTGCCCTTTCTTGTGGTAGTTTGGATTAACTGTAGTGTATCAGGGATACCTGAATAAGAAGCTTCCCCGGTTTTTGGCTGCAACAGTTCAGGGTTAATGTGAGACATCACTGATGCAGATTTACTGGTATTGGCCTGTAAACTCATGCCTTGTTCCAAGTGGGCAGTTATAAATTGTGCTTTAAGTTAGCTGAATGCAGAAAGTGGGATGGAGCAGGATTGTATTAGCTCTAATGAAGGAAAAATGGCATGAAATATTAAATAACTGTTATTATAAGATACTTCATAAATCCAAAGGAAGTAGATGTGGAAAAGACCTATGAGGTCACCTAACTTATCTATTCCAGAGGACTGGCTTGCTGCCTGCAATATATAATCGTTGTGTGCTACTCCAGACTAGTTCTAAATGCCCTAAGCTTTAGTACTCTTACTGCAAGAGAGGAGGAAAGAAAGGCTGATAGACTTTTCTTCTATTACTTAAACTTTTCCTCACTTTTCTGTTTCTGAAACTCTTCCTCAGATTTACATGTTGGTTCTTTCCTCTATTTTGTCCTTTTATTTTTTAATTTAATTTTTAAATTTTGTTTTTCTACTCCAAAGTCAGAATGCCCTGAAGAGTGAGATGACTTTAATAATTCTAGATAGGTATGTTATCTCTGTGCCTTTTGTGTGGTTCACAGTCACTCCTTTGATTGACAATTCTCTTTTTGAATCTTCCCCAGTTTTTAATTTTTTTTTCTCTCTCTCCTGTGGCAGCTGGTTTCGCTGGCTAATCACCCAGACTGATAGTGTGTGGAGTGAGAATATTTTTTTATACTCTCTCCTTCTCTTTGTGCCCCCTCACCACATGTTTGCACATCCTCATTGGGCAAATATCCCATTAGGAGAGAGCAATGTCACTATTCCCATGCAGAGCTGGAAGGCAGTAATGATTTGCCAGAAAGAAAGGTAGTGTGAGCAGTGAAGCCTTAGTGGAGGTATTGTGTCTCTTTAGACACCCTGGAGCGAGCAGTGCTGAAGAGGTGATGCTTGTCTTGTGTTTGGCTGCCATGAACTTGAAAGTACACCATGAAACACAAGTACCTGTTCAAAGAGGGAGCATGTAATGGTCTGTCCATATATGAGAAGAAAGTGTGGAACAGTTATTTAGCCTCTCTGAGTGTTCTTACTGTTATTTGTTTGTTTCACTTACTCTGTAATTCTCTTTTCAGCCCGGTCAAGGAGTCTGGTGATGGGTGAACAGATTGGGCCTCCCTCCAGACCATCTTCTCCAAATCCTCAAGAACGTGTGCTGAAGTGTGGCTGGCTAAAGAAACAAAGGAGCATTATGAAGAACTGGCAGCAGCGGTGGTTTGTGCTGCGGGGGGATCAGCTCTTCTATTATAAGGATGAAGAGGAAACTAAACCTCAGGTATGACTAGAGAACTGTAGGACTTAATGGTCGTGACTTCTGTGATCACAGTCATGCTTTGATTGACAGCTCATTTCAGTTGTTTTCTATCCTCACCAAAACCATAAACACTTAAGGAAGTTCAAAGGCAAGAGATGTTGCAGGGAGGCTTCTCTACTACCAGACAAGTCACAGAGCTTGGGGAAAGGTTAGAAGGTGTTTACTTACCCACTAGGGCATGCCGACCTCCAAATCTTAATATGGTTGTCTATGAGAGTGGAGTTTGACAGGAAGAGCTATGGAGTTACAGATTACTGAGGCAGGAGTGATTAACCTTGCTTGCTCAGCTGGGACTCGTTATCTCCCGGTTAATCCATTGTTAGCCATGAGGTGAACCAGCTGCTTAGGGCTGGCTTGTGTGTGTGGAGTGTGTAGGTTTTGTTACATGCTGCGAATGGGCTGTAATAGTGTTTTAGTGGGGGGGGAGAGGGAGTGGGTGTTGTTCTATTGCCTAAAGCTTGCAGAGGAGATGAAGAATTTCTTATTCATGTTTTTCAAACGGCTATAAAATTCTCTTGCAGCATTTGAGCGAAGGTCTTTCCTAGTAGCTGTAGTAGATTATGCATCATAATTCACGTAGTCATTGTTTTGACTGTCAGGCCTTTAACCAGAGTCATTGAACAGAGGGAACATAATTGAATGAGCCAGACAGTGTCCCTGTACTGCTGGCTCCTGATGAGTCAGTGCAGGCATTACAGAGTGACAGTCAGCCTGTGTAATATCATCACCATCCACATGCTCATAATAGACGATTATTAAACTGCTTGATGCAGCTGCCTGCTTGACTGTCACACATAAATTTCATTGTAGAGTGAGAATGGAAATTAATATTCCCCTGTGGGCCTGACATAAATATGGTAGATGAATGAGGATGTTGGCTGCATCTTATATCTTGCATTCTCCTGATCAGGGGTTTGGTCTATAATTATGGATAGTCTGCTGTGCAAAGACTAGAGAGATTTCAACTTGATGATGTAACCTGATTACTCAGGATGCTGCCAGCAGCAGCTGGATTTTGCACTTTCAAGCCAAGCACCTTATCTTCATATTCAATGTTTGTGGAGAGCTGGGCACTTCTGAACTGTGACAGTGAACATCATGAGGAAGAAACTGCCTCAGGTAGTCATGTTGTAAAGGATTTCTTTAACTCTGGCCCTTTTTGGGCACAGGGTTGCCATGCATTTATCACTGTGGGAAGCCCATTTTGTATAGGATGATACAGGACTATGTCCTGACTATTCTTGTAGGAGTTGTAAATTAGATTTGTATGTGACTTCAGCTAGGACTGTATGCATCCCACAGGTAACATGTACTTTTGGGACTTGTAGATAGCTGTTGCTTGGGATTCTCTGTAATGAAGGGGCAGTGGCACAGGTGTGCCCATGCATCTTAGGAGGATAACTGAGACTCTTTATTGTAGGGACTTCTTTGTTGCTGGCCATAGAGATATTTTCACCAGTTCTTGTTTATAATAATCCCTAATTTCCTTCAAGCCTAAAGGTACTCATGCTTAATTTAGATCTTTTTGCTTTATTTATTAAGTATGGCCTTTAAGCTTGTGTGTAAGAACTAAATCAATAGTTTCACCAAAGTCCCCATTGATCTTCTGCCTACTTGATTATTTATACATACTGTGGAAGAGAGTTGTATTTTTGTTGTTTACTTGATAAAATCAAATGAGCTTTATGACATAATGTTTCAAAAGAGAAACATGAAACAACATTTTTTTGTTCATGGATGTTGCATTGCCTATTTTTATGAAAACCTTTCTTTCAGATTCTTAAGAGAAAACTGTAGATACTCCTCCTTTAATAATATTGCTGAAAAGGTGGAGCTGTAATCTAATGGCAGGAGAATCACATAGGCTTTCTGGAGTGAAGAGGAATTATTCTTTTGTCTGTAATGGACAGAGTACTGTTGAAGGTGTGTATATTTGTGTGCCACATGACAGTTGCAGTTGCACAGCCCACTCCATCAGAGACCCAAGGTTAGAGGGTGAACTTGCAGCCATTGCTTTTCTTCAGAGTTTTCTTTTTTTTTTGCCCCCATGAGGACAGGGAGAAGGGAGGACTGACCTGCAAAGAGCTTTTGATGCTGTTACTGACTCTGTCAATATATGTGTGGGTTTTTTAAGTAGCTTTGGGCTCATTTCTATTCCCAGGAAAGGAGAGAGCATGCACCCCTCCCCAATTTCCAGGGGAACAGAAGCCACTGCAACTAATTCATTAACGTTTCCTTCAGTATTGGCTTGGCATGATAAAAAGCTTTAATGCATCTGCAGTGGGCGTGAATTTTGCGCTTTAGAAAACAGCAGAATTTTCTAGAATGTGTTCTGGCCACTGGACTGTAAAATGATGTTTTATACAATACTTTTTGATACCATTTGGAATAACTTCAGATGCATGTGCATTTTTGTCAAGTTGCCTTTCCAATGTTTTCCTGTTATCTTTGGAATGTCTTCAGTTTATCTTCTAATTTCAGTGAACCTCAGAGTCAAATTGCAGGGTAACAGGATTGGGTGGGAAGGGTGCTGAAGGTTTATCCTGTTGTGTTGACATATTTTACCTCAATTTTAAATCTTAAAACCATTCTTGAGGAAACCACTCAGCATGGACTTTGCTAAGTGCCCTCCTACACTGTGTCCTTCCACAATCTTACCTTTGCGCTAGTAGGGGACAGGAACTGAGCCTTGACACTGTTGAACAAAGGATCTGTAGGAAGATGTATTCCCGAGGAGCAAAGCTATGGAAGTTTTACTGAATAGTAGCAATGATAAGTAACATTCTGGCTTTATTATTTTATAGAGAAGATTGCAAAGGTTGTATGATGAGTAGTCTTCTGTTAGTTGAAATTCTGGATTGTCTGTCTCATGAGACACTAATTATATTGCTCCACTGCATGTGGATCTGCAAGCTGACAAATAGCATAAATAGAGTTTGTTTTGATTACCAATGTTATAATGGTCAAGTGTGTCTTGGATTTGGTTGTTGCCAGATTAGTAAACATGCATAGCTACATTCTCATCAACCAGAGATATATGTGAACAAACATGACTGAAACAGCTTTCTTCATTTTCTGTTCAGCAAGAAAAGATGCTTTGGAACCAGTTTGCATTTCAGGGCAGTTTAGTGCAGGAGTGGGAACTGCTGGTTACCCTCTTCACGGCTTAATTCTGGAGAGTCACAGTTCTTACTGTATTTTGTCTGTCTGATTGTGCATATGTCCTGAAGAATGTTAGCTGGAAACCTTTTAAAATATCAGAGATTAAATGCTTGTTTCACTCTTGTTACTGGACAAGAGCTTCCTGTGATATCTTTTTCAGCTTTTCCATAAAGAGGCTTTTGCCCACTTTGAAGATACTATGTCACCAGCTATCCAGAATTCCCAAACTGGAATACATTGTGTTAGTTATGCTTGGGATCAAAGTGAAAATGAAGCTGAATACTGGCAGCATTTGAACATGGGAAGTAAAGGGGCTCAGGTTTTTTTCTAGGGAAGATATAATCTTTTGGATTAAAAGGTGATCCATTGCCTTGCAAACCTGAATTAGCTGCTCTCTTCCAGTATTCCTGTGGGAACTTCTGTGTACTGAGGATCTCTGGAAAATTGGCCATTTCATTCAAATGCATGTTGCAACCAGAAATTCAAGGGTGTAAGAAGAGTAGATGTAACGTGAGATGAAACTTTTGCAAGGGATAATTAGTTATGGAAACCAAGGAGAATCACTTCTGCATGCTCAGAGTAGTGTTATTCCAGAAGAAAGAGCCTTTAACCGGCAGTGTCCAGTGTGAGAGAAAGGACAGTGAAGCAGGTGCATGACCAGCTCAAATATTTTCCTGCTCAGAACTGTGGAAAGGTGTTGGGCTCAGTAGATGAGCAGGACTTGAATTTACTATACATTTTATCATCTTTTCCTTACCCTTTTAGTGGCCTTTCCCTTTTCACTAATGTTTGTGTCCATTACAGGGTTTGATACTACTGCAAGGCAGTCAGGTGAACGAGCTGCCACCTAATCCTGATGAACCAGGGAAACATCTCTTTGAAATTACCCCAGGTATGCCAGCATTTCTTTGTGCTTTCAATATAACATCACCTCATTCCCATCAGTTGTCCTTAAAGGTAATTGAGTTGTACTGATCACTCCTGAGTGTTCTGATACACTGGCAAGATTATCTAGTGAGACTGAGAAATGGGATTTGGCTACACGGTGTTCTTTGTTTTGGATATGAGTGCTCCTGTGGTACCTCATTTTCATTTCACAGTGGTTGAGATGCATCATGCTCCTTGAATTTTCTGCTTGGAGAGGGCTCTTTGCTTGAAGTGTTGTGTGGTCTCTAAAACTGATGTGTTCTTCCAGTTGTTATGGGAGAGACAGGCACAGAACTTGTGGAAAAGGGACATTCAGCACCTGGACACAATTTCTTTCATGTATACTACCTAGTTTGGGAAGCAGGTGGGAGGGCAGACAAAAATCTTCAAAACATTTCCCTTTTGGATGAAAGGTTTAAGAAAATAGATGACCTAGCATGGGAAGAGAGGTTGAAATTTTTTTAGGTAGAAATTCTAATTTCTACCTGTAGTAGCCACTGTAGTACTAATGTAAAACTGTTGCAGTCATTTTAACTCCCATATAAGTGCTTCCTGTGGACAGAGTTGGTATCTCCAGAGTAGATATCTCCAGAGTAGATTTAGAATTAAGTTCCCTGTTGCAGCATAGGAGCAACTGAATTCAGTTGATTTAGTTCTGATTCTATTTGGGAGAGGACCATCCCTGTGCATGGGTTTGAATGCAGTATATTTTGGAGGTGGTTTCAAGTGGCAGGATCTACAGAGGAAAAAGAAAAAACAACCTGTTGCACTGGTACAGTGTTACAGCAGACGAGTGAGAGCTGTGGAGGGACTTGGCCAGTTCATCTACCTCCCTGAACCTGGAGACTGAGTTCCTAGAAATAAAGAGGGAGACAAATGTGACTCTGCTAGAAATTGTGTGAGTGCACTGACTCAGTCATGATGCACTTCACTGCCAGCTGGTCCTGCATGGACTGCCTGTCCATGCTGCTTAGTATTGTCTCTCCCAACAGTATTGGTGCTGTCAGTTAGGGTGGATAAAAGTAATTGCATAAGGCTGCCTCTTGTTTTTTAATGGAATTTTTTTAAGCAACAGTTGCCCCTGTATTTGAATGTTACTGCTGTGGAGTCAGGTGTGTTTTTACTCTTTGGGGTCTTTGTCTTACCACCCTGTTAGGCTGGCTTAAAATTCCTTTTTTGCACATCCCTCTTGACACAGTATCAGGCAGAGCAAGAACAGGCAGTGCTGTAAGGTTCTCAACTACACCAGAAGGCAGTGTTTTGCAACGACTTAGTCACAGAATTCTGTTTGACACACAGGAAGCTACCTGGGGAGAATTCATTTATTTTTTTCTCTTACTTACTATTGTGCACGATCTGTTAATGCCTTTTTTTTTTTTTTCTTATACTGCACCATGCCCTCATAGGCAGGGCCCCACAAACAGCAGGGCATTGGGCCCAGCTTGCATGGAGGATCTCCAAGGAAGTGGGATTCACTGTTGGTCTGAATGTGACACATCTGTATCATTTTCCAAAGATTGTACCCTATCCTGATGTAGGACTGTGGACCTGCAGTGTGAAAGCACTTGGGTTGTTGTGATTGTAAATGATGCCATGTGTTCTGGCAATGATCTGAAATAATTAACTGAGCCACAGACTGGCTTGATTAAACTTCCTGCAGGTTTGAGTTTCTTCTGATTCCAAATGAGAAAATAGTAATTCTGCTGTGCTTGTCCAACCTGTCAGGTTATATTACTGTAGTCTGCAAAAGAACTGTTCTAAACTGCAGGTTGCTTCAGGTGAGTTGGGAAAGCAGGGCCATGTGGCTAGTTGAAAGGGGCTGTTCAGAAGGGTGGAAAAAAGTGACACTGTTCAACATGGATGTTGATCCCAGGATATATGTGTTCTCATTGGAGTTTTAACATTGCACTTTTCTGTGTTCCCTGGAAAAATGATTTATTCTTAGCATACCACTGACTTGTTTGCAAAATGAAGATGTTTTCCCTAACTTATGCAACTAAATCCATTCCCATTTGTAACAAACTTAGTTGCTATGTGGATAGTAAGTATTGGAAAACACTGTAAATAGCCAGTCAATACAGAATGTCATTGACACAGACGTCACTGGAGAACGTGGCCTGAAGAGTTCCCTATTTTTTTCACAGTACATTTATTCTGTGCTGGTTTTGGCATAAATGCCTTTTCTTTTTTTTTTTTTGCATGTGTTCTGAAATGACCGTGTTCTGCGTGGTTGCCAGCCTGCAGAACACCCACGTAGTGAATAGCTCTGAAACAGATGCCAGATAGGAAGGGGAGCACAAATGATCTTGCAGGACCCAGATCTTTATTTTCCGTCACTGCCCGTCTTTGCCTGTGTTGGATGTATGGCTATGATCACATTTCTGCCTAATTGTGTTTCATTTATCCCTCTATAAGCTAGGACTCTAGAATTTCTATAGGGATGATAAGATATTTTTTAAGTTGTCTTAGCTAAGCTGGGGATTTTTTGAATACAGGTATATTCAATAGCTGTATGTATAGATGTGGGATTTTACTGTGCTAGTAAATGTCAGAGCTTTAACTGACAAAATCAAGAACAGAATGTAGCATTCCTAAAATGTACCTATAGCTGATACCAGCTTATCTGGCAAAGAGGGGAGGCTGAGATCTGAGAAATGTCCAAAGAGTTCTAAAGTCTGTGGTACCAGTTATCTCCAAACCCCTACTTTGTGATTAATAGCTAAGGCACTCAGCGTCCTTGTTGTGGAACTGTTGCTGAGGTCTTGCCACCTTTCCTCTGCTGCAGGCTGTGTTAAGCTTGGCTATGGGAGCTGTTCCCTCAGAGTGCAGGATGTCCTGTGCTGTAACAGAGCATGTATTGATTTTCTGCTGAGTAACAAGAACTAATGATGGGCATTGTGTATTATTCATGTTTCATCAAGTTCATTTCTAAGCTGTATAGAGCAGCTGGGAGAAGGGTTAACTAGGGACATGAGAGACTGCAGAACAGTTTTACAGTCTAACCAGTGTTAGATCTGGTGACAGGACTTCCTGAAATACATTCTTTATATTCCTTTTTGGGGAAACGATGTAGATTTCTGGGCCCTTTTGAATCCGTTCATGCTTCCCTTCATCATAGCTAGAAGTTCAAAGTGGAATGGTGGGGTAAGCTGTGGGTGCAAGTTGCTCTCATATTTCAGTGCACATTAGCAGGTGATGGGGGATGTTTTTGTAAAATTATGAGGATAGTATGAAGTCAGGTGCAAAAGTTGTACCATTTGGGGCAATAATTCCACAGCAGCTGGTATTTATGGATGGAAATAATCTATGTTGCTTGGGGGAGGAGTCCAAATCTGGCAACAGAAACAGCATCTGCTGTTGCTAGGGACAACAGAATAATTTAGTGTTGACCTAGGGTTACAGTGCATTTTGGAGTGGTGTAATGCAGCTTGTAAGAAGTCATGGCGATTAAGCTCTGAGAATCTTTTAAGGAATGCTGATGACTTAAGTGCTCCTGAAGTCTCACCTTGTAGGAAACCGATGTTTTAATGTCTTGTTGCAAGTGGTCTACATAGCTTTATTCCCCAGTGTTTGCAGCACTGAGACCCTCAAGTTCCTCTGTAGACAGAGAATTCCCTGATATAGTAAGGCTTTTAGAATCAAGGAAGGGAGCAGTAAAAAGGTTCAGAAGTTAGGAGGTACCCATGGTACACATCTTGGTGTCTCCTTATCGCTGATGATACCTAGTTCCTGTTTCTTGCCACAGTGCTTTCTGCCAGGGTGAACAGTGACAGCTCTTAGCTGAGACCTTCTGTGAGAGTGCAGTTTTGTAACGAGTTTAATTTTTTCGTTGGAAACAGCTGCTGAAGGGGTTATCTTGTTTCTGTACATCTAATCATATCTTTCCTTTCAGCTTTTGTGACTGAAAAAAGTTCTCAAACCAGTTGGACTTCAGTTCAACTGAAGTGATGAAAACTGCACCTTCAGGTTGTTTTTTGTGCTCCACTTGAATTAGCACCAGCCCTCTCCTTAGTGAGGCAGTTCAGTCCTCTTCATAATTGTTACCTTGGTCTTTTTGCAGACTTAGCCAGAGCAAGGATCACTGCCTATACCTGATTTATATGTCAAAGGTTATTTTCAAAACTTTAGAAGTCAGTTCTCTACAGTGTGCTCTTTCAGTTAATTATAAAGACTTACTTCAATATAGGCAACTTGCCCTTGCAAAAGGGATTTGCATTTAATACTGAATCCTTTAAAGATGGAGTAGTGGTTGCATTATGCTGGAAGTTAGGCTGGGGCAAAATAAAATGCCTCATGCAGAAACTTTGTGCAGGGCTTATGGAGAAGCTATTTCACTGCCTTGGTTATGCTATATAACAACAAGGAAAATCAGTAAAGGCAGAATCAGAAGATGGGGGTCCTAATTCTTACAGGGACAGTAATTGTTGTCCCCTTGTTTTGTAGGGGTCCATTTGTGTTGTTGACAGTATCTGACAGAGAAGTTGGAGTGGCAGCTTGTTTGTCTTGTGCCAGTAGGTGGAATGATGCCTACAAAGCAGTCTGCTCTGTGGTACACTTCTGCATCACAGGTGATCGACACCAATTAAGCTATTTTTGTGGCCTTTTTATCTCAGTTCCTGTTGAGATGGTGTGTAATTAAAATACCTGGAGGAGAAATTAGAAATTCATACATTGAAAATCATTCCATGTTCTCTATTATTCGATGCAAATTGCAATTCTAATTAACAGCAGGATACTGAGTTTGCCATTGGTAATTAAGTTTTCTCCTGAAGTCTACAGCTGAAAACTGACTGTGCATATCTGAATATGTGATGATGTTGATATTTGAGAGGGATATTTAGATTTCTGTGATTTGGCATCCGACATACTGATGAGGGAAGTACTAACGAAATAAAGTAATTTTGAGTCCTACTAGAAAGTTTGACAGTGTAGTTGCAGCAGGGCACTCTGGAAACACTTAGCAAGAGAGAACTGTGGATGTTGCCATGTCCATGGCATTGCATTGACCTGGACAAGAAGATTGGTGGTCTTGGTTTTGCAGTGGAGGGCTCTGTCAGATCTGTTTTACTACTTCTAGATGTATGAAGTGTAGCTGCGAGCATGCAGTTACTTGTATGTCACTAAAATAGATTCCAGTCTTTTGGAACATGAGATAGTTTTTTCCATTTATTGAGGGATGAGAAACAATAAATGTCTTTTCTAAACTGTCTTTCCAAAGGAGTGCCCAGAATGATAAAATTGCATGCTTTCTTTGCACGTCTGGAAACAGTTGTTTATTATTACCTTATAGCTTGGGTTGAAGTCCTTTAAGGTAATAATATCTTAGCACTAAGATGATGACAGGTACATCTGCTTGGCTTTTCCATGCTGCAGAGTCTCTTTTTGTGTTCAAGTGCAGTTTGAGTTTCCTTGAAAGTGTGTATCCTCAACTTCTGTGCCTGGTGCGTTCTTCTGTCTGTTCTGCTTGCTCCGTCTCTCCTGAGCACTAGATGGTGCTGGTTCTTTCCAGCTTCTGCTTGGACTCTTGCTGTCAGTGGCGGCGCATGTCTTGAATCACTGGAGCGCGAGTTCATCCTCTCGGAGGAAACTACCTGCTCTGTTTTGTTCGTGTCTCCTCAAAACAAATCAGCAAGCAAGAGTCCCCTAACAATGTTTTTGCCCAGCGTGCGAAGCCAGTACTCTGCTCTGTAGGCAGAATACAGTATTGAATACATTTCTGCTCATTTGCTCAGTTGGTTAGAGCGTGGTGCTAATGATGCCAGGGTTGTGGGCTTAAAGTCTGTATGGATCACTCCCTGAAGAGCTGGACTCGATGATCCCTGTGGATCCCTTCCAACTCAGAATATTCTGTGATTCTGTAATATTCTGTATTGAACGCACTCCATGTATTCGCAATATACAGCTGCTGTCACACATGCCAAAATCAAGTCTTTGAAACATTCAGGTTCAAATTGTTTATCTATTTAAATCTTGTTTTGGCCTTACTGTTGTTGTGTAAGAGCAGAACATGTTCTGTATAGCCACATACAGTAATGACTGTGCAGGGAAGCAACTTGGGCATAGGTGTCCTCTGTTTCAGGTTAACATACTGACCCAGGGCTTATGGGCTGTTTAGTGGCATCTGTCAGACTGTTTTCCTCTTCTCCCATTTTGAGCCTGCTAAACTTATTTTTCAAAATACATATCTTCAAAATTTTGCAATTTTAATGAATTGGCATTTACCAAAAGGTACTAATTGCCTTCCTCAGGTTTACTCCTTTCCTAATTCTACTGATATTATTTTATTGAACTGAAAAAATAGCATCTGTGGCCTGTCCAGGCCTCGATAGCTTCCTTTAGTGTCAACAGAAGTATCAATCAACTGCCAGTATTTCTAGGTTTGTCTTACAAGTGGATTCAAGTTGACAAACTCTTATTTAATTAATGGAGGCCCTCATTTCCCTCATGCAGATACACACTAGCAGCTCAAATCTTCTGTAAGCAAGGCTTCTCTGCTTCCTGATTTCCTGTTCTGTACTTTCCCTGAGTGCTTGACTGTACCATGTCACTGAATTCTTACGAAAAGAGAACATGAAAAAAAAGGACTGAACTTTGCTCTCAATTCATGTAACCTTACTGATTTCAACAGTGTTGTGTACAGCCCAACGCTGTACCCCTGCAGCTTGACCAGTCCACTTCTGCCTACACTAAGGTGATGACTCATTGCAGGTGAAGGTCTTCGGACTGCATCCAGAGTTTTGTGCAGAAAGGTTATTAGGTTCCTCTTTTCCCCTGAGGGTATGAGGCTCTCTGATAGTTAAGAATGTTTTGGCTCACCTTACGTTATCAGTTTAAAACATCTTGAAGGGCATCAGGAGGCACCTGCAGCCTGTAAATTGCTTTTTGCTTTGTTTTCTTTTTCCCCTAGCATATGCAATGCCCAAGGCTTATGTTTGCATTTGGCACATAATGATCCTGCTTCATGAAATAAACAAGATCCTGCCTTTGTTTTATTAGAAGTGTTTGTTCTACTTCAAGTTGTGCTGTCTCTGTCCCTCAGTGCTCTTGGGCCCTGGGCAGTTGAAAGTAGGACTGGAAATGGGCTGTGACAGCATACATGTGTTCTGCTGTCCTGGGATTTGTATTCCAGGAGAAGTTCTGCATTTGATCCCTGATCAGGAGCACCTAGCTGTCTTTAATGCACGTGCTGGCTTTCAACAAGAATGAAGGTTTTTAAAACTTGAATTGCAATAGCGTAAGCCCTACTGTGAAAGGAGCAGTGACTTAAGAAGTTTCGTGAATAGGGCTTTCAACTACCACAGATCGTTAAAACATAACCTTTGACTGGTTTTGAGCAGTCTTCTTTAACCCATTGTATTCCTAGGAGACAAATACAGCAGTTTATATAGGTTGCCCTTTGGGTATAGAAATACAGCTTTGTAGTGTGGTGGCGCATTGTAGGTGAAATGTACAAGGTATCATTTGATCCCCTCAGGTTGATTTTTCAGTGCAAATTAGGTAAGATTTTGAATACTTCCTGCTGAGACCTTCCAGAGTGAGTTCTGCTATTGAATATTCTGCCTTGAGGATAATATAATAAAGTCCTAAGGCATGTGTTTTCAGTATAGGGATTTTTTTTTTTAAGTATTCTGGTGCAAGCACAGCTTTGTTACGTAGAGATATGCTTATCAAACTGTCAACATGATCAGTTGTTGTACCATCTCCGTATTTCTTGCTAGTTTGTCAGAAATCAAGTCTTCTGTGATATTTTGCAGCTTGTGTGCTCTGTTGCTGCCCTGATGGGTTAAGCTTTTTTTCAGCCCAGAAACAGCTGTGTTCCCATTTGCAATAACAATGGGTGAATCCTCCACAAGATTTATGCAGTGTCTGGGATCCTTGAGGCTAATAAAGTCCTCTAGTAGGTCAGCAAGATGAAGTAAAGTAAGAAACATGATGTATGGCGATGTCACAGCACACACCAAACTCTACCAGTAGTGAAATAAAGACAAGAGGAAAAGGCCTCAAGCTGTGCCAGGGGAGTTTCAGGGCAGGCATTAGGAAGAATTTCTTTCACTGAAAGGGTTGTCAAGTACTGGAACAGGCTGCCCAGGGAGGTGGTAAAGTCACTATCTCTGGAAGTGTTCAAAAAAAGACTGGATATGGCACTTAATGCTGTGGTTTAGTTGACCTGATGATGTTCAGTCCAAGCTTGGACTCAGTCTTGGAGGTCTTTCCTAACCCTAATGATTCTGTGATTCTGTTCTATGATGCAATCCTGCAAGGCCGCGCCACTCATGCTTTTGAGGTACTTGTTAGCACTGTACCTTAACTGCTCAGTAGAATACACCAACTTGGAAATACCACGTGGAAATCATGCTGGGAAGCAAAGGTAAGGAAACTAAAACACATGGCCTTTTTACAAGGCCCACAAAAAATGTGTGGGGGAAGGGGAGGCACTGCTGTTATTGTGCTGGTCCAGGATCCAAAGGAGTGTATAGTTGAGAAACTGCTATCTGTGGTGTTTATGAATGCACTAGTGGCAGTATGAAGTGGCAGCTGGCCTGCTGCCAAACACTTGTGAGGGAGGGTTCCCAGGCAAAACCCCCTCTGTATTTGTCTGAAATGCTGTAGGGATAACTAGTGTGCTGTCAGTGAGAACCAGCTTGCACTGGGCTTTCTGAACTTCATAGGGAGGAGGAAATATGACAAGGACGTGTTGCCCACAGTGTAACACTTAAGCCTTACACTCAGCTTAAGAACACCCAGGGTGTTTTGGTTTTTTTTTTTGTGGAAGTTCATTATAAGCTTCCCAGTGTCTCTCCAGTACTGATTGCAGGGGCTCTGCTCAAGGTACTGTTCTCTAAAGGCAGTCAGGCAGCTGGGGTCAGGACTATGGTCTGTATAGTGTAGTACATTCTGATGAGCTTAATATTCCTAACTTTTTTCAAGCACTCTAATTGAAATGAATGTGATTTCTTCCATTAGGAAGCCAACGTTCAGGTCATTCATAATTATAGAGCTTTTTGTTTTGACAGACTCTAAATGTTTACTTTGTTGAAGTTTGTGTCTTCTGTCTGTTCTAGCAGGTGCACAGGCCTTTAAAGACACATTCTTTCAAAGTCTGCCTTTGAATCTCAGCCAGAGCCCATTGCTCATCCAAGTGAAGTCCACTTAAGATGTTGATCCCCATGTTTCCATGTGGTATCAAAGATGCTATGTATCATCTTGGACTGGTAAAGCATTGTTACTAGTTCTGGGATTTGTTTTTAATCACCAACAATCAGTCAGTCATGAAAACTTGGGGGAAGGAGCAGGAGGAATTTGAGATAACGAAGAAAAGAGCTATGAAATCAAAAGTATACCGTGTTAAAAGGGAATGTGTGTAAAGAAATAGGGAAGGGCTGTTACAACCAACCATATGCTATTTGCATTGAAGGATAATTGTGCAAACTGTGGTGCTTCCCTGAATTTTGGGTTGTGTATTTTCCTATGAGGATTTATAAGCACTCTGGCAACTGCTGACTTGAGAGATGAAGAGCCTTGTCTACATTAGTAATTCTGTCCCAGCATAATTGTGTCGAAAGAAAGCCTGTACTGGCATAATAGTGTAATGAGGAGAAAGATCACTTTTATTAACACAAAGAGAAGTGTCTGCAAAGATCACTACTGTGTGAGAATCCTTACACTCCACAAAGGCAATAAAGGCTCTGCTTTTACCTAATGTGGTTTGTATATGAATCAGAGAGTCAAAATAATGCCTTCTGGAAGGGTTTAGCAGAAGATATTTTCCGGATTAAGTTTCATGTGGTCCACTTTCAGTGGACAGACCAACCTGTTTCTGTCCTTGTGTCCTTTATAGGTCTTGGACACAGGTCATGTGTGTCATGTGTTGCTAGCACTCTAGAATAGGAAAGTAGGCATCCTACCTTAAGTTAGCTCTGTGACCCAAACACATCGCAGCAGAGAATAGAGGAAGTTAGTGCAAATGGAAATGTTATGCTTATGATCATGCTCAGTAAGGGAAATATTATCACCTTAGCCCCTGTTCTGAAGCTGGTGGAGGTCTGTGGAAGGTGCCATAATTATGGATGTGGACCTGTAGTGTGACTGTCTTACAGAAGGAGATGCCTAAGGATTGGGGAGGACCAGTGAGAATAAATTCAGTGTTCTCCCTTAGCAGCATTTTGAGGTCACAGGTGTTTCCTCTTGGAAAGCAGTTTTGCCTTTGGTTATAATGCCAACATCAACACAGGGTTCTGCTTTGGTCTTGGTAACTTCAGTGAAAGTATTACGCTACACATGAGGAGTTATTTCTTAATCACCTTCAACAAGATATCCTAGGTTATAGGAGTCCAGATATTTTTTATCAAGCTCTGGCCTTTTTGCCATTAGCTTTAAGTTCTGCAGTTAGTGAAGAGTTGTCTCTCTGTGAGCCACAGCAGATCCTCCCCTCTCTTGTAGAAGCAAGGATTCTTTGAAGTTAGAAGGCCCAAAAGCTTGCATACATTAATAGTCGGTTGTCTGCTCTCTGTGTACGCTGGGATCTCTTAGGGAAGGGTTCTTTTTACAGCAGTTTAAAGTGCTATGGGCAGCAAGATGCCTTCAGGTATTTGCAGTAAAACCACTTCTTATAATCTGTGTGTTTAGCTGATCTTCCCCTTTGGGCTCTAAGCTGTTGTGAACTGTACAAGAGCAGCCATGGGATCCATGGCAGTGCCAGGTAGGAATTGCTGATATCAGCCAGTGTGCCTACCTGCTGCTGAGAGAAATGAAAGCACAGCACTGAGAGCTGTGCTAGCACTCCAGTCAATGCTGCCTGTCTGCTGACAAATATGGAACAGTAATGATGTCAGCTTTGCCACAACTAGGTGCAAAAGAGTGATTATAAAGGGACTTTGTCCATGTGTAAGTCTTGACTATTCAGGGATTCTTTCATGTTCCCTCAGTATTTCAATGCCAGAGCCCCAAGAGTTTGCTAATGCCCTCAAAGTGAAAACCTGGGGATCTACTCTCTAGCACAGTGTGGCTAAAGCTGTACTGGAATTTCTAACCAAGCTTTCTTCATTTGTTGATGCTTGCACCTAAAATTCTTCAATTTTTTGAGTTTATCAGAATTCGTGGAGTTCCTTTTTTGCACTTCACAAGTGCTTTAGGCTGCAGAGTCATTATTTGAAGGGAAAAAACAAAGAAGGTAGGTACCTTTGAATCTCCTAAAATAAGGCCATTAATATGAAAAAATGTCCAAATGCCGGTGAAAATTACTGTCATGGGAGCATCAGATGGTATGACTGAATTTCTCTTGGAATTAGTGACTGGAGAGAGATGAGAAAGCCATGGACTTAGTCAAATCAGAAGAACTTTTTATAAACTCAGTATCTTTTGACTCTTTCTGGACTAGAAATTCTTTAATAGGACCAGGCCTGATGTTTTGAAATGTTATTCCTGACAGAACAGGTGACTTTTGATCCTTTCTTTTTTAAGCCCATGAGGCTTTTCTTAACGGAGCTGTGTGCTCCATTATAAACTTAGCCTAGCCTGGTTAACGGGAATGCATTTTATATCACTTGGGGCAAGGCAACCTGTGAATACAGCATGTGTCTTTTCATGCTGTACCTACCTCTCACACAGTCTGGTGATACATCTGCACTGAACTCATGTTTTCTGTGCTAATGTCTTCTGTGAAGAATAGATGAACTATAAATTGTTCCTTTAAACGATGAAGGTCTAATTCTTCTCTCAGCAGGTTATTTTTCAGAGTCTTAGAAGCCCAGAGAACTGGAGTTTTCAAAAACATTTCCTTTGCAGTTTATATTAAACATACTAGAAGTGTGTATTTGGAGGGCAGGGGATGGTGAAGACTGGGATTTGAAAGGGTGAGGATGGTTTACATTGCTCAGCTCTCACAGGAAAGAAGCGTTAGGGGAGTTAACATGTCACTTTATTAATAAATACTAGACTAGAAAATTCACTTTGTAGTTTCAGGCTCTTATAAGAAATGTAGTAAGTCTTTAATGGAGTTAGAGTATTTAGAGATTATAAAACTGGTTGTAATGTACTCTTCTACCTGTGTTGTTACATTGCCTGAATAGTCTTCTCTTTCTTCTGAGTCCAGTGGCTATTGGGAAATCTGTGGAGAGTCATAGGGTGGTCCCACTGTAGCCTGGCAAGCCACTTCTACTTGTTTCACCATGTGTTTTGGAAATCACGGGAATAATCCATGCTGAATCCGACTTCAATTAGAAAGTAAACTTTTCATTTTACAAAGGCTCTAAATTTTCTTGAAAAGAAAGTCTAATTTTCCCTGACTTATGGATTATTTGGTTGATATGGAGAAGATCATAGAATAAATAATTTTACAGAACAGACAAAACAAGCTTTTACTGGCCAAGCTTGAAAATTCTAACACATTCCTCTGAATTTTGAGCATGGGTATTAGTATAAATTGTGAGCTTTTCACGAGTGCGTGTTTCGTACTGGCTGGCTTAGGTCCATTCTCTATGAATCCCAGTTCACCTGTTTAATAGTAATGAGGCAAGGTGGTGTTAACATTTGTGTTCTTCAGACAAGTTTGTGCCTTCTGTGGAGGAGGGAATGGTGGGGGAAAACCCCAAAGCTATGTAATCCTTGCCTTGTGTCTAGAAAATCTTTCAAAATAAATGCTTGTCCAGCTCTAGAGAGGTAACTCTGACATAGTTGGGAATCACAAAAACTACTTGTCTCCTAGTAAAGGAATGATTAATAAATACCTTCAGCCACTAGTACTCTGTCATATCTGGAATGAATCATTGAACTAGAATAACATATTCCCCTACCATCCTGCAGTTTTTTAAAATGTACTTGGTTGGAGGTTTTTTCCCTCAGACAATAAGTGGTTGGCTTAACTAAGACTGAAGTCTTTACCTCTGGCTTCCAGATATTTAGCGTTGTCCAGAAATATCAAAGTTCATTATTCACACAGCAGTGTTTAGCAGCTGGCTGTTCTTTTCAGTGGCAGCCAGTACACTACTGCATTTCTTAAGAAATGGGAGGGAACGTAAACTTCAAATCCAGAATTTCACATGATGAAGCTGAGAGCTGTGGCTGGAGGGAAAAAAAGAAAGGTGCAAAGTAGACAAGTTGCTCAGAAAATCTTAGGACACTCAGTCTGCACCAGTGCATTTTACAGGGATCTGTTAAGTACTTGGAGTTTTTGAAAGATCAGCCTAATGGTTTAGTATTTGAAACCCAAATTTAGACACTGAGCTCTGGGCTCCTGATTTTGTAAACCCTAGTCTAAAGTTGGTGTGTGCTGTTTAAAGAGAAGACAGGCATGGTTAACTATAGGTCTAAAAGGTCACATTGTTAAGACTTACAGAAATCCCACCTTGAAGAGCTCTTGCTATACAGACTGACTTAGGTGTATTAACAGAAATGAGTCTCAAAAGAATTGTACTGCAGAGTAAGTGGGTTTTGTTGCTGGAAAAGTGCAAGCATATCCATCTTTCTTACTGCAGGAATAGGCTAATCCCTACATGAAATTTTTGCTGTGTGTAAATATAAATGCATTTTGTATATTAAAAATTGTATATAAAATCTCAATTTTATTTGACCCAGACAGGTTTGGGTATCTTTAATATATTAATCTTGTGTTGAGCCTTCAAACCCTTCAGGTTGTGTCAGACCTTGTACCTGTAGCAATCAATCAACATGTTAGGGTCTAGGATGAGAGTTTCTAGGGTCGCCTATATTTAGGCAAAAGATTTGAGTGGCAGTTCTGCACTCTTACCTTCATTAGCTGACTGCTGAGATGCTCTGCCTGGGCCTGACTGCATTCAAAAGAGAAACTAAGTGTGGTTTAGACATTAAAGAATCTTGAATTTCCCATGGGATGACAGATCTAGACATCTGACTTCTGCATCTCTCAAACATTGCTCAGTTATCTCAAAATGTTTTTGTTTTGTTTTAATTTTGACTGTACCACTCCTCTCCTCCTCAAAAACAAACAAACAAACAGAAGGATATCTGGTTTGTATGCATGTACTCTGCTGGCCTAATCCCCTGCTAGCTCGTTCTGTCTGGCAGGAGTTGGACTGGCAGTATGTTTGACAACAGACATGTATTGGCCTAAATTTTAGGAAACTTAATGAGTGCCCTCTGAAGTTAAAATGACAAAGGATCTGCAAAGTGCATTGAAGGTATGTAGAGCATGAATGTCCTGATTTATATTATTTATATGGAATTTTCAGGTTATAACAGAGGTGGTAGTGGTTATACTATTTTAGTTTACTAGAGATTAGGGCTCTTTAATCACATTTTTCACTCACACCTCTTTGGGTGAATTTTTGATGAACAACTCTTTAACTATGGTTTTCTTCCCCTAAGGGTTTTGTGTTTTCTGAGTGTATTTTCTTCACAATTTTTCACATTCAAGACTGACACAAGTATATATCAAAGTCACCAATACATTGAAGATTTTTCTTAAATGAATCTTTTTTTAATGAGCTAGTGTTGAAGAACTGCTTTGTTTTGGGTAAGATTTGTATTTTGCTGTGAAATTCAAAGCATGGATGGTTCATTTATATGCAAGTTTTGAATTGCTTTCTGAAAGCTGTCAATACTGGCTTATTTTATTGCTGACCTTCACTGTAATTTTTGCCATCAAGAGCAAAAGTGAGGGAAGGACTAAGTATTCTTTAGCTCCATTTTGTATAAGTAGTGCTTTTGGGTAATGTCATGTTATGTCCACATCGTAAGGATATCAGAGGTTCTGCCTTCCTCTTGCAGTGAATGCACCTGAAGATTGTTCTTTTGAGTACATGATGATGGTTATTGCAGTAAATGAATCTCAGCTATTTTCATCTGGGACCATTTAATTCCTTTAGCTAATGTCACATAATCAAAAGGTAAGACAAACTTTTTGTCAGTTTTCCAAATGTTTTGTGACAGTAAGGAGAGTTTTAAATTGTAATGCTTCAGTAATAGAAATGAAAAAATTCTTGAAATGCTTTGTTGAAGTGGTCAGACTGTCTAAATCAGGCATGTGTGCTTAACCCCTCATCAGCCTTGCTGTCCATGTGGTATACGTAACAGTCCTAAAACTTCTTAAATACTCAAATTTCTGTAACTTCTAGGCAGTCTGGGGGGGGGTTCTCTGAGATACAGCATCTAGCACCTTCCCCATGGAGCTGACTTGGCTGCCAGGCTGGAACAGCTGGAGAGCAGGGTGCTTTCTCCATCCATTTTATCTACCACTGATCTGACAGTGCCATTAGTAAACACTTCGGCTCTTCCAGGACTTGGAAAACTTACCCCTGCTGGTGGCTGCCTGGAGTTGCTTTAGGTAAGTGAAATGCAGGAGTATTGCCAGGAGATTGTCCAGCCCCTCAAGCAGGTGGTTTACGTGCCTCTTCCCTGAGATTAGATCACCCTCTAGCCAAGAATAAAGGGAAGTATCTGCTGCTTTACAAGGGCAAGGTAGCACTTTGCACAAGAGATGGATTTCCAGGCAGCTATCAGCTATTGGCACTGTCTGACAATTTTAGAGACTCAACAAAACAACTGAGATGAATTCTCACACATCTACTCCAGAGGAGCAAATTGGTACCAGCAAAGCCAGCATACTGGATTTCCTTCAGTTCTCTTGCAGGAATATCTTGAATTTCCTCTAGTATGTTTGGTGGTGGTGGGAAGGTTTTCCTGCCCTATCCATCCTCTATCCTGTGTGGGATTTGGTTTTGTTTTGGTTTTTTGTGCTAACTAATGAATGCTCATACTCTGGGATTGCTCAAGTGTGCAGTTAACAGCTGAATACTCTGCAGGAGGACCTCTCTGTAGAACATTATTGTAGGGGTTTTTTGGTTTCTTTTTGGGATTTTTGGTTTGGGTTTTTTTGGTTTGTTTTGGGGTTTTTTGGTTGTTTTGGTGGTTTTTGTTTTTTGGTTTGTTGTTGGTTGGTTGTTTTTAAAATTTTTGTTTTGTTTTGTTTGTTTTTTGTTGTTGTTGGGGATTTTTGGGTTTGTTGTTTTTTTTTTTTTTTGGTGGGAGACCTGGTAAATGTCTATCCTTTAGGTTATTGATTTTTTCTCTTGGAAGTCCTTTCTGAAGAGCTATAGTTCAATCTCAGGAGGCTGAGATATTTACTGGGAGAGGGAGCTACAGATTGTCATCAGGTCTTGGGTTCAGGCTGTTTCTGATATTTTAAATGTATTAAAAGATGTAGCTCCCTGTTGCTTCCGCCACCCCGAAACCTCTTATTTGTGTAGCTTTCTCCCCTCCCACCCACACTTTGTAAATTTTGTGCATTGCACACTGCCATCAAAGAGTGTATTTTTCTGCAGTGTCCAGCCTGGAAAAGATTTTATATCACTCAGTCGCTTCTTTGTGACATCTAACTCTTTAACATTTGATCCAAGCTTTGCAAAGGCAGCCAGTTTGCCAGTGAGTTGGTGTATAAAAAAAACTGTATGACTCTGATGCAGTGCTTTGGGCATTGCTGCACCTGGGCGCTGGGGCTACAGTAAGCAGGGTCCCTGCTGGGTTAAGTGAGGTGCTGCAGGGTCTAGAAAACAAGGCCAGAGTGATCAGAGAACCAGCAAACATCTGTTCTAGGGATGTTGTTCTTTCCTTATTCCAAAGCAAAACTGTTATCTTGTCTTTGTGGCTGTTGATTTAGTTAGGTTAATGCAATTAAAAGTGAGTGTGTAAACAAGCGTTCTGAACATTGCTAGAGCAGTGCTGACCTTTGCAAGAATGCAAGGTCCCTGTAACACTCACTATCTCTGTGGAGACTCAGATATATGGGGAAGTGTTTACTCTTGTGGGGGTGCGTGGTGTAGGGGGGATACCATATGACCCTGTCCTGTGCTGACAGAATTTTGCAAGAGGTGAAACGGTCTTTCTGGTATTTTTTAATGCACACTGAAGGTTTACGTTTGGTGTCTGTTGCCCTCTGGCCATCTGAGAGCGTCTCCCATAAAGCAGGCTCCGGTGGCTCTCACCCCTTCAAAGGGGCGACTATAATTAATAAGCCGGTGCGGTTTAAGGGGCAGGGAGCCGTGAAGCGCTGAGTCCTGCCTCGAGGCCGGCTGGAAATACGGACGACAAAGGCGGGGAGCTCCCGGGCACCAACCTGCCGCTGCCCCTGCGTAGCCTCTCGGGAGCCCTTGCCCGGCTGCCCGCCCCGCTGCCAGGGATGCTGGAGGCGGCCCCGCCTGGCAGGGAGCGGGCTAGCTGGGGCCGGGAGGGACGCTGCCACCTGCCATGGGGCTATGTTCCTGCAAAGGCTGCCGTGAGGAGCCCAGAGGTAACTAACCTTCCCCGTGAGATGTGACGGGAAGCTCTCGTTCCCCCGTGTGTCCCGGCGGGGCGTGCGCGCAGCCCCGGCTGGGAGAGCGCGGCTCGGGACCCGCCGGCCGCGGGCTCAGCTGCCCGCTGCGGGAACGGGACGGGGGGAGTGCGAAACGAGGCCGTTTTCCCTCTGTGTGCAGTATGCGGTGCCTGGTCCTTCGGGAGGTGCCACCCGTTCTTCTGTGGTTCGGAAAAACTAAACCAAACCCTTAAAAACTGTCTCGATGTGATCTTATGCTTTAAACACAATTCTTGGTTCTTCTTTTTCTCCACTAACTAATAAGATTTGATGGGAGGGAAACTGGTTGTTTCTTTTCCTCTTCTGTAAGGCTGTTAACGTGGCAATAGCATTAGCTGGCAATCTTTCCTCATCAGTTCTACGTAGCGATGGACTTGGATACTTTCTGAAGGGTCGGGCTGCCGGTAGTCTAGAAGAAACCACTTTAGGCGGCAAAGAGACAGTGTCTCCAACCCACTTAAAGCTACTGTAATTCTCCTATCTAAGGATTTTCAGTTACTTCCAGGGTGGCTCCTACATGGGTTTGTGTTGGGACCAGCCTCTGGCATCCTGTCTGTTTTGGGGAAAGTTTGTAGCTGATATTTAGGAGCTCTAAGAATAGATGTTGTGCGAGCCCAAAGAGAGGTGTAACTTCCCTCGGAAGAAAGCAGTCTCCTCATAAGAATAGTGTTCAAAAACATTACTGTGCTTGGAGTTTGTAAAATGAACGCTTAACTGTTTTAACTTTTTTGACAGCTGAAAATAATTCTCTTTTAATAATCAAAATCCTCTGAAGTTGGATTCTTAAGAATATAGGGAGAAAATTTGCTTTTTGTGCAAAACTTTGGAAAAAACACCCTTAATAGTTGCTACGCTGGAAGTATGATTCAGAAAATGGTAGAAATTTAGCACCCACACTCTAGTTTTGAGACAAAAGGAAAAATAAACACATTGGGGGAAAATTGGTGAATATGAGCCTGCTGTCTGCATCACAGCTGTATGAGGATAAAGTTTATAAATAAAGGTAAGCTTCAAAAAGCTAAAGAAGGCAGTATAAAAGCTAAAAGAAAAGTATGCTGATCTGAAGTAAAAACAGTAACTGTCAGTTATATTAGAAGCATAAACACTGAAATAAATTTTCCCTGTGAGGAGTAGAGAAGGCCAGGTAAAGGTATATCTAGTCTTTTGGTTATTACTGAGCTGACTGTCCCCAGATTGTCAGTGTGGCACCCAGTGAATGGATCTGAATTTCCTTCCAAAGACAGGATAAGGAAAAAAAAATTGAGCAAAATACCCCTGAATTCTGGATTGGGAATACTGTGGGATTTTTCATATGCTTCTGTTTTTAATCTGTTGAGGAAGGGGAGGCTTAGATTGGGTATTATCAAAAAACATTTGTCCTAGTTCCTGGCATAAATCCAGTCACCTCATTCACTTGGGTGAAATTGTATTTATCTTCTTTGGGAAGAGCTTCTACAAACAATGGGTGTTTCAGCTAGCATATTGCATTCAGGCTTGAAAGAACAAAGTATGTTTGTGTTAGAATTGCACATTTGTGTAAATGTGCAGACACTGGTGAAGCCACACCATCCTCTGAGAACTTGTACAGTTGGGATAGATATTTGTGTTAAATTGTACTCTGCCTGTGGAACCCTGTTGAGTGTGTAGCACTAACAAATGTTTTGAGGACCTCTTTCAAGGCTAACCCATTAAAGGTCCTGCATGATTTTTTTGTCTTATTTGGAAAAGTTATTTTAAATAATTCCTGTGTAACAGAATAAATCTATCGCTTAGTTGACTCTGTTAACCCATGTAGGAGGCTGAAGCTTGTTGCACAAACACTGTGTGCATGCAACTTAGTAAGTCTCAAGTTTAATACAACTTCGCTGTTGGTACTAATATGATCAGTGAGGTAAAAAGTCTATGCCCTGTCTTGCTGATATGTCACTGTGAGGGAAGACCTGAAGTGCCAAGCTGTCATTTGTATTCTTAATTGGGGACCAAATTTGGCTTTGTATGATGCTGCTGAAATTCATTTGTTCATTGGTGCTTGGCATGGGCCCCTTTAAAGCAGTAAGCTTATTTTCCAGTGTTCTTCAGATGCCTCTAAATTTGTAAGATATGTAGGGAAGACACTGATTTAGGTTGCCCCTGCTGCTTTGCTTTTTTGGCTTTAAGGAATGGTTTAGGCTATTGGGCACACTGGCCTTTTGATCATGAGCTTCAAGGAGTCCTGCTTTGCTGTGAAAGTAGTTTTGGCAGATGTGGGAAGGGTGTGGCTGGGGACCTGGGTACTGATAACAGTGTTTTGTATTATTGCATTTGCCCTATCAGCTTTTTCTGATAGCCTTTTAGCACATTAGGCACAGATAGGGCTAGCTGATGAGTAGATTCCTACTTCTTGGAAGTTGCAGGCTGAAGTGACTCCCTGAATGCAGCGGGTTATCTGCGGATAGCAGAGACAAGCTTAATAAGGGGGGTGAGTGTTTAAGGATATTTGCATTTGTTTAAGACCAGAATGGAAAGCTTGAGTTGTCATCCTTCCCCACTCACCTCCCCTTCTGTCCCTGCAATAGAATTACCCTAGTGGCTGGAAAGTAACAGATTCCTGGGCAGGAATACTGAATCGTCCCTTTACTCCGTCTGTCCGTTTGATTCAGTCGATTGCTGTGTGCTGAAATCAGAATGTGGGAGAAGGATGTGATTGCTGGAAGGAATTGGAAGGGATCTAGAAATAAAGTCCTCCTTCCACCTCACCCTGTAGTGCTGTTAGTTCCCAAGTAGCCTGGAACCTGAAGCTGGTGGGAGTGTTTGCCATGTGCTGTGGTTGATTGTTTACACTCTAGTGTTTCCTGGGCTTGCTTGTTTCAGTGTGATTGTATTTCTTTTCTTGACATTTTTTATACTGAGAGTTGTTCCCCACCAGATGATCAAAAAAAATCTTGCACTCTAATGTTACAAAGATTTCTGCTGGCTTTCCAGTGATGCAGTGTAACCAAGATTGTGACTTCTGCCTTTACTTCCTTTAATCTGGTCATCAATTGGTCCTGCTCAGTTTAGGTCTCCTGGGGAGACCCACCTTGTGTTCAGTATGAGAAAAAGTTGCAAATTGGTGCAAACATAAAGGATGAAGGAGAACTCTAGTTCTCAGGCAAACAGGATTTGCCCTTTCAGTCTTGTCTGGTGTCAGCTGCCAAGGTGTGCTTTCTGTTACAATTTAGTGTTTAAAAAGGTGCAGTGTATATATCAGGCTTGCAAGAGCAGGAACGCTGGGAAAATGGGGTTTACCTGAGATACCAAAGCTTGCTAGGTTTTTTGATAATGGTTGTGCTTTGTGCAAAAGGAATAGGAAAGGAAGTCTTGAAAAAATCAGTTGCATCTGTTGGCTGACTTTAATACTTTCCATTGTAGAAGCAAAAGGGACGAGGATTTAGGAGAAGACCATACTTTGGAAGTCTGCAGTTCTTAATGCAAAAAAATTTGTTCAGTATCTTCCAGTCTGAAATACTTCAGAAATGTGGCCTTGGGATTCATAGTACTACCTCAGAGCTAAGGAACTAATTTTCCTGTTCAAAAAAAAAAAAAAGCTAAATTGTTTCCTCTATTTTCTTTTTCTAGATTCTTTTTGAGTCCTCACAATAACTAAATATACCTTCTAACAGAAGTCCAGAACAAGTTTTCACTAGAAGTACTGATTAGATTTTGACTATAATCTTATACATTTGGCTCTCCCAGGGACAGTTTGATTGGCTGTGCAGTCATGTGAAGCACACGGTAGCACAGCTGCAGCATTTTAGAGTTACGAAGTCCCCCGATAAGAGAGCACGTGTATGAATAAACTTGTGTGCTTATTATGTTGCACACTTTCCTTCCTGTGAGAAACAGTTCTCTGTGATGTGACCTAAGCACAGTAAGAACAGCCCGTGTTGGGTGGGAATGTATATTAAGTTAGGATGTGAACTCACTCCTCGTTTCAGCAGCGTGGTCAGTTTACATTACAACTATAGTAGCAGAAAGTACTTCAGAGTCCTCTGCATTCTGTATTTTTTTTTGAAAACCCAAGACATACCAAAGGAGATAAAGGAGGAATTCATAGTCTCTTCCAAAATGTAAGAAAAAGTGAACTGATTTTCTTAGTGAGTACAGCAGAGGATGCCACCTGCATGACTCTCCAGCTGGCATTATCTGATGTGCACCCAAATGTGCTTCCTCTCCTTTTTCCATGTGCCCATAGCTGCTAAGGGTGGCATTTGGAAGGTTTGTCCTGGGGCATGTTGGAGACTTTACTTATTTTTGCTGAAATTCAAAAATTAACTAGAAATTTGAAAAGTTGAGAGATTTGTTTTAGGAAGAAATATTGTCCTGAAGTTATCTGGTTGATTATTACTTATCTAGAAAATTTCTCTGTGACTGGTTTTGTCAATGAAAGCAAAGAGTAACCTTTGACCTAACACAGCAGAGCTGTTGTTGTGTTATTGATGGAAAAAGTACTCTTTACCTTTATGGTCTCTACTACTTATGCTCTGAAGAGGAAAGGAATTAACTGATAGCATTTCAAAGGCTTGATCATATGTTTGGTCTCTTGTCCAATTCACCATCTGTTTTTTGATGTTGGGTGGTTGCTAAGCAGAACGAATTGCAATTCTTTTGTTGAGACACTTCATGAAAAAGACTTCTAAATAAAAAGTTGTATTTCTACAGTTCATGATTACTGTAACTTGAAAATACCAGTTTCAATTAAAAAAGTTTATTTCCTCATATATTATTAATAATTTAGCAGAAGTGCAAAATATTTTCTGTTGTCTTTTTTATCCAAGAATGTGTTACCTTGTGCAGTGTTGGGCCATGTCCCTCAAATATGGGCACATATGGCATATTAAGTGGAGTGGGATGCAGCCTTGCAGGACAGGAAATATGGGTCCAAAACCAGAAATGGGGGTGCTGAGGTTCAGCAAAGCAGTGGATCACTACCTGTATGTGAAACAGGGGAACTGTGGAATACTGCTACGTTGAGGGCATGTGCACAGAGATTTTTAATGTGTAACCGCTACATAGGCTGGGAAGCTGAAGCAGTTCTTTCCTTAGTGAGCAGTGTCTGTGCCCCTTCAGTGAACTGCCATTTATAGGTTAAACTGCCTGCTGCATTTAATCTGTACACGACTGAACTAACACCTGAAGATCTGGTAACATCTGCTGTATACATAACCTCTGGCTTGTGTTTACTGTCAACAGTCTTGTTACTTGTTGATCTAAATTCAGGCTTTCATAGTGAGAAA
This sequence comes from Ifrita kowaldi, assembly GCA_013398055.1. NCBI lineage: Eukaryota > Metazoa > Chordata > Aves > Passeriformes > Cinclosomatidae > Ifrita > Ifrita kowaldi. The sequence continues at coordinate 408,471 of VZRS01005152.1, read as the reverse complement.
GCTCATAAATGCAGCATGAACCCCTGCAGTGACATTGCTTCTGCTCTGTGTTACCATATCACTCACGNTCAACAGTCTTGTTACTTGTTGATCTAAATTCAGGCTTTCATAGTGAGAAAGCTCATAAATGCAGCATGAACCCCTGCAGTGACATTGCTTCTGCTCTGTGTTACCATATCAATCGCGTGTAACAGGAAAGCTTTCTAAACTGCATGAAATGGGATGTACTCTTTCTTCTCCAACTTGTTTTATACCCTCTCTTCTCTTTTTTCCTAAATACAGTGTTCATGCCTACATAAGGGCTTTCAGCCTGGCATCCTACCACAGGCAGAACTTGCATTCATTGTTCTTGGGGACATCTTCCAGTGATTGTGACTTCACAACTTCCCTGGGCAGTCTCTTCCAAAGCTTAACTACTCTTTGAGTAATATCCATCATGAACCTCCCTGATTTAACTTTTCCTCTCCATCTGTCCCTGGTTGCTTGGGAGAAGAGGCTGACCCTTGCCGCAGCCTCCTTTCAGGCTGAGAGCAATAAGGTCTCCCCTGAGCTTCCTTTTCCCTAGGATGAACAGCACCAGCTCCTTCAGCTGCTCTTCATAGGACTCAAGTCCCAGACTCTCCACCAGCTCTGTTGCCCTTCTCTGGACAAACTCCAGCACCTCAATGTCCTTTTTGAAGTGAGGGGCCCAGAACCAGACACAGGACTTGAGCTGCAGCCTCACCAGTCCTGTGTACAGGGAGACAATCACTCGCCTGGTCCTGCTGGCCATGCTATTCTTGGTAGAAGTTAGGATGCCATTGGCCTTCTCTGCCAGCTGGGCACATGCTGGATCATGTTCAGCTGCTGTCAACCAACACCACCAGGTCCTTTTCCCCTGGGCAGCTTTCCAGCCACTCTGCGCCCAGGCTGTAGTGCTAAAAGAAAGATCTGCCAGACAGTACTTTTGAGGTTTAAAGTGGTGTTGGAAACATCTGGGGCATGCTTGCTGACTTGAAGGAGTTAATGCTTCTGTTTCATGTGTTGAAAATAGCTGTGCATGTCATTATCAAGGGGTTTTACTGTAATTAATATTTGATGCTTTGTTCAAATGTCAACACTGGGTGCCTTGCATCTGGTTTAGGTGATGACTTTTCTGTGAGCAGCTGCTATAAACGAAGGGGTTTTTCAGACATGTTACTGATGGTGCTTAGGGATGTGACTAATTTAATAAAAAAATAAGCCCAAACCCTCTGTTTGTTGAATGGTTATTGGAATAACAAACAACACTATTTTGTTGATTTTTTATTTATTCCCAGGAAGTATAATGTTAGCATTATTAGTAAGTATAAATCTAGCAACAAAAGCAGGCAATAATGTTTTTAAGGAATTATATGATCAAAAGCTTTGTGCGTCTTGTTTTGACTTTTAGAAAGTTGCCTCATGGCATAATCTGTCAATTTATCCCATTTAAGAAAGAATGTTGCTCGACAGTGGGACACTCCCCACACTGCTCCCCAAACCATTTCCATAAGGTAGGCTTTTCCAGCATTTGAACCAAATTTGACTTCAGTCAGTTCTTCTTTTCTGCCATTAATATTTTGGTTATCAAAGAAGCTGTGACTAAATGCAAATACAAATCCTCTGTGAATCAACAGCTTTTTGACCCTGTGATATGAGAATTGGCACTTTGAAACAAGATTATAGTCTTTGTTCCAACAAATCTATATCTTAAAGCATAAATGAAACTATTAAAGGGTGCATGACATGAGAACGGAAGAACAGTGGGTGGTGTTACGATAAGTCTAATGATTACTTTGCCTTTTTTTAAGTGACATGAAAAGAAGCTCAGGAACTGTTCCAGTGTTTGGGATACTTTGTAGTAGGAGATAGGCTCTTCATTTTACTATTTTAGCAGGTAAACATTTTGCTGTTTTACTAGTGACTTCTAATTTCAGGAGTTGCATCGGTGTAGGTAGTGAAACAGCAGCCTGAGAGGTAAGTTTTGCAGTTCTGGTGTAATCAGTGTGTTTCTGAAAGGAATAAGTAATTAAACTTTTTTTTTTTAATCGAGAAGAGAGCATGTCACATAAAACATGGCAGCAGGTGTGTACTGTGTAGGTGATCCCGTGGCTGCATGTTCTACACCACAGTTGGTAGATGCTACATGAAAAAATGGGATGGAGTTTGCCATAGCTTGACCTCATAGACAGGATGGTTCTTTTGCATTTACAGGAATTCTTGTCTTTAAAAGGTAAGGAGAGAGAGTTCAGTGTGCTCTTTGTCAATAACTGTAAGTGATTTGGGGACTAGTTCCTGAAATAGCAAAAGTAATGAATTTCAGTACTGCTTTGGGAGCAACTGGGGTTGCAGGAGAGGCTCTGTCCTGCTACGGTCTTTGCAGCAAAAATGTTATCTCTAGACTTTCAAGGTGCAGTCACATCTCTGAGTGGAAATGGATATTTGGTTGTGCTATGATGCCAGGTTTAATGAACTGAGCAAGTGAATTTGGTGGGGAGTTGAGAAATTAATGAAATGAACTATTTGAAATTCTTCTTTTAAATGAACTCGTTTCTAACGTCTATAAAAAGGCCATTACCTTTCAGCTTGGAAGTGTAAGTATGTGCCAGTTCATTAATAACCTGTGACACTGAGCTGGTAATTGAGGCCCTGGCTGTACCAGGGAGTAAGAGACACAACCTTTGCTTCCCACTAACTTCAGATATAGCTTCTCTTGGCTGTGTCTTGGCAGGACCATCTGTGACTTAGTTACTGTGAGTTGGCCATTGCCAAAGAAATGAATTGGGCTCTGCTTCTGGTATGAGTCTGAGAGGGGGAAAAAAATCCTGTATGAAGGATTTTTTCCCCAAAATCTTGTTTAATGTTTTGTTGTCAGATGGGCATACACTTTCGTAGTTTTAGTGGTTATAGCAGTATCCTAGCACTACCTATGATACGATAGCCTTATCTCCCCAGTACCTTTTGTTTATCAAATCAGAAGTGCAGTTGGTAGAGGAAGTTATTGTCTCTGTAGACTGTAAAGTTTTTTTACTGGGCATCCTGTTTTTATGAGGTTGCTGGGATATGCAGTGTACTGCTGCTATGAGAGTGAGAAATGAAAAAGACTCTGTCACCATGGTGTTTTCACCTGTGTTCTTGCTGTTGGGATGGTGTGGATAAAGACTCGTATGTGGAAGGTTAGAGAATCTAACAACGTCCAGTGGTAAGAGCACTGGTTTGGGAGACTTAAGTTTAGTACCTGGCTTTGCCTTAGTCATTGTCGTGACCCCAAGCCAGTTGCTTAGTCCTGTAAGTCCTCACTTTTAATTTTTGAGAGACATTTAATGATACCTGGAATTGAGACTGAACACCAAAGATTGTGATTTGCTCAGACACTGTTGTAATGGGAGCTATATTATTGTCACAAGTTTGAGATTGTATGTTTTTTGTCTAAGTAAATGTATTATGGGACAATCATAAAGAAAAGGTAAACCTTATGGGTTAAGATAAAAACAATTTAGTAATTGTAACAAAATATTATTATAGTTATGCTAAATACACCAATAATATTAATAATAATTTTAATAAAAAGGAGTGGGAGAGAGAAAACAGAATTCAAGAGGAGCCAATGATGCACAGTACAACTGTTATCCACCCACAGTGCAATATTTAGCCCATCCCTGAGCAGCAATTGGCCCCTTCCAAGTAATTTTGCCTGTTTGTATACTGAGCATGATGTTCTATGATGTGGAATATCCCTTTGGCCAGTTTGGGTCACCTGTCCTGGCTGTGCTCCCTCCCAGCTTTCTGTGCAGCTGCTCACTTGCAGAACATGAGACACTGAAAAGCCTTTGACTTAGGATAAACACTGCTCAGATGAGCCAAAACATCAGTGTGTTATCAGCATTATTCTCACAGTACATCCAGAAAAACACAGCACTGTACCAGCTACTAAGAAGAAAATGAACTCCATTCCAGATGAAACCAGGACACGGCATGGCAGTTGAGTTACACATGAAGAAATACAGTAACATACCAGTAACTGATCATTCTAGCACTGCTAGGCAATCTAGAATGTGTATTTTTTTACTCTTTCTTTGCTGCAAAGTGTTGTGGTTGTAAATGTAATCACACTATTTTGCTTCCCATCTTCAGCCATTTATGATTCTCTGTAAAGTTTACTGTGGAGATGGAAGCTTTCTAGCAACTTTTCCAAGTGAAATTTGTACTAAGTATTGAAGGATTTTGAAAAAAAAACAAATCAGACTAAACACTGAGAGCAGAATAAGAATGAAAGCTTTCTTTTCTTTGTTGCCAATAGTTTTGTGAACTTTCTGAATATCTGATAACCGCAGGAAATTAAAATCCTTAATTTGGAAAAGTTTCTAACCCAAAAGCCAAGACTTGGGAAATTAGTTTTGATTATGTAAATTGGGTGTGTTGTTTAAGTAATTGTTTGTGTTATTTGGAAAAAACCCCCCAAACAAAACAAACTCCTGATGTATTTTCCGTAAGTGTAGTGACAATGGACAACAGAAGGGCTGTTTTCTGCCCTGAAGTGTTCTACATCTCTCACTCTAGGATGTTTCCCACTCAAGAAGCTGTCTCTGTGCTCATGCTCATAATCCCTATTCCTTCAGCATCCAGTGCATGCAGCCTGCTGCAAACGTCCAGCACCACACCTGTATAATTGATGAAAACTCTTACGTCTTGCTGCTAGACTCAGGTCTGCATATTTAGCTTTATAGTGTTGTCCTTGCACTCTTTAGGATGAGGTTATTTATAACTAACCATTGGACTCTGATGTTTGTCCCCTGACTTTCAGGAAAGTTGTCTTTTTTTCCTCAAATCTTGAGCCTTTATACTTGTCACCCATACTGTCAGCACTAACTGCCCTTGCTTTTGGGATGAAGCCTTCCTTGTCCTGCAGCAGCTGCTGTCCCACAGAGCCCAGGCTGCCTCCAGTGACACCCAGCAAGGTACTCCAGGGCGTCATTAGGAACTAAGTAGGGAGTGGGGTATGTCCAGTGTGTTTCCCACCACAGTCTGCTGGCCGAGATGATTTTGCCTTGAGTTGCTCTGGATACAAAGGCAGGTGCCTAGGGTAAGAGAGAGAGAGCAGTCAGTCCCTTAAAGGAAAACTCTTGGATGAAACTTCAACTTTACTACTGTCTCCTCATACCTTGTGAGAACTGGGTTTCTTTTCCATATGGAGGGCAGCATCTTCCTGAAGTTAAACCACTTAAGCACCTCTAAAAAGGTGGAATCTGGGACTTTACTCCCATTGCCCAAGGCATGTAGGCCTTTTGTGTCTAGCTCTTGAAGTAACGCTTTGAAAAACCAGTGTTTTGGCTTTCTGTGTGGGAAAATCTGTGTGCGCCAATGTGTGTGCCTTGCTGATTAGCCCACTGGGTCAGACACCCCTCCGGAGCAAAGAGTCGGCTGAAGGGTGGTGGGAGGGAGGGCTTTGACTCCATCAATCCCTTTCTGTCTGTAGCTCTCAGGAATGCTGAGAAACCATATGCAGTATTGTTCCCCCCGGCATATTCTCACATGCTTTGAGTAGCTTGGCTGTAAGCAATTCAAGTGACAGGCATCCAGCTCTCCCTTGGGAGGCAAAATATAGTTCAGCCATCACTGTAGGAAGGAGAATGAGGTTCCAAGGAAATGAGGGGAATCTGCTTGAAAACAGCAGCGATGTAAAGGGTCTCTTAGACTTTACTGTCAGGGATTTACCCAGTCTCAGCCAGAGACAGACTTGGGCTGTTTTGTACCTGCTGATGGTAGCAATGACTTACTGTATATTTCTGTATTATGTTGAAATTTTTTTATGATTCTGAAGATTCAATATTGCTATTTATGCAGTAGAGAGAGACTTCAGTATAGGAGAAACGCACTTTAGTTAGTTTTTTGAAGCAAAGGAGACTAGACTAGTTGAGAGGCCTTGTAGGCTGTTTAGGGAGCTGGAAAGGGTCCCTGAACACACTGATGGTGAGATGCTTTGTGAATTACTGCTTTTAAACATCCTGGTTCCCTGCTTATTAATACACAATGTGTATTCCTAGATCACCTGACAGTATAAATGTGATTCTTATCCATGTGATCAATTCATCAGTGTTTATATTGGATAAGGTAGAGCACATAGTAGAGTTTCATGATGGTACTTTATGCCTGTGGAAGTAGACTATGCCTGATCTGTCATGAAAAAGTTTATCCTTTCACAGCATTTTGGTACATCTGAATAAGGCAGACAGAATTTGCACCCTTGTTTTGTATTGTGAGCTGGGATGTTTTCTGGTATTATGGGAAATGCCCTAAAATTTGCTTTACTGCCTCACAGGACAATAGCCTTTCAAGTCTGTTGGCATCACCCACTCCGGTTTCTCACAACTCTGTATCTTCTTGGCTCTACATTACTGAACCTCCCACATGAATTCATGGTAGTCTTAATTAATCAGGTCATTCCTCTTGGTCACAACATCCCAATAATTCATCCATCCTGAGTAATTCAACCTGTTAGAGACACAAGCTGGTGTTACTCACAGATTTGGCTAGTTCAGGGAGGATTGAAGAATCATTCTCTTTTGTTTCTCTGATGCTGTAGGTGAGTGGTTGGTAGTGTATAACTGAGCAATGAACATTTTGAGTCAAGGAAGACAAATAAACTTTCGGAAGTTTGTGGTTTCTTCTCAACAAAAGTGAAGTGTGCTCTGACTTCATTAGTTTTGAAGCTGTTTTATCCCCCTCATCTGCTCTCAACGCTCCTTTCTGAATTACCTAAAGAGGAGTAATACCATACTTGCAGAAAACTCTACAGCAGTAGCCTTTTTCCGATAAAAGCTAAACCAAAACATGGTCAAGGTCTGTTTTCCCTGACAGTTCAGTTTCCCTGGACAGAACTCTTGCTGTGCTGTTAATATCAAATTATCAAGTCTGTTGTTTTCTTTTTCTAGGAAAGCAGCAGTTGCTAGACTGGGTCTAACCCAGGGTCTGGTATTCTGTCTCCGGCAGTGGCTAGCACCAGATGCCTCTGAAGTGATTGGGCTCTGGAGCAGCAGGTGGGAGTTAATCTACCCCTGCACTAGGTTTTATCATGTCTTTAACAGCTAGAGATAACTTAAGCTCTGGAAAAGGCATTTCAATATTTCTGCTAAATGTCTGTTGTTAGAGTGAAGTGATCCTTCTGGATAGTCTTGCTAGCACAGGGAGGTATACAATATTTTTGAATAATAAATTTTTTTGAGTTTTCAGTAGTCTTTTCCTTTTTTTTTCCCTTTTTCTTTTTGGGTTGATGCCTCAGAAGATCTGTTTCCTTTATGTGGTGGTACTGCTCCTGCTTATTGCACTGTCAGTTTTTCTACTTTTTCTTCATAGCTTCTCAGTGCGGTTGTTAACTTTTTTCTTATGACAGAGGAGTTTTCTTCTTTGTTGAAGCCAACTCAGCTGCAGTGATTGTAAAAGTGCTTTTTGCTATCTACTGCTCTTGGAGGCTGCTCTGCTGAACAGTGTTAACCTGCTGTTGCCTAGATGCCATCTGGCCATTTGTGGAAGCATAATCAACATTAGCTACCCTGGTCTTTTGTTAGCCAGAGTTCAGTAAAAATGGCTCCACTTCTGTAGATGTATTTTCTGTGTATTATAGAAAGGAAAACTGAGGCAGAGACCAAGAATGCACTTTTATCAGCTGGAATTTGAGCCAGGGAGTGTGGTATCTCAGGTCCACCAATGGACACTATTTCTGAAAGGAGAAATCTGAGTTTGAGACACTGATCTGTTATTTCAGCTAAATAAGAAGTGTGTGATCTGGGAATCCTGAATTCTGACAATGGAGTAGCCTCAGTAGCACTGAGCACCACCCAAATATCATCACCCTAGTGTCATTCTGATTCAGGTCCCAGCAGGGCCTGTTTTGTTGCAAATTTTAACAGTGATTTTTACCCTAGAGCTGCTTGTGAATATCCTGGCACAGACAGCTAGAACAGTAACTTGAATTTTCAGAGCTGTATTCCTTGAAGAGACCTCCTGCAGCAACCGTAAATCTGCAGTTGTTGCGTGCTCCACTGATTCAGAGCAAAATAAAGGCAGAAAATAAATGATGCCACTTATTACTACAGTGCTTGGGAGTAATTCAGCTGGAGTACGGGTCTAATCTATGCCTGTTTTACTGATGAGATTGCTGAGACACTGAGGAGTTGAGGGACTGACCTTCAGAAATGCAGTGCAGAACACCCTCTGAAGTCAGTGGGAGATAGGAGGGCATGGCAGCTCTAAAAAGCGAATCCTGGCAGACTGCAGGAGAAAACTTGGAATTCCTGTCTCCCAGCACAGATTAGCATTCAGTAGTCTGTCCAAAAAAATACATGCTTAAATGCAATGTTGATAGATGTCTCAGCCTTATGCTTTGCTGTGTGACAATGCAGGTTTGTTTCTGTCTGTTCAGTTGTGGAAGGAATGCAGAGCCCCAGAGGAGAGGATGAAGACTTATGTAGGCTATTCTAAACAAGTCTCTTTGCTGTCTTCAAGAACCAAAAGGTGCACAGACTGTTCTTTCATGGGGTCAATATGTGGGATATTTTTTCATTAAATGAAACATACTGAGACAATTGTCCTTAAATAACAGCAATGCTCCAGGGGTCTTGGTGTCCTTTTGTCCTGGAACACTGGGAAGGTTTTGCACTGAAGACATCTTGAAACAGTTTGCTTTTGTCTGATTTTAATTTTCTTCGTACTGTGCACCAAAATGCTTTCTGGACTAAGGTGTAACATGGCTCTGAGGAATGATGGTTTAATACAGTGGCAGACCCTGCAACTAATGACACTGAGTGAGCTCTGTAAGACATTTAAGTATAGCTGAAGAATAGATCTAGAGGCTTGTAGCAGTTTTAACTCTCAGCCCTTTCCTTTTAGCTTCTTTCAATTTAAATTCAATTTAACTCCAGGTTTGAAACTTAGCAGAACTTGTGTGTAGGACATGAAATGATCTGTGCGTGTGACTTCTTGGCAAAACCTCTGCTGCTGTTAGCAGCCCAGGTAAGCCATAGAATGCTGGGATGGTCTTCATCCCAGGAGATAGGTCCAAACCTGTGTCATTTAATAGCACGGTAGATGAGCTCTATCTTCTGTCAGTCTTAACTGAAAGCCATTTTTAAGGCAGCAGAAGCCTGCTATTACTGCCTGGGTCGCAGTGAGACAGTGTGGCTTGATGATGGGTTGGGAAGGCATGCCAGTCTCAGCAACCAGTGTCTGATCAGCAGGGCAGGCATTGATATTTTAGTGGCAATTTCCTAAAAGATACACCCTTTAGTGTCCAATACTGGTTCTGTAGTGAATGCTCTTCATGTGAATAAATGCCATCAAAGTCAGGGATAAAGGATCTGATAATCTGGGTTAAAAATAATCACAGAAAGGAGAATCTCCATTTGTGATTGTGTGTGGGGATGAGGAGGGTCATTTTCTTGGGTAGTTTTCTGCTGGGGGGCAATCAGTCAGCTCTGACATCCTCAACCTGTGTTAGGATGTTATGTCCAGTCAGGTCTGAGTAATAGTCCCAGTAGTTTTCTGTCCTGGCAGATCTGTTCTGTTCTAAAATGTGAATGCTATTGGGAATCAATATGAATGAGATAATAGCTTTCAACTGAAGCTTCCATCAAGGTCTACTCCTCTGGGAGTTTTATAATTACTATCACATGAGTGAACTTGATGTTTTGTGAGTTGTGTGCAGAGCTAGTCCGGGTTGCCATACAGAATTCAGCAGCCATGAGAACTTTCAGCAGTGGCTAAGTAATGCATTAAAACATGCTTTTGCATTGTATTGCATCCTTGTGATTTCTGCATCGCTGAAAGAGAATGACCCTCAGAAAATGCAGGAGAGGATCTCCTCAGAAAAAACAGGGAAGTCATCTTCTGCTTGTGGGCCTAGAAAAGGTTGTCTAGGATTGGACAGCAGTTTGAATCCATGCAAATGAACTGGAAAGCCTGAGACATGCACTATTGGAGGTCCAGCTTAGAATATGTAATGGGGAGGAGTCATAATTTTATATAGTAACTTTTCCCTTTGCAACCCTTAAGTATATTCATATCTATGAAATAATCCTGAGATGCTTACAGCTAGTTAGCCTACACTGAGTGTTAGACATTAACACTACATCACTATCAGTGTCAGGTTTATATTTAATACTCTGGTTCATTTTGGGCAGCATGTCAAAAATAGCAGAGAACCAATTTATATCCTAAATAAGACATGCAAATGTCTTTTCCTCCCCCCAGTACTGGCATTTCTCTACCTACTGCAATACATGGGTGGCAGCTTCAAAACAGTAATTCTGTTTCTACAAGTGGCTGTGCCTGCTTAATATTAGAGAACATCTCTCTATTTATCCATTGGTTTGTCCAAAACAAAGAAAAAAAATCTTCCTTCTGTGATTTCTGAGTGCTAGCAGGATATATAGAATCATATGTGAAGTGTCTGATGCCCTCTTCATCTGGAGGAAGCTCTTTTGTGCAGGACAGTGCAGTGAGGAAGATGGTGTGTGTGTTGAGAAGGTGGAATCAAAATCTTACTCACAATTGCTTGCTCTTGGACCTGTGAAGACTTGTCTTCTGCTGCTTGGTTACTTCCATTCTCCCCCTTGCATTCTTTGTCCAGTGAATCAGATGCAACTTTCTACTTCTTTACTCCTTATGCATAGTTCAGACTCTTTTGTCAAAACTTGCAGCACCTCTGCTTCCTTCTCTTGATGTAATGAACTCTCTCAAAAATAGGAGGAAAATGAGGTGATTAACTATAATCCCTCCTGAGTTCTGTTGTTATAATCATCTGAAAATCTATTATTCTCTTTTCAGCTAAGCTTATTGTTCTGCTCTTAGTATTAGGATGGAGCTCTGTGATCACTGGCTGGCAAATTAATGCACCTTAAACTTTCATCTTTCTCAGAGGTATGATAACTTATGGTGTACCTCTCCGTTGGAAATGCAAAGTGAAATGCAAAGTAAAATGCATTAGCTGAAGAATATGCAGTGTTTATGCATCTCCCTTAAAAATGGAGACTGCTAGATACAAGGGCTGGTAAATCCTGAAGATGTGCTGAGTCGATGGTCTGACTGTAACTTTAGTATTTTTACTTACTCATTGTGCGTGCACTGTAAGAGCTGCCTCTGTTCATATCTGTTTCTTTGAGGCAATGACCTTTGCTTTGGTTTTATAGTAATCACTCAGTGATATGAAGGAGCAGTTGTTATCCCAGTGGAGATTGAAATAATTTATCTATTTTTCCAAACAAATCTAACCATGCAGGAGGTATTCCAAAAAAGCAGACACCACTTTTGAATAGGTTCAATATCCTTAGTGCTAATTTAAGGGGTTTTTTTGAAAGTAAATTTCAAGTAGGGAGCCTGTTTGGATTACTTTGACTAGCATTAGTCTGTTTGGGTTTTTTTTTTTTTATCTTTTAGTGCCTTGTTTCCAGGGAAGCCAAGGTCATTAACCAGATGCTCCTCTAGAGCTGCTGCTTATTGAAATGAGGCTCTGTTTAAGGAGGGTACGTAAGTGCTGTCATCCAAAGTGTCTCCCCAGGATGGAGATTATTGGAAGGGGCAGGACAGGTTGTTTTGCACTTCATTGCCAAGGGCCAAACATGCTTTTCTGACAGTGTTATAAAGGACCTTCAGAGCAGTCAGACTGGTGCTGTAAGGTGGTCCTTGGTGTTGTGTATCAGCCTGCTCACAGTGTGCTAAAGGAGGTAGCTTTTACCCTGTCCTGTTATGGGAGAGGTGTGTCCCTTTCTGCTGCACACTACTAACCCACTTTGCCTTCACAGCTGGGTTTGTGAAGGACAGAACCAAAACCAACAAATTCTCAGTTCCTAGTATCTGGCCATCTAAAATGTTCTCACTTTGTAGTTTCTTCAACTTCTTAATCAGTTATTGCATCTGGGTGATTTTAAGTGCCATGTGAGTGCTTACTAATAGTCACATCAGTGATGTTATCCTAATGGACTGGCTAAATTGTGTACATGCAAATAGCCATTGTCATGATTAATTGTTCAGGACTTTATAATCAGAGGGATGAGGCTAGTGATTTTGACAGTGATTTTTCTATTTCCTTTATTTTAGCATCCATAGTGAGGAGGTGAAACTTTGGTGCTGAAACCCTAGTTCTTGTTACTGCCTAGAAAAAGTTCAAGCAATTGAAGTCTATCATAGTGTTATCAAGTTGGGTTGAATGGAATTTACTGAAAGCATTAAATGTTGAAGTACAAGTTGAAGCTCTAACTGGAGCCATTATAGCAGGCAAACCTTAGCAATACTTGTCAATAGCTATGCATTCTCCTGCTGTGGGGTTGATAGTGGGTTTGTGGGTGGATCAAACCAGCACACTGTGCACTGTTTGAAAAGAACGACTTTCCAGGTTTGCTCCAAATCCAGTGAACCTTCATCAGAAGGACTCTCAGAGAAGGTAGATGTAGCGTTACTTAAGGACCCTAGACATTATCCACAGCCCCATTATTCTTGGCATAGATGCCAAGGAAACATGCAGTTTATAAAGTAAATACAAAACGGCTGTGTGAATAAATAAAAATCTCTGCTTAGGCGTTAAGGCTTCTAGCCCGAGTTAGACCAAGAAGAAATGTTGAAGAAAAGACACATGGGAAAGCAGAAGTATGTTGTATATAGGAATGAACTTTTCACTGCAGTGTCCAAACTGACTAGAAGCTTTAGATCAAGCTGGTTAAACTAATCAAAGAATTAAAAAAAAATTATGCTGAAGGCTAGATTTAGTAAATTCAGAGTAGCAAATTAGCAGGTCTTTATGTAACAGAAGAAGAGCTGATTATGGTTCCTATGGTGTTGAATTCCTGTTTCCACTGAGGTTCCCTCCTGCACTGGTTTAAAATCTTCCTAGGCTTCAGTTATTATTTCTAACAGACTGGTGGCCTCTTAGTTTATATGCCTTTTAGACAAGACACATGCAAATATTTCTGTGTTGCTTGCCCACTATATCGGGAAGTCAGCAGCTGCAGCAGTACAGCTCTTCTTAGTGTTGTGGTGGGCTTGTTTTCTACATCCTTAAGGACAGTTCTTACCCTTAAGTAGTACCTAGATCTTTCTTGATGTGTCATGACTGCCTGGGCTTGCAATTTCTGACCTCAGAGTACCATCAAAGTATTTAATTTGCATGTGGTTCTCATGCTGTTTGCTTGTATTGAAGCTTTCTTACATGCTGCCTCAGATTATAGTGTCTACTACTGTAATGACATTCCAATCTCATGGGGAGACTTCCAGAGTAACTTTTTTAATATTTAGTGCATAAACATTTAATAAGGGAAGGAAAGCGTGAAGTAGTTGTGCCTGTGGTATTCTAATTTTTGTCTGCTTTATTTAATTCTTACAGCAAACCTTTATGGCTAAATCAGAATTTTGTACTCAGCTAATGGTCCTCACTGGGTTACTTATGTCAGCTGGCTTGCTATCACTTTGATACTCATTTGGAAAACATTTTAAGGAAATTGACCCTTACAATATAACCTTTTAGGAGAAGGAGTACACACGTGGCATGGAGCCTGTAAACTGTGGATAGTAGAATATAATGGTTGTAATTTGAAAGAATACATCGTTGGCTTGTTCTTGAGTCTGAAAATGTGATGCACTAGGATTACTCTGTATCTGGGATCTGGGGGGTAAATTTTATTTTCAGTCCTTTGGCCTGACTCCACCATCTGTAGACTGTTTAAAGCTGCAGTTGTTTGAATGAAGATATGTCTGTCCCTGCAGTGATATCCTTGTTTCCTCATCCCAGTTCTCAAGGGCATGTTGGATTAGTGTGAATAATGAATGTGTCTAATTGAGGGGAGTTGACATTGGATGTAGCTAATACAAAATAGGGTTGGAAACAGAGTGGGTATAATGTAACCTTTGAGAGGACATAATAATTTTTCTTTGGAAATGTATGTCATGAAAGACCTTTGTTACAGGTGTTGACATGCCATGGTTCTTAATATCCCATTCTCTGCGACTTCATGGATACTAAAGCTGGATTTGCCTGTAGATCCTCATTTTGAATTGCTTGGCAACAGAGTGAACAGGACTGATGTTTGTACTCTGCATCTGCATGCAGAGAATGGCCTTTGGTCCCTCTGTTTCCCCCCCTTCCTAACATCTTTACTGATCTGCTGCTGTTTTTCCCTAAAAGCAAATCTTGCTCCTGCTAAAGAGATGGAAGCTTATAAGAGAATGAGCTTTACATGGTAAAGAGTACAGTTTACAACACAGTCACAAATATGAGAATCAAAGGAGGTGGTTTAAAACCACAGCTATAAAGAAAGGAGGTGACATGATAGGATCTCAGATTTCTGGTATCAGCACTTTGTCTGATGCAAGTGTCACTATTAGAAATGAAAAGACAAGGTAGAAGAGAGCCTCTGTTTTATTTCATAACAGCCTTTGTTTTTCTCTTCTGTGTTGACTCAGCAATGTGTGCTGGCTCATGCATAAAGTTGTTTATTGAATGAATTGAAGGTTTTGCTTTTTTGAAAGAAAACAGTGAGTGTCTTTGCCACAAGAGGGAGAGCATGAGAAAAGCCAGAGAGAGGAAACTGCACTGTGACAGTTCTGCTCATGTCTTCATTTTAGACCCCACAAAGGGATAGGGAGGTTTTTGGAGCTGAATTCCTCCATCATTATGCCCGGACTCACTGAAAACAGAGGTGCTAGAGATGGTCAAAATCTAGCAAAGCCTTGCCTAATCAGTGTTGCCTAGTGGTTCTTGCATTAACTGTGATTATATCTTAGCTTGAGATGTATATCACTACAGTTTTATGAATCAAACCTGCAGACAAATTTATAGTGCAATAATTTATATGACTGCACATCAGTCATAGTACTGAAGCTGGGACTTGAAATCTAGAGAAGAAGTAACAGCAGTTGTTAGAATTCATCATTGCTTGTGTCTGGTTGGCACTCTATTACTGAACCCACTTAACTGAATGGATATTGATTTTTAGTTAATTCACTATCCAACCAAGTCATGCTGATATACTTTTAATATACTTTGACTTTAGTTGTGCTGGAGGGCTATGTCTATTTTAACTGTGTTGGGGTTTGTGTCAATTTAGTAAAATATGTATATAAGTGATTATTGACAAGCTTGAAGTGTTTCCTAATGGAATTTTGCATTGTAAGCTCATTTTCCTATTGGGTCAGGTTTTAACCCACCTTCTGTTTTTCATTTGGTCTTTGGTGATAACATTTTCTAGGTTTATTTTCTATTTTATTTTATAAAATGCAGCACCAGAGTGATTGAATAGTAACACTCCAAGAAGCAGCACTTCCAAGTCAAGAAATAACCTAAATCTGCCTTTTGTTTTGCTTTCTTCTCCTTTCTGCAGATGTGCTGTAATAACAGACATTTCATTCAGTTATTTTGACTCATATAATTATTTATTTCTTTCTCCTTTGATAACAGCTTTGAGATACTTTCCAATCCCGTAGTATTGTGATTAACTTGCAGACCCTGTGAAAGGTGTCTGTAAAAGTTAATTGCACACACCACTCAGCTCATCTGAGGTGAGTGGAATATAAAGCAGAAAGCAGATCTGCTGGGAATGCGTATATTTGTGTGTGACAGGTTCCCGTTGTGGATAGTGGATTAGGCATGACACAGAACGGAGCAGTAAGAGTTCCTTCTCCTGCTCTATTGATGCCTGTTGTGAGGCTGTGAACGCACACTGCTCCCTTTGTCTGCCTGCAATTCCCTGCCCGTCTGTTCTCTAGTCTGTTATGATGATAAACTCTGCAGGGCATGGACCAACTCTTGTTGTGGTCTAAAAAAGCCAGGCACATCCTCATTAGCTACCGCTCCCTCCTTAGACTATTTTTAGTCATTGTTTGTCTCAACCAGTTGTTACTTCTATCTTGCAGACAGCAGAGACTGCCAGCTGCATGCTTAGACAGCACCCAGCACTTGGCAGCCCAGACTTGGTGAGCATCTTTAGTCACTACTGTCACTCTCTTTCCACCACAGCTCTATATTTTAGTGGTAAGACACAAAGGATTTCTGGTACCACCTACATTTTAGCTGTGGCACTTGCCACAGCTGCTTCAGTGCTGGTGTTATCAGCCATACTTCAGGGCATTTCAGGCATCAAGTTCATAAACTAAGTTGAGAGAGGCAAAGTTGAGGGCATAAACTGAGGAGCCATGTTGCATAGTAGCAGTGGTATGTAAGTGAGCACATTGAGTTCAATTTCCTGAAAACTGAGCGGGGGTGAAAAAATCAGCTCTATTTAGCCAAAGTAAAATCTTCAGTTTAGGCAGGCATATTAATTTAGGACACTTCATCCTGTATTTACAGCTTTTCAAAACTGTCAGGACAGCCTGAGGTTTCAAAAACATTAATCCAAGGATGCCAAGCATACACCAACACAGGCCAGAACATTCCCCTGCAGTCCTGTTTGTTGGTGGTTCTTCAGCTGTGGGCAGGAAGTGGTTTGAAGACTGGAGGGTTTGATCTGTTAGTCCTGTCCCTGCTATGCTTCTACCCAGAGGCTCCGTAGATTTTTCCTAGCACATGAAAGAAGTAAATATTTCAGGTGAATGAAATTCTGACAGCTCCTATGTATGCAATAAGAACACATCTGGTGGTGTGTTGGAAAATGCCAGGAACATCTGCATTTGACTCTGTATGTGCACATCCCATTATGAGATGTCATGTGTCTCTGTTGTGTGGCACTTCGCTGTCATGGGATTTCTCTAATGACATGATGGGGTGCCTCTTAGTGCTTAAGAGCCTCTAGAAGAGTTGATTTGCCCTATGATCTGGAGTTATTGACCCTTGTGGGACACCACAAGTGGCAGACTTCCAACTAGACCCTGATTATGTTTCTCTGGGATCTGCTGTTCAGCTTGTTCCAATTCCACCTCACTGACCACTCATCCAGTCCACACTTCCTGAGTTTGCTGATGAGGATGCTGTGAGAGGCAGAGTTGAAAGCCACACTGAAGTCTAGGTAACAATATCCACTGCTTTCCTCTCATCCAGCCAGGTAGTTGATTCATCGTAGAAGGCAATCAGGCTGGTCAAGCATGATTTACCTTTAGTGAATCCATGCTGACTACTCCTGATCACCTTCTTGTCATCCATGTGGAGAGAGCTGGCCTCCCAAAGGAGGTACTCCATCACCTTCCCAGGGACTGAGCTGAGGCTTGACTGGCTGGTAGTTCCCCAGGTCCTCCTTCTTGCCTTTTTTGAAGACCATGGTAACATTTGCTTTCTTCCAGTCCTCAGGCATCTTTCCTGATTGCCACAGCCTTTGAAAGATGATCATGAACAACCTTGCCTTGGTGTCTGCCAGCTCTCTGAGCACTTGTGGCTGCGTCGCATCAGGGCCCATGGAATTCTGGATGTCAAATCTGTTTAGGTGTTCTCTAACCTAGTCCTCCTTGACCAAGGGAAAGTCTTCCTTCCAACATTCCTTTACCCTCTCTCGGGTCAGACATGCCTGAGGGCTGGTCTTGTCAGTGAAGACTGATGTAAGAAGGTGTTCAGTACCTCTGCTTTCTCTGCACCCTCTGCTCCAGGGTACCCCTCCATTTAGGAACATTATCTTTTATTTTCCTTTTGTTGTTGATATACTTGAAAAAGCCCTTCTTGTTGTCTGTAACATCCTTGGCCAGACTGAATTCCAGATGGGTCTTGGCCTTCCCTGTTTCATTTCTACTTATTCTGACAACCTCTCTTCACTCATCTCAAGTGGCCTGACCCTGCTTCCATTTCCTGTGTTTTTCCTGTTTACACTTGAGTAATGACAGACAGTAATGGCAGGAAACCGTGCCCCTGAGGTAGCTCCTGTGGCTCCTGCCTGCTGCCCACTCTCCAAGAGCTCATTCATGCTTAGCAACTCTAGTGCTGCAAACTGAACTTCACAGTGGAGTTAGTTTTGCAAGGTAAGGGGCATGTGAATAAGGGAAATAGTGTCGTATCTTCGAGGTGCTTAAGATGCAGTCTGTGCTTCATCTCTGAAGTCTGTAATATGAATCTGTTTGAATTATTACCCTCTAGTCCAATAGACTTGCTACTTTTTTCTTTTTTTTTTAATGTGGTGACAGCTGCCTATTTTTATGTGAGCATATGGGAAAATCTCGTATTTCTCCAATTAAAAATAATTCTGAAACTGTTCAGATAGCTGCACCCATACAAAGGGCAGGGCAGCAGCCAAGGCAGTAGCAAGGGTTTGTGCCAAAGACCATGAAGAATTCCAGCTGTGAGCAAATGTGAGAGAGCAGCCTCTGGGTACCCAAGCACTGTTCCCTCCCAGCTATCATTTCTTTCACAGCTGTGGGAATGCTTAAAAATTATGGATGGCTAGGGAGGAGGGGGAAAAAAAGATCACAGTGACTTTCAAATATTTGGCTGAAAGCCAGAAACATTGTGAGCAGAGATTCAGCATTACAACTGCAGCCATGAGAGAGACTCAGAAATGATTGGGATTTATTTTTAAAGTGCACTTGTTTCCAAGCTTCTTTCTCAGAACATGAAGCCGTTGTTGGCATGCTGAGGTCCAGCCTGTCCTTTCGCACTCTCCTGGGAGTATCATTCCCAGTCTGTCTCATTGATTCCCCTCAGCTGTTATTAATAGAGATCACTTAGTTAATTTTTTCATTCTCTTTCTTTCAGCTTTTCCCACTCCACTTTCAGTGCTTTAGGAAGTTCAGACAGATGAGATGGAAGTGAGGAAGCTGGGTTGAATAGAGAAGTCAGGTTGCTGTCTCTGCATGATGTTTACCTGCCAGGTTATAGTACTAATCCTCCTGCCACATCTTTGGGGGGCTTTTAGGGACTTGATTGCAACAATTGTGGTTAGTGATGACTCAAGCTGTTCTTCCTTGTTTGAAATTTTCAGCCCATGTAACTGGTGTTCTTTTGAGTGCAGCTATTGCATTGCGTGTGGGCGTTGGGACAAGGAAGTATCCAAGATATGTGAAATCTCATTGCTAGGATTTCCCCCATGCATCCAAATACTTTCTAGGTTTAGCTTGTCATCAAAAAGAACTTGATAAACAGAGTTAGAATAAGAGATAATATTGTAGATTGCTGCATATTCAGAGATTCGTTCGTGTTAGAAAAAATGGGGGAGACCAAACTTTCTTTTAAAATGTTATTTTTCACATCTCTTTGAATGGGTATGGGCAATTGTATGAATTGTATGGGTGATTTTTCACAGAATCACAGAGTGGGCAAGGTGGTGTGTCAGCTCCTCTGAAATGTATCTGAGCACTAAAGAGACATTAGGATAAAAGAATGTATTTACTTCTCAACAAATACTAACATTCATCCACCTATATTTTAAGTAGTTTCTGAGAAGGTCCAGAGACTCCCTGTTATTTGTAACTTCACAACAAATTCAGTTTCAGTGCAATTTGGGCAGAAATGTTAACTGCCCCATTAGCTTCTGTGAAAGTGCTGGCTTGTGGGCCATCATCCACCAGAGAGTAGGTAGCATGTAGTTACCACTTACCCATAAACAGATTAGGTATCATCCTTAGAAGGACCACTCCTTCCTGGCTCAGTGTAGTACAGCATTCAACACAGCTCTTAAAACTAAAATATATTTCTATATAGAGTTAAAAATACACATCTTTATTTTTATATAAACACTTAAGTGAGAAGGATGAAAGGAATTGACTGTAAGGGTATTTGACTGAAATTAGACATAATAGCAGCCACATAAGGTTGGGGGTAAACACTATTAAAGAAAGTTTTGATGGATGGAGAAGTTAAAAAGCCCTCATTCAGTGAAGCTACAGACATCAGGATTCAATTATTTTATTTACATTGTGTTTACTGTACAAGGATATTGGGAGAGCAGAATCTACTCCCAAGCAGTGAGGTGTATAGATGGAGTAAGACTGCTAAAATATGAGATCAGAGTAGATTTAATCTTAAACCAGCAATGAGATAGTGAGTCAGTCTCTTTAACTGTGACTCAAAAGATGATCTTGCTATTACTAGAAAAACCAGTTATGTTTGTTGTGCCACGCTGATTTGTTAATATTGTAGCAGTTGAGCCTTTGAGATTAATTTTTGTCATAAACAGGCAAGTGGTGTGTATATCTTGTAATGAACAGTTTTAAATAAGTTGATTAGAAAGTGTGTGCATCTCACTGCTATTAACGCCCATCCAGCTGGAGGGAAGAGAGAGACAAGGAACTGTTGCTGTGGCTTCTAGCAAGGGTTCCCTGCAGGCAGGGGAGAAAGCAGGGATATGGGGGGAAAGATGGATTCCATGCTGTATCATCATTATTCTGTCCTGTTGTTTTCCCCTTTAAGCCCAAAATGGCAGCCCAGCTGCTTTTGGTGGGAAAGATCTTGCAGGAGCTGAAGGTCCTAGCAGGCTCATGAAGGGGCCAGCTAGCCCTCTCTTCCTGCCACTTTGGCCTTTGGTACTCCAGGTTGTTGGCTTTCAGACCGCTTCGGAATTATTTTCTGACGTAGTAGCATGGCCTTGTGATGTTTTCACATCCCTTTTAGTAAGTTCTGCATCGCCTTTTTTTCTACTCACTCTCTTGTCTTGAAGCCATGTAGTGCTGCAGGGGAGATGACTCCAGCAGAAATGATTGCCTGTTCAGGATGAGGGTCGACTTGGAATTGTTCTTTGTGTATGTTCTCTGTGGTTTGAGGTTTGCATCATGTTCTCTGGCTTATTTCTGTGTAGTATTGTAGACACTAATGCTGGTTCAGTTTCTGATTGCATTTCAGAAGACATGGTCTTATGGATAGCTTTACAGAAAATCCCAGGGAAGCATGAGACAGCATTAAGGCATGTGTGTCAGTGTAGGACAGTAAAGTTTATACCTACTGGTGACAGCTGCAGAACTACCTGCCTGGTTAAATAGCAACTCAGCACTTGATAGCAGTTGATAAGAAAACCCTACATGGTATGTGTGCAGGGAGAAGGGGTAAACTAGTTCTGAATCACGTAAGTAGTTGTGATAGCCTTGCCAAACTGTTCACACTAGCTTGTATGTAGGCTGTATAGTAACTGAAAAGCCAGTAACCATTTTACTTAACTTTGCTTTTTCATGGCTAGGTCACCTGGTAATTTTATTTGAAAACTAAAGCTTTCACAGAAGTCTGATTTTCACAGAAACTAGGCTTGTTCCAGTTTTAGTAAAATCACTTAATTCAGACAAGAGCAGCAGGGCAAGAATCCTGTCTGTGAGGCAGAGGTGGTGTTCAGCTGGGCATACAGCAGGTAACTGTACAACAACATCTTAAATTCACAGAGCCATGTAATATGTTGGAAGAGGATTGATGATGTGAGATCGCTTGTTTTGCAGACCAAACAATGTCTTCTTTACCGCTTTTATCACATACAAATTCCTTCGTAATTAACCATTCCCTGTCAACTGTGGTGGTTGCCAGGATTCATTTTTCCATAGCATATGCATTGTTTTCACATAATACATTATTTTTCATCTCCTGTGGTTTATTTTTGTCTTTGCAACCTATCTAGGATTCTTTGTTCTACTTCTGTCACTGCAGTTTGCAACACTTGTACTATCTTCACACACTCTCACATATTTCTGTTTACAGATCTTTATGAAGATATTATCTGAACACTAAATAAAACATTAAAAGATGTATTCTCTGGGGAGAGAGAAAGGTTGGAAACCTCTAATGGAGATGCAAACAAAAATCTAGATACAAAACTTGAAGAACAGCTGGGACTAGAGCCTCATACTGTGTGTATTTGATGAGAGATGTAACGTGTACTGAGGAGTTGACAGTCTGAGGCTGCTCAAAAATTGAACACGGTTTTGGAGCTGTTAGTACCAAAGGTGTAGGCATGTGATCCAAAGTACTGTTCTGATATAAATTCTCTTTGATGTTTCAATTTTCTTTAAAAAAAGAAAAATACATCCCTGCCAGGCTGTAAACTAGCAAGCTTTATTTTTACTCAGATATGGTCTGCTTCTATAGATATGGTCTTCTTCTATCATTCCAGTTTTGTTGGATTAGGTATCTTTTCTCCTGCAGATGGCATAAAGCTGATGTAAACTATTGTGTGCTTTCCCAGCTTGACAGAAATGTGATTGTGTCTGTGCCTGATCTAGATCAGTTATGCCTTATTAAGTGATTTTGTAGCTTACAGCCAGCATTAATTGTTGTGGAGCCTCTGTCGTGTTACACGAGACAGAAATAAGTTGTCCTCTTCCCCATTTTGCCTATGGGGAGCAGTGGCAAAGGAATCAAAGCCATGTTCCTGTTCAGAGCAGGACTGTCCACCCAGCAAACACTGTCATGCGTGCAAGGTCATTAGAGCAAAATGAGGAAACTTAATTGTCAGAAGTACCGTGTGAGGCCCTGCAGGTCCAACCACCAGTCTTAGCTCTGTTCTCTTGGCTCCTGGATGGAGCAGGCTAAATGCCAGATAGTTCTCCAGGGATTCCAGATTGGAAGTTACCCACTGGCCTTAGGAAATCAGTCTGGGAGAATATCTGGTGAGGAAAGTGCTGAGGGAAAAGGTAGTGCTTTAGAGGACAGCAGGAAAGACCTGAAAGCCAGTTCAGAAGAAGTGGCAGGTGAGAAGGCTCTATCTCAGAAGAATCAGTTGCAGAGATGCTCTCCCTGACCCAGTCAGACTCTTAGCAGAATTTACTTGACCCCTTTCCACCAGAACAGAAAGACTTGGATAGCTGTCAGTACTGGGTGGGAGTGGCAGATCCATCCCGGACCATGCAACCCTTGCTGCCCAGGGTGAGCTGCCAAGTGTGCAAGACAGGTAATCCTGTGCAAAACAGTTGTGTTACAGGTGATTGAAGGAGTTTTACAATGCCTGGTGCTGGGTAATAATGTAAAATGCTGCATTTAATCAGGAGCTGAACATAGGGAAGTTGGGCAATTTCTGTTTTTAACCCCTCTTATCTTGCTCAGTGGGTTATTGTGATATGATTGCTTAGGCTAGCTGGTCTGATCCAGCCTGTTCTTTTGGCGGCAGTGCTGGGGATGCAGTTTGAGGAAAGGTGGCTGCAGCTGAGCAGTGGCTTCAGAAAGGCTCCTTGTCCAGCTATAGCAGATTGACGGTGCTCAGCACCATGTCTGTTGTGCACTCACAGTGCACAGTGAGACATCCTCCGCAATGTGCTTCAAAACAGGAAAAGTCTGATGCATTCTTAGCTAAGGTACTGCTCACTCTAATTAGTGGATCAGAAAAGATCTAAGGAGACAAGATGACTCCAGAAAGGGTTCTCACACTGGTGGCAGCAGCCTGTTCAGAGGTCCTAAATACGGCCACTCAGGGATCAAAGGCATGAGTGCTAGGACTTAAAATGCAGACATCCTACTGCCATACTCTGAAACCACGCTGTACACATCCACTGCAGGAATGGGGAAGAAACAGCAAAGCAAAAAAATGAGATGAGGAAATGTCTTGTTTCCCTTCTCCATCACACCACCACCAAGACATTGGTGTCCTGGGGAAGATCATCAAATTCTGATAGGCAGTTCCTGAGTCCGAAATATAAGAGTAAGCTGCTGTACATGTTTTACCTCTTTGTTCACTTTTATTGAAGGTCTGACTTCTCCAGTGAGAGTGTATTAGTCATCATCACTGTCATGTTGGTATTGAATATCAGAAGCTTTTCCTATATTCCTTGTGCACGTTGAGACCATTTTGATTTCACTTTCACTTACTTTCTGTCCTATGTATACATTTCTCCTAAGAGAGAAAATGGAAAAACCTAGAAGTATTTTATAAAAACATAAAGTAAAGCCTGGCATTTGGAAGAGAGAGCCTGCCGTAAAAGAAACAGTTACCTGAGTTTATGCTGCTGCCCTGCATGCTTTTTTTTCACAGGGGTGGTACTCAACAGACATAATTCAGTATAGCACTGCTGACTTGAGTAGAGCAAGGCTACCTGGAAAGTTGAGCTTGTAGGGGCTTGCCTTTTTCATCTGCAGATTTATAATCAGACCTGGGGTTTGTGCTCCAAACTTTCCTCAAGTGCCATAGAAGGATGTGTGTTCTGTGCTATAATAGGATATGGCTGGAGATTTGTTGACAGCTTTGCATCCATTTCAAAAATAGAGAAAATATGTTCACTTATGCAATTAGAGATGTTTTTCTTTCTGGTGATTACTTGGGAACGAGTTTCCTGGGGTCATCTGTCCATTTTTCTCTTCACAGATATTCTGTCTTGTAAAATGGATTAAGGATTTTGATCATCTTCTTGATCTCCTCTACTCTGTTCTAACAATTCCTAAAAGGTACATACCAACTGTAAAAGCACCATAAATAGTTTCAAGTGCATGGATGGCTTACATGCAGGAAGAAACTGCCTAGACAATGAGAAGTGATTGAGAGGTGGGTACAGTAGAAATGGATATAATTCTGAACAGTACAGGCAAAACAAAATGGAATAATTAAGTATTCAGGACTGTTTATCGCACAGCAGATATGATCACTTAAATGATGGTAATACTTGGTTTTAAAAATGAACAAGAGAGTATTTTTTACTTGGCAACTCACAATTAATTTGCAGCTTTCCTTCCATAGTTTATTATAGGACCTAAAACCAAAATGTCTTTAGAATGGGATTAGAAACACGTGGGATAACACATGTGTTAGTAGCTGTTACAGACAGCTGTAACATACAAATGTACGTACGTGCTACGTACAACAACACACCCCCCCATCCTCTTCTTTGTCTGTGCCTTTTCCCTATACATCCAGCTCTGATCTGACTGAATATGGCATTCTTCTGCTGGTTTAGTTTAGTTTCTTTGTTTTAATTAAAGTCTCAAGTTTGTGTGATGATCTGAAACTTGTTTCAGCTAGCAGCATTGAGGAGTACATGGTATATACCCTGAGCTAAACAATTTATTTACTGCTCATATTGGGGGCTGGAACTTGTGAATCAAGGTGTTCCAGGCTTGGAAATGAATATGGTTCATTTTCCATATTGTTCGATAAACCTGTAAGATCCAATCCTTTTGAGCCTAAAATATGTTGAATACCCCTGCTCTGATCCTTCTTCCATCCTGAGACCTCATCCCCCTCCCTCCCCATCCTGGGGCTGCATTATGTACTTGACATAAGTCGTTGAACCCTTGTTATCAAATCGATAATTATTTTTCTGTCTAAATATTTAATTATCAATCTTTTGAAGTAGTACCATGATGGAAAAACAACTTTTTGTCAGCTGTAGGGAGCAGTTGTTCCCAACTCTAAAATTGAGATTGTCATCGTGCAGCTGGGGGGGAAGAGGGAGGGGCAAGTATGTTACCTGGGTGTTTGTGGGCAAGTGATTAGCAGTAAATCATCTTAACCTGTTATATGAGGATATTTGCATCACCACCAGTGAGTTTTAGAGTTAACATCTCAGTTCTTCACTCTTCAGGTGTTTGAGTGTGTATCACTGCTTTGTCTTCAAGTGTGTTGGGATGTTTTTCTGCTGTGTAATGGGGGAAAGAAACTTGGAGGAGCTAGAGTGCAATTTAAAGCAGAATGGTGATGAATTTGTATAGTACATCCAGCCTCACATCTATATATTCAGTATGAAAGGAAGAGAGACTGTTTCAGTCTGTAAGGACAAATAAGTAAAGCAAAGTAATGCAGACTCTGAGAAGTGACAGCTGTGGGCTGTGGACCTGTGTGCAGTAGAAGAGTGATGGAGATGCTGAGAGTCCTTATCAGTGAGGCTGGTGGTGTGAAGTGTTTAGCTGGTGGTGTTGATGGATCAAAGCAGTTCAAGCACAGAGTGTGCAAATGGTTCCTGCCCTCTGCTCTACTCCACTGAGAAAGGAGTTGTCTGAGCCCCTGTAACACTTTCACCTGCAGTCCTTTTGTGAACAAAGAAGCTTTTAGGGCTTAATCCATATACTACTGGAGAAAAGTAAAAGTGGTTTTTGTTGTTTGGTTTGTTTGGGGGGCGTTTTGTGGTTTTGGTTGGTTGGTTGTCTTTTTTGGGTTTTGGGGGGTTTTGTGGGGCTCTGTTTTTCTTGGAATTTTTTTTATTACTTGGCTACATTTTTTTCCTGTGACAGTGATGATTGCAGGGTAAGAAATCTGGGGAAAGATAGCAGTTAAGGCTTCCTGGGGAAAATCAGATGACAGATGTTGAAATTGCTTTTCAGCAAAGCAAAAAATTTATGTTGTGTTATCTCAAGACAGCAAATTGTCTTTCAGATGTGTTTTCAGTTTATTTTTGCATTGACTGCTTTTGCCTGAGCTTTTCTTCTGTTGATCAGCTTTTAGATAAGAAACATATTTATCAGTAAAGACATTGAAATACTTTCTGCAAAATGTAATATCTTGAGAGTTTTTAATTTGGGCCAAACCCATTTGCACTGAATTAAAAACTGTTCTGATATCCTTGAAATACAGCTTTCATTTCTTCTGTCTCTGTTCTGTTGTAAAGATGCTTCTGTGGATAAAGGTACTTAAATTACTCTAGGTGTACCAGTCTGAAGCTGAATGTACATTATACTCTCTTTACTGGTCAAGGGTGAAAATAGATCCCCTCTCTGATGAACACATCTGCCTTAGCAGACATTGCCAGTGCAGTTAAATATCCATTACCCATCTTTACATGAGGGTTTTGTCAGTGTGGACTACAGGATGCATTATGGTAGCAGATCTGCAGTTCCATTAGTCTAAGCTGAGGGTGTACTGGAATGATGCTTCAGTCTTCTACCCCTCTGGCACCACTGGAAAAGCTCCTGGTATAAATCTAGCCCTGGAGTTCAGTGAACAGGCCTAAAATTCTCAGCTGTGGTTTTGCTGGAAAGAACTGGGGTAAGATCCCTCAGCTGAGGATAAATTGGGCTGTGCTAGCATCATTATTGCTGATGGAGATTTTGGCCCAGTGTCATGGCTGTATTTATTTCTCCTGCTGCACCTTGAAATCCAGGCAGCTTTTGCTGGATTGAATAGGCCTGTTTTCTAGGTGGGACAATTACTGCTGTAATTGTCAGTTCTGAAGAGAAGGTGTTTGCCTGCTGTCATCTCTGGTAGAGGCAAAGGGAGAATAGAAAACTCACTGTCAAGCTGCTGCCCTGAGGAGGCGTCATCCAAAAAGAAGGGATCCTGGCCTGAGTGCAGGACTAAAGGGTGCAGGTCCCAGGAAAGCAGTGGTGTAACCCTCAAAGAAGATGCATACTTGTTTAGGAGTCTTACAGGAACCTGTGCTGTCTTTGCTTCCTCACATTTGTGCATGAAAGAGAAGTTCTGTCTCAGTCTCTGCCCAATGGAGGGATGTGAAAATAGAAATACTGAAGTATAGTACCTTGGTTCTTCTGCCTGACTGTAGCATTGAATTCAGATTCTGTTTGAAGCCAGTGACTTGCCGAGGCAGATGTCATATGCTTGAATGAGTTTAATAAGGTGATCAGGACTCTGTTTATCACTTTGGCTTGCTTAGAGCAGTGCTCCAAACATCCCAGGAAACAGGAAGAAATTGTAATTAAAGGCAGCTTTGAAATTCAGTACGTGACTGATTTGCATTTTACTATTTTATTCCTCTTTCCCCTTCCCTTCTAAAAGCCCGGGGAGGTTTGCATGGTGAGACTGGCATTGCTGTGGTGCATTATCTATGCTTGAGATACTGTGGAGTGGCAATTGGGTAATGAGGATGAAAATCGGAGCTTACTCTGAAGAGAAAACAAACCTTTTCCCTTAACTGGTGCCTGGGGCCTTTCATCGTCTTGGTTGCGCATGTGGGGCAAAGTTGTGGGTTTCTGAGTAGCTGTGCTGGAGGATCCAGTGAGAGACTGTGATGCTTGGGGGGCTTGTCTGGGGCTTCTGACCAGTGGATTTGCTTTGTGTCAATTTCCATTATCCTCTTTAGGGTGGAGAGTACCTGTGTCTGTGCTAAACTTCTTGCTAGTAGGACTAGGAACAGAACTGCGATTTCTTGTGCTGAAGCTGTAAGCAAAGGCTCCTTCCCCAGCCTCACAACATTTACAGGTTTAGTGATTTATTATATTCTATTGTACCTACTGTGTTGCTAAAAGCCATGCTTTACACTGAGTTGAAGCAGTAAAATTGTGTTACCAATCAGTTTATTGTATCAGTATCTCTTAACTCAGTTTTACAGACTTACCACTTTGTCTTGTTCTGCTTTATAAGTGCTGTAGATACGTCTGTCCTCATCTTGGTTTAGGTACCTGAATAATTTAATTTATTTAATTTCCAAAGTGAATTAAGAAAAATGTGACAAGGCTGTGGGATTTTCTTTTTAGAGTATCTAGACCTGAAGTCATATACTCTGTCTCATTGTGTATGTGTTTTCCCTTGAAAACCCTTATTCTGAATACTATGATTGTGTAAAACTTGCAGCTTTCATTAATAAGGAACAAATCTCTTAATGCTTATGGATTTAAAATAAAGATACTAATTAGGATCTGCAAAGGCTCAGAAACCAGAAGATAGATAATAATGAAAAATTCCCGTTGGTTGGAAGCCCATCTCCTGATTTTGGTGGGCTGATCTGAAATTTCTGAATGCCTGGAGTGGCAATGATTCAGAAGCCAGCTTGTATTCAGGCTGGTTGACCAACATAAGTCACTGTTACTTTAAAAACATGTCATTCAAAAATCAGTTAAGATAAAAATGCCTTCTAGAAACTATCAGTGGACTTCCCATTACACTGTAATCTTCTGAACCAGGTGGGTTTTCATCACATCACATCTACCCAGCACATCTATCTACCCTCTGTGTCGTAGGGAAACAGCATCTCTTTCCCTACCATTGTCTGTCCTGTTAAACTAGGAAAAAAAAAAAGAGAAAAGTAGGGCAAACTCTGTAGCCTTTATGCAGGGAAAGTCCCATCAACTTCAGTGGGAGACTTGGCTCAGGGAGAAGTACAGGAGCCAGGCCAAAGTTTTCATTCTGGTTTTTCAGAAGCTAGTATCCCATGTTTGTAGATTAATGCCACATAGCTTTGCAAAAGAGGCCCATGAAATGCCTTTAACTCAGTGGACTTCTGGCATTTAATTCCTGCAACTTCCAGTCGTTGTGTTTTAAAAAAATCTGTTTTTCATTGGAACATGTTTGCCTGAATGTGACATTAGGAATACAGCCAGTAGTGCTCGCATATACTTACACATAGGCATAAATTAAACCCCATTCTTGCTAGGGGACAGATAAACATGAAGGGTCTCAGTGTTCTCAGATGAATCGTACTTAGCTCATCAGTGGGTGCCTTGATTTAATGAAGCCATAGTATGTTAATGTTAACACTGCAGAAAAAGCTGAAAAGTTACAGGCAGCCATGCTAACTAGCTACAAGCATTTAAAAGCCTGGGCATGAGCTCCTGCTTGGCTATTCTGGCCATAATTAATGATGACAAGTATGTTGGAAAAATAATTATTTTGCTTGCTTTTAAAGACAATTACTTGCTTGAGGCGAATGAGGGGGTGGGATTTATGTGGCTGTAATAAGCATATGTAGATGGCATCTTCCCAGAAGAATATTATAGCCACAGGATCTTTTTAATTGACCTGAGAATCCTTTGTTCTGCAGATACAGTTTATGTACGTGGTCACAGACTAAAATGACCCTACTTGTTCTAGGGCAGGCTTAGTTCTAAACTGCTGAAAGGAAAAAAGACTGCTTTTATCAGCCCAATCAGCAACAGATAGAAATCTCTCTTGGTCACTTCATAAGGGGGAGAAATCTTTGTAAATTGGTACCGAGTGCATGCTCTTTTCATCTGATAAAACAGGAGTTGGGGATATGGAAGCAGGCTGAGGTGAGTATTATTGCAGTCATATGGTATCACTCCTGTGTCTGGGCTTGCATAACACAGCAGCTTTTGCCTGGCACATGGCCATGCTGTCCTCTGACAGCCACCTGCCTGCTCATTTACCGTGTTGGGCTGCAGAGCCTTGGTCCCTTTCCAGCCTGGACGCGGTGCTGGAGTCAGGGAGGGAGCACCTGCTTCTCTATCAGCTGCCGTTCCAGAGCATCCTGTTACTGTGTGGTGCAGGGCACGTCCACTCCTCCTGCCCACTGCTCACTGGCATTCAAGGGCTATGAGAGCCACGCAGTCTTGTCACATAGTCTGTGATTGGATCCTGTAACAATAGGGTGGAGTCTCACTGCCTTTCTCTCTTTCTTCATGCTAACTAGGCCCAGGTGGGAAATAACAGGAGAAAATCCCCCAAGGCTGTAATTCAGTGGAAAATTTCAACATGTGCAAACAACTAATGACCTTTAATAGAAATCAGGAGTTTTCGTGTTTGTTGTCAGTCATTTCATGGTTCATCTAAGATGGTAAAATCCTCTTGGGCCACAAGAGAGAGAAGAGGAACCAAAAAGCTATGTGCTGCTTACTTGCATATCAGAAAAATCTCCCTGTTGTTCCCTTTTTTAATTTTGTGGTGGTTGTGCAGAAGTCACAATCCCTTTCTCCAGTTTCCATCTGTAAGATGGAAAAGATGATGCTGTTTTTCAGTACCGTGTTTTGAAACCCGATACTGAAATTTGTTACAGAAAATACAGTATGAAGAGTCACGGGTGCTTTTCTCCACACTACTCAGCCTGCTACTACCAGTAAAGGTTGTGCTCTGTGCACTCCTAAGTAAGTCTCTCTGAACTGGGATCTGAAGTAGGAGGAAGGAGGATGAATAAAAGAGGAGAAACCCACTAATCATATACTAATGCGGTTTTGGTATGATGATATGTAACAGAAAAATCTTAGATTTCTTGCAGTTCTAGTTGTATCTAGCCCTTTCTGAAAGCATTGCTAAAGGAAGCAGACTTAACTGTGGGTCAGTGATAACATTTGAGGGTTTGGATCCAATTCATTCTATTCTTGGTGTCTGCAGACTTTTGCCAGGATGGAAATTTTTACCTGATTTCATTCTGTTTGGAGAGCTGATTGAGGAAAGCAGTGCCTGAGCAACAGAAGATTACTAGAGGATAAAGAATAAACAGTTCTCTCATCATGAAGATACAATGTCTTGGGGTTTCTCAAAGTAGGCTGTGGTGGTAGGAGGTGGGGAGGGGAAGAGAGAGATCCTGTGTTTCATTGCCCTGGATGAGAGATACAAATGTTTGTTTATATAAGCTCAAAGTTCTCCCTGTAAATTGCAAGTCTAACAGGAGGGCAACCTCTGCTTTTAGCTTCAAGGGCAGAGTGAGTTGGAAATGAGGTAGAATATAGGGTACTGGAGTTAAAAGCGCTAGGGTTTTGTGCAAGGTCATTAAAGGGCCAGAATCTTAGGCAGCTGGGAGGGATTACTGCATTAGTCTGTATTTGACCCTGTGTTAAACTGGCAGAGAAGGGAGTTCCCTTGTGGTTGTGCTGTGGTTTTTACTGGATATTTATTTTCTTCTTTCTTCTTCTTCTTTTTTTTTATTTTTTTATTTTTTTTATTTACTGACTGTAAAACGGCAGACTTAGTTCATCAGGAACTCTGGCTTGGTGCATCACTTGAGTGTGGGACATGTCTGCTGCCAAAGAGGAAGCTGGTGTTTTGAGGGCTGTTTGGGCATGACATCTTTTCCCATGTACCACACAGTAATAGCAGGAGGAAGTGTCATGAGGTTCAGGGTTGAACTCAGAGTTTATCCTTACTGCTGAACTTCTCCTTCAAAATAACCAGATTCTAGTGCAAATCTTTGTTTAGGGTCTGCTGGAAGGAATTAGGAGTGATGGAAAGGGCCCACACCCCCAAATATTTCCAGATATCCATGGAAAGAGTTGTGAGGCCATAAATTTTGTTAAATCTGGGAGAATGTGGGAGGTTTTTTTTTGATGACACAAGATCAGGAATTGTTTCCAGATTAAATATGGTGTAGATTGGGCCATCTCCAAGGCAGAGCAGTAGCAAGCTTGGGCCCCCATTCCAAGGTGATGTGTTGCTGTGGCAGCTGAGTAATGCAGAAGTTCTACCTGCAAAAATGCTTCCTCCTTATTATGGTACTGTACATTCCCCAAGTCCAACCCACAGCCTGCAGTGGTTCACAGATGGCACTTGCCTTTGTCACTGACTCATAGGGACCCTTTTCTCATATCTTTCCTTTCTACTGTTCCTCTCTGTTCCGTACATGCTCTAGTACCAAATAGGTTTTTACAATATCAGGTAAACCTGACTTTAGCTTGAGGTGTGCAGTGGAAGAATTATTTATACCTGAAATCTTGTCAGCTGATTTCAAAACTGTCTAATGAAAGAGCAGACAGTTGTTTGGTTTAGGTTTTTTTTGTGTGATGGTACAGATACAAGAACAATGACATCCTGTTGAGCATAATGGGATTTATGAATACTAAACTGTGGTGAAGTTTTTTCAGATGGTAAGCTGAATGGATTTTCCTTGAGCATAAAACCTGTCTTTCCCAAAAAACCTTAATATTTATTTCTGTGCTGACAACAAATGGCTCAAGAAAAGGCACAGCTATGAGCTTCCTATCTTGTGGAGTGCACCCCTGGTTTTTACAGTCTTCATTATAGCATTGTATATTCTTTTACCTTATAAGAGTAGTACTGGTTTCCTTTGGATCGGTCACTTTGCCAATCTAGAAGCCTGACTTCAAATCTGGTCAGTAGGTTAATGGTTACAGATTATAAATGCTCTCCCTTGCTTACAGGTGGCTGCTTTTTTGTATCTTAGTGCAGTGATGACTTGGCAGTACCCCAAAGGCTGTAATCAGTGAAAGCCAAGCACTAAGCACCACTGCAAGTATAGATTATTTGCTTTTATGCATTTTCCATAAGTCCATGAACCTTTAAAAGGGTGAGTTCCATCTTTGAGTCACAACAAATAGAAGGACTTGAAGCATAGAAACACTAGTGTGCCCAAGACTGGGTAGGCAAATTTCTGGCATTGTCCTTTATGTTCCAAGGAGTGAGGTGTTGCCTGCCCAACCAATATGCTGTGGTTGAGTGAATTAGAGGTTGGGGACTAGAAGGAGGCAAACACAGATAAATGGCATTGCCATTAAATGTACTGTCCCAACTCTATGGAATTCAAAGGGATATTAAGTCAGTACCGAACTGCCTTAAACTCTCCACAGAGGCAGCAGAAGCAACAGGAATAAGATTGAATTCAAAATTAGGTCATCTTGCTTGAATAAGAGCAAAAGATTTTTAGGAGACCTAAAAGCAGCATGGTAGAGTGAGGGGACATAAGCAGCTGTAATCATGTAGGACAAAGCACTGGGATTAAGCCCTGCTTCTTCTCTTATTGCCTACTGCCCAAGAGTCTCAAAGATTTTTTTTTTTTTAAATTTATTTTTTTAATAAAAGCATTGTCACACTGTTGCCCCATTTGAATAACAGGGAAACTGAGGCATGGGGTAGTGGGATAACTGTCTGGGATCAAAACATCCTGAAGCAAGGTTTCTTATGCCTAATTGGGAATGAGGAGATAGCCAGAAGTGCCTGAGGAGGAAATGAAGAGATAACCCAGTGACATGATAGCAGATTTATAGTGATACATCTACTTGAGACAAGAACTGGTTAATAGAATCAGGCTTTTTTTTTTTTTTTACGTTATCCAAACCTGTTGTGGGTTTGTTTTTTTTTCTTTCTTCTCAACATATTGCTGGTTGCTGTAGCAGCTGAGTAATGCAGAAGTTCTGCCTGAAAAAATGCTTCCTCCTTATATGATACTGTACATATTGTCATGGAAATTGTCCTCATTTCCCCCGAGCACACTTTAAATAACTCGAACAGCAGTGCTAATGAGCAGAAAGATATCTGCAATCCCCACCGTGCAACTTGACATACTTTATCCCACTCTGAATTCCCTTTGCTCATCTCTGAGCATTTTAAAGATCTGGTATAATAATTTGCTTTCTCTCTTTGGTCTGTTCATTTCAATCTTAGCACTTGGTAATAAAAGGTCAGCTTTGGCTGAAACCTCAGTGTTGCAGCCATGCCGTTTTTTACTGCCAAATATCTTAAGAAAAGCAAGTGTCTCCGAAAGGGTAAGTCATGATATTTTTGGTGTGTTTAGTGTTGTCTGTTTTGCTTTAAATCACAGTAAAGGATTTATTTTGAATTAACAAGCAGTGGAAATGGATCTATTCATACTGCCTGTCGTTTAGCACTGGGGGTTTTGTTATGCTGTGTGCAGTTTTGGTTCAAGATACAGTGGATGTTATTATCTTGCATTTTACATTCAGAAAAGTCGACTAAGCGAGAGGATGTTTAACTCTTTAAATATGGAGCGTGTGTTTTGCACAGGGATGGAATCCCTGATGTAGAACAAAACAGCAACAGAGGATATTTGTGTTTGTTTTTACAGATAAGTTTAGGTAGGCAGCTGAGTAATGCTCTACTATTTTTTGTTTCTTTTGTACAAAAGGAGCATTTTCTTTTCAATCTAGACTGAAATAATGAAATAAATAATATCTAGTGAAGGAACAGCATATTTCCCTTAGCATCTTCCCCATGCAGGGGTACCTGAGTGCGTGACTCCACAGAGATTTTCAGCTTGCTGTTGCGAGGTTCACTGTGAATTGCTGTGCGGGCTTTTTCAGGAAATATTGATATTTTTTTTCCAGGTACATACAAAACTCTTAATGAGAGTGATCTGCCTCTAGCATTGTAGAAATGGACAGTGTAGTAAACTCCTAATACACACATTGATTGTAAATTATTTTATTCCTTTGCATGGGTCTTTATTGTGGCATTTGTTGTTTAGCCAGCAGTCGAGATGTAGGGTTTGTATAAAGGTAAATGGCAGTGATTTCTTGAATCTGAGGCATGCATTAGTTCCAGAGGATCTGAGGAAATCTGACTTGCTCACCTGGCTAATTATATATATATGTATATAACTTGGCATTTATGTATGTGTGTTTACCTAATATGCGCATTTCTCTAATTTGTTGTTTGAATATGAATTTTTTTCTAAGGCATGCGTGCAAATGGAATTGTATAGGTTTTCATCACAGGTGTAAAGTTGAGGAAAACATTTTGAAAAAATGTTAAAGAAAACAAATCTGCATTACCTTTGTTTTCTTCTGGGTTCCTATTTTAAGATGGGATTGCACAAGAACTAGCAGTTGAGATGTGATAATTTAGTTAAGCTGACCTGTAGATGCTGGTACCAACTATTTGGTATTTTGTTGAGTGAAATGTGTATGCACATACACAAATTTACACAATAATTCAGAAATTCTTAAGGATAGAAACATTTCAGCAAAGCTTTCATTAGAAAGAAGGAAAAATATTATAACTGGATTATTTATTTGATTATGCTAAATCCTTTTTTAGAGTTTTGTTCTATGTGTGTACATATAAATGCCAATTTACAAGAGGACATAGGATGATTTTTGCTCAACTCCTGGGGGCATGCAGCTGTCCAATGCTTCCTTCCCTTACAGCATGTGCCACAGTAGCAATGTGTTTCTGAAGAGGAGCTGAGGAAAGGCCCCTGCCTTACCTGTGCCTGCAGAAGGCATTGCAGGAAGGGGCTGATGGTACAGCCAGGAAATGTAAGATTCGGTCTTTAAGAGATGACTGAGGAATGTTCAGGGAACAGCAGCCAGTTGTACTCTAAGTACCTCACTACTAAGAGGAAAACTAACTGTCAGCTAACTGAACTGAGGGTGTTTCCTCTTGGAGCCTGTTTCTGCCAAATTCTATCTGATCTGTGAAATCCATCAAGCTGTCCAGAATACCTCCTGAATCAAGCCTGCTGGCAGGATAGGGATCCTGATTCCTTTTGGTGCCCTCTCTGCTGTGTGCTGTCCTTTCCTTTCTTGCTTCCAGGACAGGGAAGTGCCAAAGAGCTCACTGTGTGTCTGAGTGGGAAATGCTGAGGCAGCTGAGCTTCTCCATGAGCAGTTTAGTATCAGTCTGTCGCTGATCTTGCTTTGAAGAAGCTAGATTCCTGACAGCTTTTGAACCACTTTCCATCCAGTTACTTAAGGCAATCCCCTTTAACTCCCTTTCAGAAAGCACTTCATTTGCGGAGGGTTTTACTGCCATCTGAATAAGGACATCCTTCCCAGTAAGTAAATGTAGTTGTTCAAAGGCTCTAAATGATTAGAGTGCCCTAGGCATAGCATCAAAAATGTGGTTACATAAAAACTATAGTAGCCACAGGCTCCAGTGGATCTGACCTTGCTGTTCTCTGTGTCCCTGAACAGCGAAGTGGCAAACCATCAGGGGCAATGAGGTCTGTCTATGATCCGTGATCTCTTTTCCACAGGTTCAGATGTCTGTGGACAGAAGCCGGGCTATGGACAAGTTCATGGCCACAAATATAGGTTGTATGGGAAACAAAACTCCTGGGAAAACACTCCTGGTTCAGCCTTGAGAGGGAACCTGGGCAGATTAATACAGGAAGTGGTCAGCAGAGATGGGAACTGGAAATTGATTCTGCAAAGTCTCTTGTAGCCGGAAATCCCAGGAAGTGCAGGATTTTGTGTCTTAGTTCTTTTGTACCAGGTTGTGGCTGAAACGTGTTTCTTTCCAAGTGAGCTTTATTCTCACAATGCGCCATTTTATCTCCTCACTAGTATTCCAGGCCAGGCTACCCTGTGTTTTGGATTCTCTGTTTGTTTTTGTGGAGGCTGCAAGAGTTTCCAGGCATGCCTGAAATGAAACAGCCAAACCAAAGTACAGTGTTCTCTCTTGCTGTGTATCCTTTTCTATGCAGACTGTTGTGCCTGTGGAGCCTTTCCGTAGGTCTCATTTGGTGATACAGCCTTACCCTACTCATACCCTCTGGTAAACGTGCAGCAATGACAGATTCTGGAAAGATGCAAGTAAGGGTTCCTTTATTTTTCCTATTATCAGTTTTAACTTCCATGAAACTCCTGTCAGTTACATCCACACATACGCTTTAAATAAGGAATCAAAACAATGAAACTATTTATTAACCTCTGCAGCCTGTTGTTAAAACCCTCTGTTTTCTCCTAAGTCTTTATCCAATAAATGTTTTTGTTTTCTTTGGCCATTCCCTGAGCACTGGCTCAATACTGTTCAAAACTGGGCAATAAAATGTCACGTAGTCATTCTCTGATCTGGCAAGTCAGTGTCAATTTTTCACTTATGTCTTCATTTCTAATGGGCAAAAAAGAAAGTTTCAGCTTCAGGATAGCCTTTTCCACTTTAATTCAAAAGAATTTAATAATGAATGTTTTATTGCCAAGTGGTCCTTACTCTTCTGCAGCTGTAGATTTACAGAACTTCAAAGCTGGGTGATTAAGGTGCAGTTTTAGTTTGTAGCCAGGCAAGCCAAACAATCTGAACTTCAAAGGAGGGGAGTGTTCTTTAATGTTGTGGGCTTGTTCTTTGTGTTCAGCAAATGGAACTGCTGGGGAAAATGCCATGTGCAGCAGACAAGTGATGTGGCTGCCACTCCTGGGAGGAGGGAGTCTGCTGGCTGCTGCCTGAGAAGAGCAGCCCACACCCAGCCAACCTCAGGATATTTGATGGCTGACAACTAGGTCATTTTTGCATGATGCTGACCTATAAGACTTACAGCTTTGTTTTTAGTATTCTTAAAGCTTCTGTCTCTGTGGACTTCCAGGGGTCGTCATGCTAAAGGCAGGATTTGAGCCTGAGCTCTGTTACCTCTCCTGCTTCATTTTGTCCGTGACTGTTTTCCTCCTCTGATGTGCTCACAGGGTGGATGGTTTTATACACATTATGGAAGTTGAGAAAAGCTATCCTAGTGAAAGGAAGCATTCAATCCATACAACACCGTGGTTTGAGGGGAATAAGGTCCAGGACAGGAAATGAGGATGTTCTGCATCTATACCAGTCATGTTGAAAAGGGGCCACTGTGATTTTGCTCTTGTGTGAATACTTTGTGCAGTTAACCCAACAATGCATCGCCAGTTCAATACAGCAGAGTTAGTGGGGAGAAAAAACGAGCGAGATAGCTCCATCATTAGATGGACCTGGAAACTGTGGTGGTGTGTGGCTTTTCTTTCAACTCTGAGGCCCAGGCAACGTGATCTAATCCTTTGTGTTTTATTAAACTCCTTATTGCACTTATCTGGTGGATTCTCCAGTTCAGAAAGTAGAAAAAAAGCCTCATGACGAGGCAGAAAAAGGGCCTGGATAACTCTTACTTCTTGAACTGGTGTGTTATTTACTAGGACTGATTCCTTGACTAGAAATCAGTCTTAAAATTCCTACAAATAAATTCATTCCATAGGTTTGGGATGCAGAAAGGTGCAAACATATCATGGTGATACCCCATGGTATCTGGGATCAAAGCAAGGCATCACCCCTCTTGGGTGTAGAGGATGAGTCCATAGACAGTCTGGATCCTGACTGTACACTTGACTGTTTTGAGTAGTTGGAGCCTCCAGGAAACGGTGTGCTGGATTCCATGAGCCTGGAGATATGAAAGGAGCTGGCAGGACACCACAGAGAGACACATCTGTTGTTCAGTAAATGACTTGCAAGGCCATGTGGCTCTGGTGCAAATCTCCCTCATCAGTATTAAAATCTGAGTGGAATTGGGGCTTTATCCAGTCAGTATCTAGGCTTTTGTGGGATCTGGGCCACTCTCTCCACAGGGCTCTGGGATTCAGCAGCCAGAGAGGCCAGTGCTGCCAAGAATCATAGCGCTCGAGAGGCAGAGTTGGCCAACACTGCGGTGCCTCTCAGTGACCCATGGGCACACTGCTGAGAGAGTGGTGACTTCAGCTCACCAGTTAAAGCTCTCCAAAGAGAGGAGGTGCCAGGCAACCTCTGCCGCTGCTGAGTGAAGGAGCAGCTTTGTGAGACCCAGTACACTCCTAATTTCTGATGTGGCTTTCCCATTTCAAGAGCACTGCTTTGATGAGAAAATGGCCTCCTTTCCATCCTGTGCTAGGAGAACAATCATCATGCTGTTCGGCCTGTTTTCTCTCATTCTTTGCTTTCTGCTTTCTAGGGCTGGCACTGCCTTTGCAGTTACATGCAACCTTCCAAACCATATTCCTTGCTTTGTGATAATCAATGTTTGATTAACCCAGGTCGCCTGGGTGTGGTAGTTGTGTTTTTCATTCTGACTCTGCTAGCTGCTAGCCAGCATCATACTGGAAATCACTGTCTCTGTATCTCAGTTCCCCACTGGTATGTAGGAATTTCTCATTGTGGCATTCAAAGGAATTTTTTTTTATTAAATACAGAGAAGGCATTTCTCCACTGATGTGCAATATAACCTCGGAAAGTAATTTCAGTCTCTGTGCCTGTTCTCCCAAAACACTAATGATCAATTCTATGTGAGCATAGAATTAAAGCATATTCCAACAATGGAGAATCTTTTTTTTTAAAATTTCTTTTAATTTGTTTGTTAATAGCTAAAGTGTACACTGAAATCACTTCTGTTTTCATATGCTTGTCTTAAGATTGGTTTGCAGTTACTCTTGTGCGACTGTTCCTGATCTGAAAAAGGCAGTCCAAGCTGTGTTAGATATTTTTAATTGGACAGAGCAGTAACAGAACTGGACTAGATGACGCTGATCTTAGGATAAGGAGTATAGTATAAGGAGTTCTTTCTACAATTGGCTTCCTGAGAATCAGCCTTCTTCATATTTAGACTTTCATATAGACAGGACTAGAATATCTGCAAACAGGAGCATTTGAGGCATACAAGTGTCTGCCTATGCATTTAGAAATATGCTGCTTCGTTATGATCATTACAAGCATTTAATGCTCTCATGATTAGGTATCCGGATCACCTAACTGATGATCTTAAATTAAACAAGGCAAGAGAATTAAAACCTCTGTGGAAGGCTGGAGAAGCTGTGTCTGTTTGACAAGTGCTTGCAGATTTGCTTCAGAGACCGTGGATTGGGTTTTCACTTAGAGGTAACGGGCAGAGACCAGACTTTGAAGACAATAGTTTACTGCTGTCTTGGGTTTCTGCTTTCACAGTATGAACCATTTAAATAAAAAACATGATACAGTGGAATCTTCTGTGTCTTTAATGCTAGAGCACTGAAACTGGCTGCAGTCACAAGCATACAAGCTTATAGCCCTGTTGTTTTTCCCTGTGTTTTAGATTTTTATCCCCTTTTATGGATTTTCAAACTCATCTGATTGCTCTTAACTAAAAAATTGTAGAAGGGAAGAGTAGGAGGCACTTGCTATGCTCCCCTCATTCCCTCTGTTACCTGACGGGCTCTTACAAATCCTAAAGCCATCAGTAATTTTTTTTCAGTCTTGCAGACCATTAACCCAAATGGTTCTTTGATTTCCAAACCATGTCCTCCCAGTCCCCTGTGTTACCACAGTTTCGCTATAGATACATAATTCATTATCTGGAAAGCTGCTGTTTTAATGTAATATTAAACAGGCAGCAGCTCAGCAGGTGTCCCCAAGGTAAGGAAGGCAGCATGCTGCTGCCAGCAGCTGCTGCCTTTAGGCTTATCAAGATTTCTTTGTTTTGAAACAGAAGCTGGAAGGCTTTTTAATACGTGCCCTGTCAT
Source organism: Ifrita kowaldi (assembly GCA_013398055.1). NCBI lineage: Eukaryota > Metazoa > Chordata > Aves > Passeriformes > Cinclosomatidae > Ifrita > Ifrita kowaldi. The sequence goes on along the minus strand of VZRS01005152.1, from coordinate 368,105 downwards.
TGGCTGAGCAGATCCTACTTTCTGGCTGTTATTCTGTCTTTGACTACAAAGACAAATTCCTATAACATATTCTGCCTGCAATGGCTGCATACAGTTCTGTGCTCTTGAGAAAGGAGCAGGGTGAGGGGAGAGAGCAGGCTCACAAGGCAGATGCTTGTGCCCTGTTTCCTGTTTGCATTTTTCTTAGTGGACCAACAGGGCTCAGCGAATCTGTGCAGCAGCCCAGCTTATGTCAGCATTTTCAGAATGGGCTTTCTGCTTCTGTAAGCATAAGAATACACAAATATATTGCCTACAGAGGGCATTCCAAATAGTGAGGATGATACTCTCCCAGTCTCATGCAAGTTCTAGTTCTCTGTGGCCTAAATCTGTGTAATTAGGTATAATTTATGTGGTTCATACCACTGGCAGAATCAGCTCAAATGGCAATGCTGGAATTTCTATTTGAGTAGTATATCACAAGGAGCATTCAGCAAGGCTTTTTTAGTTCTGTGGGATAAGAACTGCATCTTCTGTATTTGAACATCATAAACTATGTTGATGGCTGGATTTCCCCAGAATATGTGGGTCTTAAAATGGCCCTGTGTAAACTGCATGCGCAATGTCTCTTGCTCTAGATGTAACTGGGGTGTAGTTACAGAGTTTGGCTGCCCAGTGTCATCATCCATGCTGCAAATATGCTCTCGTGCCAGGAGAAAATGGCTCTATTACACTTGGCTGCTGTACATATTTGTGTGAGCCTTCAGGACTTTTGGGGCAGGTTCCTGTGAGTCGTAATATCTCCTGAAGAATTTGTCTCCTTTCTGTGCTCCTTTGTGGAAATTCTTTTAGTTTCCCTTGTTAGTAAAGAGACTGTGTCTTTCTAGGACTGTGACCTAGCTTTGGTCAGTAGCCTTTGCTTGAAATGTGACAGGCCTATAAACTTTCAAATAACATAAGAAGGTTTAGAGGACATTTTGGCAACATAGTGTAGCCTTCAGTAGGTGACTGTGCTTTACTAAGGGACTGTGAGTGCCAGTATAGTGGAGAGGAGGCTGCTGATCCAGGTTTTCAAATGCAAGGATTTCCCTTTTGTCAGCTAACTGTTTCTAGATGAAGACTATCAGGACAGAACATGTAGACTACAGTGCCTTGCAGTTTTAGGAAGACCAGCAAAAGTTCAAGGATCTCTGTAGGAAGGATGTTGCTTCACTGGAGTTTGCCCCAGTCCATGAGTACTGAGATGTACAGGCAGGAACAGTCACACCAGCTCGGAAGCTGTTGTTTGGAGGAGCTGGGCAGCAATGGCTCAGTGGCTGATTGGTTTTGTGCTGGTGAACTTCCTGCACTATGGGAGTGGAAGCTTGCACAGTAATGCTTGAGGCAGTTCTGCTATGCTTGATGAAAATTCTGCATAGTCACAAACCCTAAATGGGCTTCCATGAGCAGTCTGCCTGAACTGTGGTCTCTGAGGTTATACACCTGAGCTTTACTCTCTGCCTCTGCAACTCAAAGGTGATTATCTCAGCTTGTCTGATGAGATGCTACCTATGTGCAGGCCTTTGGCCTATGATGGAGTCACAACCGTCAAGATGGGATGCAGTGGAAGGGTACATCTCTATGTGATAGTAGCAGTGAATGTTGCAAGACAGAACTTCCACTGGGAAATCCAGAGTCAGAGAGAAGCATTCTGTGCAACATTGCCTTGAATTTCAGTGGGAACAAGGCCACCAGCTGAAGATATCTCTCAGGATGAGCTGCTGTTTACCTAATAGGTTTTTTCATTTCTTTCTAGAATCTGACCTAAACCATCACGTCTCTGAAAAGTGAGGTTATATCAGCTAATAACTGAGCACTTCAAAGGAACTTCTATGGACATTCTGATAATGCTATTAACTGGGAGGAATTTGTTCATTACCAGTGAGTGGACAGAATTAGAATTGATGTTCCTAAGCATTGTTCTGGTAGCGGTTCACTGACAGTTGTCCTAAAGCACAAAGAATTGAGGGCCCAGCTTTTTGCATCTGCCCAGCCTGGAGTCCTTTAGCCATCCACAGTTGTGTTCTGAGTGGCTGCAGTGCTGGGTCCAAGGGACAAGTATGAGCTTCCCATTTTTTCCCAAAGAGCATTGTTGTGAGAGTGGAGAATGCTGTGTGCTACACAGTCATGTTTAGAAGATTATTGATTACTCAGTGCATAGCCAGATACAGGGAGGAGACTGCTCGTAAACTGTTAGTCTGTGCAAACTGTAACAAGGCTACAGACTTGGATCAGAATATCCCTGAGCTCTTAAGTTTGGATGTGGATCAGCAGTACTTCCATCTGCATTGTCTCATCATTAGTATTGGCAAGGGTTTCTTCAAACTTGCCAACGTTTTGCCAAAGGCCTACAGTATATATGCTTTCGCATTTCAGTCCTTTTTCTGTGTTAATGTGACAAATAGCTTCGTTTTGTGTAAAAACAAAGTCTGCAACTGTTGAGTCCTTAATGATAGTCCATTAATTTGCTGCTGCCAAAACTGTGCTTGTAAAGCTTCAGTTACTTTACTAAAGAAGATAATAATGTTCGTAATTGGTTGGCTTGAATTTCTGCAGTACCCAGTATTCAGTCTACAGAGAATCAGAGTCTTTACAGGCTCTGACATCTGCAGCCTGAGCTTTACCAGTGGGTGGCTTCTTTTCCATCCTCCTTAGTTCAAAGTTCAGAGCACTGTCTAAGATGGGAGACATGTAGTCCTTTAAAAATACAGTGAGGATGTCTCTGGTTTCATGGTGGATTAAGTGCAGGAGAAAGAAAAAATAGGCTTATGAGGGGCAAGGTGGAGGGAGAATGTGGTTGTAGAGAGGTGTATTTAGAAGGCATGAACCACTTCATTCCTGTCATGGAGCAGACCCGGCAAATGAGAGCACAACAGTTCCAAAAGAATGCAGAAATTGGATATTATCTCTCCCATATGAAATTATTGAAGAAAAATAGATAAGAATTTACTGTTCTGACGTTGTAGTAAATAATTTCTTGTCAGAATATAAAATTTTCCTCAGCTTTTTTTCTCAGTGTTAAAGATTTGAGGAAATTTATGAGAATTAGAAAATTACTTGTGGTTGCATGGTAGTGCATAAAAATTATCCAGTCATTTTCATTCAGATTTTTTAAAGCATGAAGTATCATCATCTTTGGTCAGGAAGGAATTTCCTCCCTTATAATAGCATGTAAACATAACCACAGTTGGAATATATAATATGATGCATTCTTCAGAAGTGTTGAGCACTTGCTGCTTTGGAGAACCACATGGAACCATATGGCCTGTTTTGCACAGATGAGCTACTATTTTCTGAGTCTTTCATACACACATTTGTAACTTCTTTTTTTGCACCCTCAAATTAAGTTGCCTTAATTTAGATGTCTCCTGCAATGTGTCTTGTAGGGACAGACATGCAGCTCCTGCCAGCTGGCCTAAATTGCCTCCTTGTGAGTGTGTGGCTTCTGCTGGCCTGAGAAAAAATTAATTTCCTCTCCTGCCAAATCAGAAGTCAGTGAAATGACTCTAGGCACATGGTCCAGGCAGTGCCCACCATCACCATAAAGGACTGGGCTCATTGTAGCTTTCTAGATCTGAAATATGTTGAGGAAAGACAGTAAGGGTTAGTTTTCTGGAGTGGAAGAAAGGAGGGTAAGGGAAAGCAGCCTGCTATTGCTACAAGGCTGTCTACAGAATGTACTGGGGGAAAAAAATTTCTTGCTCCCCCTTGTCATCCCTGCTTGCCATCACCAGGTTGTCTTCCACGAGGGGATGAAATTACTCCTCTTTGGCATCCTCCTCGCTGGCCTCCTAAACTAGCTGTGACCATGTTGGAAAGGTTTCATCTCTTCTTGCTAGCTAGTTGGAGCTGATAACAAAGAAATTACAATATAGCTTGCTTATAGGGATACTGTATGACGTTGGGGGCACATTTCACAAGCTCCTGTGAAACCTGTCTGTTTGGGCAGGCAGTGTGATCATTGTTAATGTCTGTTCCTTTTACAGAGCAAAGTAATTGTGGGCAGAAGGTGGAGGGATTGGTACCTGAGCTGTGCCGGTACAAGGGAGATACTGCATCCTTGAAAAAAAATGTACTTGGTTGCACGTTGTGCCTGGGCTCATCTGAACTCTAAATATTGGGCTGCTGCAGTAGAAGTGGCCTTCCTCCATTGTGAATTCACTTCAGCCAACCTAAGCTGTATTTCATGGCCACAGTGAGCAGCACATCCCAGGCAGCATAGTACTAGTCTCTTCTCTAAAACTGCAAAGAGCTGAAAACAAGGAGACACAAGAGCATGGGTATACTAGTACAATAAATATGTTTTTAATGCCAGAAGTATAACTTAAAAATGACTGAACTTTTTTTACTGAAACTTCTCAAAGTTCAGACAAGGGCAGACAAAGCACATTAAGGAAAAATCAGCTCAAGTAGACTCAAATATTACAAAGCACTGAACTCACGTAAGCAGGTTTTACAAGCAGGGGTTCAAGGTGAAGTTTGTGTGTAATGCTACTTACTTTTTCTTGAAGAGTACGTCAAGAAAAGTTATTTTTCTCCCTTCCTCTTATCTTGCATCTTCTTTTCTGCTTGCCATGGTTCCTGGAGTGAGACATCACTTACTACCATTTGGCCTACCTGGAATATGGGTTTTGTTTATTTTCATGGCATTGGTTTGTTTGAAGTGATTGGTAGTCTTAAACAGTTCTTCAGTTTAATTAACAGATAAGTCTAGAGTAATAAGGTCCCATGCATTGTCAAGAAAGGTATCTCGAGGCAGGAGAGTCAAGCTAGCCAGACACAGTTTTTATGTATAACAGGCCAAAGATTTAGTTTAGTCTTCATTTCTTGCATATAGTTTTAGTAATCCTACACTGCATCCTGACAACTGACACAGATCACTAGCCCTAGGTTTGTGAGGGTTTTTTGTAGTCCATGTACCAGTACAGAGAAGCTTTATTAGTGACTCCATTCATGTTAAATCTTGTCAGATGTTTTTGCATGAGAAACCACACTTGTGAGGTCTGATCTCTTTGTTGGTTCATTTTTAAAGCAGTTTAATGGCTTCTGAAACCGCAGAAGGTATGGGAGGGGAGAAGAGATCACAGGGCTGTTGGATTGCTTAATAGATGGCAGTGGCTTTAGAGTGTTTGCCTGCTTTTGCTTCATTCTCTGGGATGAGGTCTAAGATACGGTATTGAAAAACCATTTACAGACTCATCAAAATCCTCTGCAGTGATTTTTACTTGGAAAATTTGATCAACTTCTACTTGTACCTACCATTGAACTTGGTGAATCGAAAAGTGCTTAAGGAAATTAGGCATTTATATTTGACTGAGAAGTCAATGAGATTTTAGTGCATGCTTGTAAATCCTGCCATAAGAAACTGTGAACTGTGTCAATTAATGTGCTGAACTTCCTCGTTACAATAAAAGGCATTTAAGATTTCCCTTTCCTCATTGACACAACCAAATGGATGTTGAATGTTATAATCCCCCTAAGCTCCTTCCAAACTGTGGAAATGAAACACCTTCCACCTACAAAGGTGCCTGTTTCTTTAGGAAAAATTGCCATTATGTTGTCCATCGGAGATGTGACTTAGTGAATGTGTTTTGATTAAAAGCTTGTTTTTTTTCATTTGCACTCCACACGATACTAAATTCTTGTGCCTTGTTTTTTCTTAGTGTTGTATGCGTTTTAAAATATGATCATGCATTTACTCAGCTCCAAATCAACTTCCAACTCATATATTCCATATATAGATATATGGGTGGGTGGGGATAGATGGACAGATACAAATAAAAAATCATGGCAAGCACACATTACTGTTTACTGTTCTGCTTAATTCCTCACAAATCATACCCATACTGGGAAACCCCCAGTTTCCCTTGTTTTTATCTCACTCCTTGACTACTTCAGATTTTTCTTGCTGTTTTTCTGTTCTCAGGCAGCCTAAATGGATCATTCCAAGATGAGTTTTGGATTCACAGCAGATTTTCCATTCTATTAAAGAATAATTCAGAAAAAAAAAAAAAACCAGAAGAAAATCCAGTGAAGTTTAAACTGATGCTGATAGCAGGTTAACCCAGGATTCAGCTGTGATAGACAGGGTCTGTCTCCAGCATTTAGGCTCTTGAAAGCCTTTGGTTGGGGTGGAACGTGCTCAGGGTAGAGGTTTAGCATTAGCTGTAATCAAAGGCAAGAAGACTGAAGAAATGGAATTAGGTTTAAAATGTCTGTTTTAAGCATTCTTAATGAACTTTTGCTTACTCATTGATATTTCTTTCATATCTTTCCATAATCCAAAGATCAAGACTGGTTTTCCTTGAATTTTTTTCCCTGCTGTGCAAAGAAAGATTCCTCTTAACAGAGCTGCCCTTATTCTTGACAGAATTCATCTCCTCATTTTTCACCTTCTTTCATTATCAGGGAGATCTTTGAGCCCTGAATTCTGATACTCACCTTTAAGTCAATCATAAAGAGCAGGTCAGGGAAGATGAATCACTGCAATTGTTCTTTTCAGCAGTGAGTGCTAGTTTTTGTCCATTTGTCAAGATCTTTGTTGCTGCTTGTCTGCAATCAAAGGCTTCCTGTCCCTACTTGCAGTAGTTCTGAGGGCAAACACGTCAGCTGGGCCTTGTGTTTCCCACCAGGCTCCCTTCCCCAACCCAGCCCTGAGCTGCCGTTTGCCTCCCGCGCGCTGCAGCAGCACCTGCGCGCGGCCAGCTGAATTTCACTCTCACTGGAAGTACTACAGCTACCATCCACACCAAAGCAGTGCAGACGTGTAAACAAACATGTCAGTGTATACACATACACAAGTTACTGTAATTGTGTAACTTCTCAGGAGGCTCACATAATGACAATACACAAACACATCTGTAAGAAGAATGATGTAAGAAATGGGTGAAAAGCGAACCAGAGGGGGGGAGGTGGAAGTAAAAGAAGTTACCTAAGCAAAGAAAGAAGCTGCCAGCTTCAGAACCCAACAGCAGCTTTGCTTGAAAATATGAAAGTTCCTCCTTTTACATGCAAAGAGGCAGTAACATCTCCCATGGAGAAGTCCAGTCCTGTTCCCCCTGAATTTCTGTTCCATATGGACAAAGGGGATCTAAGGCTTGGCCTCAAAAGTGGTCTTAAGAAGGTTAGGCTTGAGTGAGTGAAGTTCAAGGCAAAAAAAAAATTGAAGCTTTTCCTCATTGGAAAGAGCTGTATAAAGGCAGAGATGCAGCCTGTCAGTTGCTGGTTCTTTGAACAGCAACACAGGGCAGGACAAGTAAATGTAACAAAATTATACCTTACGCTTTGCACATTCCAGCAAATGCTTACCAGACTAAGGATGGTCAAAAAAAGAATTTTCATTAAACAGGGCCTTGAAGAGTAGATTGTGACTCCTGATGCTGTTGCAGCACTCCATCTGACCTTCAGCAAGATTAAGTCCCAGTGGTTTTGCATTTAACCTTCCCTTTTAATGGGGCATGGGGGGAAAGCCAAAAGGAGGATCCTTTCTAAGGGTTAGGAGGTGGACATTACTCTGAGGTGAATGCTGCCATTAGCAGGCCATGGCTCCCAGGCCATATGAAATGCAGAAACCGTGAGTGGAGGCATAGGAGAGCAGTTCTGCCAGCTTGAGTTAGTCTGATTCTGGAGGGAGAGCGTTTGTGCACTGCAGCTGAGGGCCTGGAGCTAAACTGTTCCCCCCAGGCAAAGATACTTACCAGGGTATGTAAAGCACCTTGATAAAGGTACCTTGGGACAGGGGCAGCAAAGTGCTCAAGTCAGCTGGGACCTGCAGCCCTCTTGATGGGGAGCAACAACCAAACAAGTCTCCTAATCTTTCTGGGCTCTTACATTTACTGTAAACGCTGCCATGGTTGCCATCACCTTTCCCACTCTTCAAGTGGTTCAGTTTCTGTACACCTGGATGAGAGGCAAATAGAGCTTCCAGCTTGTTTCATGGGTACGGATGAAATCCAGTGCATCTTGTCCAGCATACACAGGAAGCCTGCAGCAGGTAACTGAATACAGGATCCCCTGGTCATAGGCTAATGCTAAAGCAGATGGAGTGTTCATCCCCAAAGCTAAGCCTCCTGTTCCTGCCACATCTTTTGAGACATTCGAACTCTGTTTGTGTTTGCAGACAGTTTTATTTTGTCTCTGGTCTGGAGATGAAAGTAGCTTTGAGCAAAAGGACTGGAATGTCTGCCCATGGCAATTCTGAGCTACACAGGGTTTGTCTCTGAGGCCTGGTCTTGTTTATATGGAATCTTGATTAAAGATGAGTGAGAAATTCTGTTCAAGGGTATGAAAAACCCTTGTCTGTGTTTAAAATCATTAACAGAGTGTTGTTCCCTGCCATGATGCTGAGTAGCCAGATGCCCTGTTTGATTCACACAGTAGAAGTATAGCTTGTGTGCTTTAGGGTTAGAGTTCAACATCAACCATAGTAAGGGCTGAAGTTCCCTTAGGGGCAGAGAGGAGGTGGGAATTCAGTAGCTGAATATAAACTTCATCCTGCTGTGAGAGGCAAAACTAAATTTCTGTCTCCAAGTGTTTCTGGGCAGGAAGCTTTGAAATTGTTTTCTTGAAACAATTCCTAAAGTTTAGTGTGTTTGAATTGATACAGTGTTGTGTTTCCAATTCAAACCTGAAATCCATGACAAGATCCTGTTTTGAGTCTGAGCCCATAAGAGAAATCATCTGTGAATTTCAGGAAAAATTCTAGACTTCTGAGAAGTTTATTGTGACATTGTTTCCTTGGGCTGTTTGTTTCTTTGGGAGGTTGTTGGATTTTTTGTTTGTTTTTGAAGAAGATCTAGGTGTTTGAATTCAACTGTTTCTCATTCTTGTAATTATCAAGACTCAAAAGCTGTTGAATGTCACAACAATGTAGAGAGATGTGTCTGAACTCTGCCTTTTAGTAACCCCTAATTTTTCTGCTTGCTGCCTCAAGGATGTAGTGACAGGAACCAGCCAAGTGTACAAAGAAATATGAGTAATGAAATGAGTAAAATGTTATTAAAAAAGAAAAATGTTTACAGGTGGGTCTGCATGCTCTGCCACTGCATAGTCACATCATGCTAACGTAAGAAGCAATTCTGAAGTACATTATTTCTAAACTGGCCTTCGTGTGTGGAGTTGCCTTCATTTTCTTGTGCTTACATGTCTAGTCACCACTGACTCTCCCACAGGCAGATTGTAGGGTCATGACCTTGCTCCTGTTTCAAGTTTCAGAGGGGAAAGCCAAACATGGAGGAACTATAAGTAGTCTTTGGCAGAATCTCAGGTCTAGCGTGTAGAGAAATCTTTTTTTCCCATCCAGTTTTTACTTTTTGCAGACTCAAATAGAAATATATTTTTTTTACCCCTAAATGCTTGCATGACAACTGTCTATGAAGGTTTAGAAAGCAGCTGGCTGGTCAAAAGTAACATCTTAGGGGGAAGGGGACTTGTAGTCAGGTCCCTCTGGTACAGTGATTCCTTGGGAAGATGCTGACACCAGTTTTGTAGAAGTCCAGTAAGTCATCTTCATCCTCTGCTTATTGTGTTTCTTATGGCAATCTTTGTATGGGTTAGTGCAGCTAATTCCACTAAATTTACAGTTTGTGATTAATTCTAAGACAAGCTTCTGGTCTCTTCTTGCCCTTCATGGCTTGAGTGGGCAAGGTCTCAGCTGGTCCCTTTAAACTGAAGAACAAGATGTATTTTTACCTTGACCAAACTCAGTTGTTTGCTGGTGGTGGGACCCATACAGTAAATGTCTTTTTGAATCTGTTTCATTCCTTTGAAGAATGATGGCCTTGCTTGAGCTCAGGCCATCTATCCGCCAAATACATCCTGAACCTGGACATCCTGAAACCCATTCCTGATGTGTATTGAGGGCTGTGGAAAGCCTCTTTGTTTTAGTTGTATCTCCTATAAAATATTTGATCATGGAAAAGGGCATGTCAGTAGATCTGCTGGGTAAGATACAAGAATTAGACTTCACTACCTCTTCTTTCACCATGAGGCTGAGTATGTTGGTAAAAATATTTAGGCAGTGACAGGAATTTCACAGACTGCAATTTCCTGCTCTGACAGTTCTGTATGCAAAGGATGAAGTATGTCATCCTTGCAGTGCAGTATGGCAGGACATTGATCTGTTCAGATGCTTGCATCCTAGCCTTGAGCTAGAGAGCTGTTCTCTTCATGTATCTTAAGGAATATGAATAATTCAGTAAATTAAAAAACGGGAGACTGTCCAAGAGGGATGGTGTGAGGAAAAAAGCAGAATTTGGGCACATGTGGGGAAAAAGCATCATGGCTTTTGTGTCTTAAGCTGCATGACTAGTCCCTGGTGGCTGTTGTTTCTCCTCTTTACTGAAAGACTGCCTCAGTTTCCCAGTTTAGTGAATTGCTTCTCAGAGAACTACAAAATACTTCCCCATGCATCTCATTTTACCGCTTCTGGTTTGCAAATCAATAAACGTTCCATGAGTGTGTCAAGGCAAGAAAACAGTTAATAGCAAGAAAAAGTACTTCCCTGGCTTGCAGGCAGCTCCCAGCTTGCTTCTTTCCCCAGATTAGCAAGGATTTAAGAAGCGCATGTTCTGTGTATGCTAAATCAGCTCTGCAGAAACCACAGCATACCATCATCCTGCTCTTATCTCTGAATTCCACGGACAGGCAATCTCAGCTGCTCAGCACAGGCTGGCAGCTTTAGCTTGCCAGTAGGTGCTGAAAGCCATGTAAGCGTGGAAACAACAGTGACACAACGGCTCAGATGTTATCTCCGTAGCAAAGCCAAAGGCAGTTTCCATGGTCATGGAAAAGCTCCAGGCCGCTGGGGATGCAGCTGCTGTATTGGACAGGATCAGTAGCCTTTTCATACAGTGACTGTTCTAATAAGGCTTTTATGTGTTTATGTGGCACTCACTAGGTTGTGTCCAGCTCTGGAACATAAAATGAAGGGTGAGGGGAAGATTTAAATTGGCTGGAGTGAGTGCTGACCTAAAAATGAAACAGGAAAAGAAGGGTCAAAATGTTTCAAGTCTTGGAGTATCCACAAGGGACAGTTTTTTATGACAGCTTGAGTGAATTTGATATTGTGGTCAGTGCTTTTCTGATGTGTTGTGCACCAACGTTAATAGCTCCTGCAGTTCTTACAACAAGTGGAAGAGTCAGAATCACATCCCCAGCTTTTAACTTTCTTGTGAATTGGATCCAAAATCAGAATGGGTCTCTTTCTCTCTGTTGAGACTATAAATATCCCAGAAACTTGGGGAAAGTGGATGTTCTTGTGACTTCTACATCTGAAGCATTTTCAAATGTCTGTTTCACTTGGTCCCTCTTTTGGGTCAAAATCTCTCAATATCTCAGCACAGGCATGTGGAATTAATTTCTTACTTTTCCTATAAGGTCTTACAGCCTGTGCTTTTGCTTTTCTTACTGCTGAGACAGCAGATATAACATCTCCAGGTTTCCCACACTGGAAATGCACGTTTTGCAGTTCTGCTTTGGTCTTCTATCAACCTGTGCTCTGTGGGTGCTGCAGCACATCAGTAGGAGTTGTCTGTAAAACTGCTCAATTAAAATTATAATGTGATTATTTTGACCCTGGTTTTTGGTGGTTTTAAATGTTGGTTGCTCTCTTCTGAACTAGATCCTAAAAGAGGTTTGTGTTCTGTCTTTCAGGTGGTGCAGGGGACCGGGAAAAGATGCCTGTCAATCATGAGGCTTTCCTGCTCATGGCTAATTCCCAGAATGAAATGGAAGATTGGGTGAAAGCCATCCGACGGGTTATATGGGCTCCATTTGGTGGAGGTATTGCAAATAGCTCACATGCACATAAATTAAAACATTTGCCTCAAGGTAAAACATATTCTTGTGATACTAGGATATGTGTAACACTGTAAAATCACTGCGATGTCTAGATAAGCTCTTGATTGTCTGACGTGTTTTGAAGCAAGGGATGGGGTTGATTTTTCCTTTCCTTGCCAGAGGATGGACAGGAATGAAAGGGGAGTGCACATCCAGACTGTATAACTGTCTCAGTCAGAAATGGGTGGTGATAACAAACATACCACTATTGTCACTATTCAGTTTTTTACAGCAAATTATTCTGTGGATCTTATGGGAGTGAAAGATTTCTGCAGTTATCTCAATTTTCTTCCATAAGGGCAGATGCCCATCTTGAACATTCGTACAGCCAGAGACAACAAAACTTTCAATCTTAGTTAGGTTAGTGCAGGGCCCAGTTGAGAAGGCAAAGCTTCCACTGGCTTTGGTGGAATGTAGCTTGAGGAAGAACAGGGTCAGTCTGAGTGAACATCTGTAGGGTAATACAGCTGTTGACAATCCCTGTAGTTAAAATGAACAAAACATTCAGACTTTCAGTGTTGATATTATACCACAATCTTCAAATTCTCAAGTCAGTAGATTAGATAGGAGTTGTTTTTGTGGTTTAGCACAGAAGTGTTCATAGATGTTTTCTTCTGGGTTCAGTGTTGGTGACAGCAGCTACTGGCTTGGTACTGGAAACCGTGCTTTGAAGTGACTTGTGTACTACTGATGGAGCTCATGCAAATAGTGATATCGTATGCAGATAGTGCTGTCAACCTCTTTTGAGAGGTAGCGATAAAAAAGTGCCAGATAAGGGCTAGGTAATACAATTACTTCTGCTGAAATGAAGTTACTAGTTTTCCTGGATCTAGGAAGGAAAAAGTGACCTTGATGCACTAGAAGACTCAGTGTTTCTCAGTCACTTTTACCTGGTTTTTTGGGGGATTTTTTTTTTTTTTGGTGGGGTGGGGTGGGGATTTGTTTTGTTTTAAGTGACTTTTGAAATTTGGAGTCTATGTGTAGCAGCATTTGGTTTGTCAGGAGGAAAGACAATCTCTACTGATGCAATTTTTTCCAAGGTCCTTCTGTCACTTAGCAGAGAGGGTGTAGGTACAAAAGTTAGCTTGTATCTGATCTGAGAGGTTGCATGGGATGCCGTTGTGTTGTGGACAGAAAAAGCCCTCTACTTCCTAGTAGAAAACTGGTCCACCATAATTTCTCCTCCAACATGAAGATGTGTTTGTTTTGCTTCCCTTCTTAATTCCAGTCCACACTGAAGGGTCTTTTAGAGTGAGCTCAGTGCAGGTCCTCCATCAGAAGTCTCAGAATCTCAGAGCTGGTATTTCTGCGGCCCTTTGTAGAAGACCTTATGGTGTGTATTTTATAACTTTGCAATGTGCATTTGAGAAATACTGTGAGGAAAAAGGAGACATTCAGTCATGATAAATGGTGCACTCTCTAGCAATAGCCATCTTTAGGGCATCGTACTGTCAGCACTGCTGGTATCAGTGCAAATTTGGCTTCATGTTTTGTTTGTGTTTTGTCAGTCTCTTGAGATAGTTTTAAAACAAACCTCTTTAAGTATTAAAATAATAAATAATTAAAAATCCTAATATTTTAAAAACAAAAACATGAGAATGGCATAAAGGTAGTGATGGATTTCCCTTGTTTGTTTGTTTCTTTCTTTATGGGGCTAGTATTATCCTAATTAATTGCCTAAGTTTCATTACCTTTGAATTTCTCTGCAAAGTGATCAGATAACATTTTTGTCTTTTCTTTAAGTGAGGTAGATTCTCTCACTCTTTCATTGATTCCAGGAACTGGAGCTTTATGAAGCACCAAAAAACATAAAATGAGATAATGAGAATGTGGAAGCAAGGCGGCACAGGGGAGATTACAGCAGTGCGGGGGGGATACCGCAGCTTCTGTTTGTTGCTATTTTCACATGCTGCAGACTTGATCTGGCTCAGTGATCAAAGTCAGTGAAGGCTCCTTTGCCTGTTGGTGGGAGCTGGCTTAAGCACTGTAGAAGAGAAGCACAGACATTTGCGGAGTTGGAAAGAATTGCAATTGTGTATCTATGTTTTTTCTCTTTCTGTGGATAAAAACTGCCCAAGAACCTGGGTGCATGCTGGGCCTCAGTCTAGCCTGAGCTCTCTGCCCTAATACTCAAATGTGTTAGCCTAAAGCTAGCTTGACCATGCCTGCTTTGTAGTCCAAGCTGCAAGAGCAGATTGTTGTGCCATGGTCACTCCTCTGAGCTGGTGAAGTGACCGCTGCTGTCAGGAGTGGTCTTCTACCCCTGGCAGCCGTGTGGTCCCAGCACGCTTCCTTCTGCTAACAGTGGTGGTTATGAGTCGTGCAGTACGAAACGACCTGGCAGAAAAAAAAGGGGGGGAGGATTTTTGTAGGTAGATTGATGCCTTGGCCCTGCTAACCATGCAGCTGCAACACTAGTAATTCCAGCACAATGAGGGCAATGGGGAGACGTGATGCTGTGGAAGAGGGCAGGCTTGTTCATTCTAACTGCAACCCACACATAAATTGGCTTAAAGAAACCATGGAGCTGCATCCTCAGTTTCTTTGCACTTCACAAAGAATGTATAGGAGTGTCAGTAACTGGGAAACAGTAAAGATATTCAGACCATTGTTCCCCAATGGTTTTTAGCCGCTTTGGGGAAATGATCAAACCTACACCTTCTCCATCAAAATCAGAGCAGGACAGTTTCTCTGAGTGAAATTCCAGCTTAACTCAAATGTGGGAGGACAATAAACATAGCTGTCTCTGTTTTAATTGAATAATTTGAACTCTGCTTTGCCACCACCACTAATTTGAGAGCCAAGTCTTATCTATCAACACTTTTTAATATATTAAGCTAAAGGGAGGAATTAAAAAGCAGGCTTCATTATTAATATGCAAATATCCAGCCCTGGAGAAGGTTGATATGGTGTAAAAATTAATTATGCCAAGATAAAAGGGAAGACTTAACCACACTTTAATCTTTGCTGATGTATTGAAGAAACATAAATAAAAAAAGGTTGAGGGTACCTTCTTGCGTGTTGATGCGGGCACATGAACTATGCTTAAAGGTGAACAGCAAAGGCTTCTTAAAATAAAACAGAAAACTCCCCAAAGCTGCTGAGGATCACAAACTACTAATAGAAGACACAGTCAGGTTTAAAAGCCATATGGAATGTGTTCTTTGAAATACACTTCAAATGTAGCCTTAAAATAAAATCCTAGAGTTCCGAAGTCTTTTGAAGAAGAGCTATCTTGTTTATAGGGAAAATAATCTCTAACAAGTTTCCTTGAGTTTCAGGGTCCTGAATTCTTGAGTCTAGTACATCTCATTCAGAGCAGAAAATTTTGTAAACTGAGATTTGAGTACTCCATACATTTTGGTTGTCTTTAAGTAAGAAGTTTGTCACAGTGACTTGATAAAAGCGAGTTTTGGAGCACATTCTGACAGAGGGTGATTGAAACTGTTTTCTATGATCCTTCTTACCTCTGCGACAAAAAAATTTTGCTCCAAGTTTACACCCCTAAAAGCTTCTCTGGAGAAGTCCCTCTGTGTTCTACGGTCCTGCTGTTCAGTGGCTGCTCTTTAATGTGAAGTGCTTGTAGCAGTGCCACAGTGCTAAATCAAAGGGTTTGTGTCCATAGGCTTGGGTGAGAGTGACCTTGCCCTTGCCCTCCCAAGCTGGATGCATTGAAAGTGTTTGGTGTAGCTGGGGGAGGGAGGACATCTTAGACTGTACACATGTGGTGGGACTGTACTTCTAGTCTGAGGAGGTACAGCCACTGCAAGGAAATTCCTTTTCGTGTGCCCACCTCTCAGTTGGCATGCCTTCCTCGTATCTGTCTTGCATCAGCTGTAAAACAGAGTTTGGCTAGGACTAAATTTCTGGCCATGAGATACAAAACCTCAGCTTTTTGGTGCCTGAGTTGAATACCAAGTGGCATAACTCTCTCACAGCACAGCACACCACCAGCACAGCATGGGGACAGAATCACTTTGTGTTAATCTTGATTTATGTTTGTGTTTGTTTCCTTCTGTTTACATATTCTGTCTTGCCATGAGCAGTTCCTCGCTTCTCTGCCAGAAATACATGTCTCAGCCCCTTTCTTTCTCCATTACTTTATCCTAATTTCTCCTCCTCTTCATCCCGAGCTTTCATCAGTTACTTGTGATGGAGGGGAGGTGAAGCAGTTCGAAGGGATGTGTTTCCCTTAGGCAAACATGAAGAGCTTTACCCTATGACAAAGTCATTGTGTTGCAAGAGCTTCATGAGTAGTTTCTCTACTCAGGAGGAGTAGTCACTGTTAAACTGGTGGGGTCTGAAGAAATGTCCATTGAAGAAGCTCTTCTACTGTCACAAATTCCAGACATCTTTCCCATAGAGATAAACCATGATGTGTGGATTCTTTCTTCTTCTGCCAGCAGACAATGCAGAGAATGGGGCTTTTTTGGGAACCAGGGCCTTGTGCAGTTATGTCTTGAATTAGGGGAGAGCTGCAAGATGTGGGACAAGTGTCTGAAGTGTAATTTAATTCTTGGCTCAATGTCCTTATAGGTAATGGAAGACTAGCCCTACATAGGCCTAATTAGGAATCCTGCTTTAGATGACCAAATGTCTTTGAGATAACATCTGTATGAGAGCAACCATGACTGTTTTGAAGGGTCAGATATTGGTATCAGGTGCATGTCCACCAGGATGCCAAACTATTTAGGAGCTAGGATATGACTTTAAGTTTTGGGAGTCTTGAGTTTTAATTTTTCCACCTGAGGTATGGGAATTTTTCAGTAAGAGCACGATAAACCTAGAGCTATGTTAGTGAGTTTAAGATGCTAAAATACCACTGAAGAGGTAATGAAGAGGAGGAGGGAGGTGGCTTCTGTTATTTGCCCTGAAGACAGAGAGGAGATTTCTACTCCCTTTCTTCATAGCAGGCTCCCCCAGACAGCCCTCAAGTAGGATTCCTGACTGAGTCAGGAGGAGCCCCTTCAGGAGGTGTCAGGGTGGGCTTTCCTTGTGCAGGCTCCCCCCAGGTGTGTGGGGAGTGGCGCTGGGTGTTTGTTGTGCCTGATACCTGCTGTTATCTCTACACTGAGATAGCTGGCGCCTGATGCAGCTTATCACTGTTTGCTCTTGCTGTTGTTTAATGCTGGGAGATGGGCCCAGCCAGGGGAACAGGAAGAGAAAAATGATGGGGGTTATGAGGTCAGGTATCTGCCCAGGACTAGGGGATGCCTGAGTCATCTGTGAGGAGGTGCTGGGCTAGCCTTGCCCCCAGGCAAAAGTATCCCAAGCAGATGGTACCCCTGTAGATATGGAAACTAAGATACAGTAACTATAGAAAGTTGGGAGTGGATCTTGCTGCCAGAACTGTTTACAACAGAGAATGTTTCAAGATCTGTTTCTGAGACCTGATTAAGTTCTTTTTTTTCTGGTATATCTCTGTCAGATATATCTGGGGCTTCTATTACCACTTTATGACCAACATATTTTACCATCATGCTACAGCCTTGAGGTAGGGAAAGGCAATTGCCCTCATTTTTTGTTAAGGAGGAATCTGAAATATTGAGCAGTCAGATGACTTGCCTGAGGTGACAATGACTATCTGTAAAAGAACCACTCTGACAGCATCATTCTGCAAGGCAAACAGATTAAAACCATGAAGCTTGACCGTAGGGATATGTTTGGAAGAATGCCATGGGATATGGTCCTGGAGAGAAGAGGGGACCAGGAGATCTTGTGGATTTTCAAGGATTACTTCCTTCAAGCTGAAGAACAGTCCTCTTACTTGTGCAGGAAACCAAGCAAAGGTGGCAGAGGTCTGCATGGATGAACAAGATGGTTGTGAGAAAGCTCATTAGTTAAAATGGGAGCATAGAAGTGGAAGTGGGGACAAGTGATCTAAGAGGAGGAATACAGAGAAATTCCTGAGCATGCAGGAATGGATTTAGGAAGGCTAAAGCAATCTGGAGTTGAATCTGGCAAGAGTTGTGAAGGGCAGTGCTGGGACCAGTACTGTTCAACAGCTTTGTTCGTGACCTGGATAATGGGACAGAGTTCTACCCTCAGCAAGCTTGCAGATGATACTGGGAGGACTGATTGGTGCATCAGATGATTGTGTCATCATTTAAAGGGGTCTCAACAGGCTGAAGAAAGGAGTGAACAGGAACCTCATGAAGTTCAGCAGGGAGTAATGCAAAGTCCTGCACCTGCAGATGATGAACGTAGACAACAGTACATATGGGGAGCTGGCTGACTGGAAAGCATCTTTGCAGAGAACTGGGATGCTCTTGGAGAAGTTGAGCATGAGCCAGCAATGCACCCTTGTGGCCAGCAAATTCCTGGGCTGCTTTAGGAAGAGCATTTCCAGAAGGTTCAGGCAGGTGAGCCTTCACCTCAGCACTAGTAATTCCACACCTGGAATGCTTTGTCCAATTGTGGTCTGCCTGGGACAAGAAGGGCATGGGATTATTGGAATGAGTCAAATGAAAGGCCACTAACATGATTGAAGGATTGTGCAAGTAAAATGCTAAGAGAAGCTGAGGAGGCTGGGATTGTTCAGCCAAAAGAAGAGAAGGTTCAGAGTGGTTCTTATCAAGGTTGATGTATAGTGTGTAGAAAAATTTAGTGGAAGGGT
The DNA here is from genome assembly GCA_013398055.1 of Ifrita kowaldi. Taxonomy (NCBI): domain Eukaryota; kingdom Metazoa; phylum Chordata; class Aves; order Passeriformes; family Cinclosomatidae; genus Ifrita; species Ifrita kowaldi. The sequence goes on along the minus strand of VZRS01005152.1, from coordinate 349,633 downwards.
CTAAAACTAAAAGCAAAACTAAAGCATGTGAAGGTGTTCCTTACTGAGTTTTGAAGATCTTGCCCTTAGAAGTCAGATCCTGCTCCCCTGCTCCTTGCAGGTCTTTCACCTCTAAAGCTGCTGGCTCAAGGCTTCAAGTGACATTCAGTACTAGTGCCCAGGCTGGTCTGGGCTCTGAGTGGAGACCATGAAGTAGCTTGGTCATCCCAAAGCAGAAATGGGTGTCCTTGGAGTGCTGAGCCAGGGCTCCTCAGGGGGAAAGTCCCCTGCTAATGGTTTCAAAAGCCCCAGGCAGCAGCATGAGTTCTGCACTGCAGCACCATCCCCTGCTGTCATCAGCCAGCTTAGTTCCAGTGGCTTCTGAAGGATGATGAAGTTTGGCATCAGGTGAGTGAATTTCTAGTGCTTTATCTGTTACCATGGACAGTCTGGGGCACCAAAGAGCAGAGACCCAGAGCTGGGGAATCACAGGCAGCTTCTCAGTGTTTCTGTTCAACCAGATTGGCAGACAGAGGAAGAATTACAAACAGAAGTCACCTGTTACATTTGCAGGTGAGCAGGGTAAAGCTTTTCATGGGATTTGCTTGATGGAACTTCTTTTTGTTGGGAAACACTGATTTGATAAAATGAAACGTCATATGGGTATGTTTTCATTTGAATGAAACTTGTGCTAGGAAAGGTTTTTTGAGCTCAGGGTAGAATTTTTAATACAAGCTAACCCCTGAAATGGTCTTGTATATATCCAGAGGTTGTATAAGTAATTAAGATGTAAAATCTATCTGAAGCCCTTTCCTTGAAAAAAACCAAAAAAATTACTTGGAAAAGGTCCTGGGAAAAGAGAAGATTGCAGGAAGGTCTGATGGATAAAATGACACACCTAAGGAGAATCTGAACAGTTGCACAGTCATGAGGTTTACACCAAGGAAAAAAAGTTTCATGCAGAGCACAATTGAATTGTGAAACTCATCATCACAAGATGCAGAAATAAAAAGAATAAGTGGATTAAAAACACAATTAGATGTGTTCGTAGAAGATAAGTCTACCTAGGCAGTCAAAGAAACATTTCTGGAGGCAGTCACTAGCTTAATGTGCCCATTTTACGAAGAGCAGTTCAACTTTAGATAAAATACGATGGGGCTTGTGTTTGCTTTCCTCTTCTCTTCGGCTACTAAGTGCCACAGAGAGCTGACAGTGGCTGTGCATTTGTTATATTGTTGGTGGCTGCTGCCTGTAACACACAGTCTGACCAGTACCACCCCCTACTCTGGTGGTTTCTCAGTGGGACTCTTCCTGTAATCATTAGATTCATGTTTGACATTTGAGAGCTGACAGTCTTTAAAACACCGGTGGTTCTCACTGCACTCCTGGCAGTGTATTAATGGGACAAACGTGTTCCTGTGGTGTTTCTCAGCTTGCAGGCAAGTATTTTAATTTCTGTGTATTAGTTCTTTGATGAATGTTATGAGAATATGTGATTACTGAATGAAAGGGAATGGTAGCCTGCTCCTTGCAAGTTGCAATTTTAACCATTTGGGAGCTGAGAAGAAATCAATTCACCCTGTCTCTCTTCTCCTGTTTTCTTTCTAATGTTACCCTTCTCCCATCCACAGCTGCTCCTTTTTTCTTCTTCTTCATCATCATGTAATTGGACTTGTAATTTCCCCTTCCTGTCTTCTGAGTTGCAGGTTAGAGAAGGGAACATTCAGCTCTTTACCACTTCCAGAAGTGTTCTTTAAAGACTTGCAAGTTTATTGAAGTGTTTTACCTATTTTACAAATAGGAGCTAAATGCTGCCCCTTCCCCAAGCACAGATGTTCAGGTTCAGCTGTTGTTGGAACTTAGACGATGACTTTATTGCTTGGGTAGAGAAGCTGTAAGTTTGTGAGGATTTTAGGTGGACAGTGGAGGATAAAGATAAATATATGGGAATTAGGTAACAGATTTTCATCACTGATTGAGTTTGAGGATGCAACAAAGTGAAACCATACACAATTGACCGGGTAGTGAGTTTTAAAATTGAACATTAGAGACGGACAGAGGTATTTATGATGAAGTTTGATTTGGATAAAAATCCATGTGTTTAGTTTTGATCCTGTCTGCATCTCAACAAATGATTGTGCTTAGGTTATCAACCCTGGGATATGGGAAGGCTTGGGATATGGAAAAGCTTCAGGACATAAGCTTGTTTGGCTTTCTGAATGAATAAAAGTGTCTAATGTGCTAAATGTTGGCTGTCCATCTGGATGACAGTCCCTGCCAAGTTCCTGGATGGCCAGAAATCCAGGTGAATAATTTTATTCCATACTAGAGGTTTCAGACTCTGTGATCCTTTTATTTGAACCCACAGCTGGAATTCTCATCCATCGCTAGTGATGAGACACTGGAGGCAACAATTACACTATGTCATAACTATTTTTTACTAACCAACACCCAGAATTTTTGTCAAGCTTTTCTGTGCAGTGGGGGCATAAAGAAGCAGCACCACTTGAAAGAGATGACCTGCTGATCAGGTGCTTTCTACAGACATAACTTCAGACAATTGTATGGAACCTGTCTTTTAAACATAGAGAGACATATGTAAGAGTCAATAAATAAAAATTTCTGTAAAATATGATCTTAGGTTGTGGGGAGAAAAAAGTTGTCGAGGGCACATTGGTCCAGATCACTGCTTGCCAAAAGGTGTTTTTTGCTGCTCTTGATATTTTGTTCTCTAAATGCTCTTGCCTTTGTTTAGAGAGAAATAGAGCAATAAACATAGGGGACGGAGTTGGCTCTGGAGTCAGAATTCTGTGGTTAAGAGGTGTTTAGGTCTGTTTATCATCTTTTCTCTGTGAGCACAGTTACAATCTCAATTTGGAGCATAAACTGGTCAATCCATCACAGGGTAATTTACAGTGCTGCTTAGTCAGTTCCTTTCCTGGCACATTTTAGAGAGACGGGAAGATGCATCACACAGGTTAAGAAGAATCTACTGTGGTAGAAAGGTGAGCATAGCTACTTGCTAATCTTTAACCTAGAGTGAACTGTTTTATCAGTCAGTAAACAGAAGCCTGTTTATCCTCAAAAGATTTAATTTCACCAGTAAAGGTTGAGACCCCAGCCCTGAGCAGGTGAGGGGTGTGGGGACATAATTTTGTTAAGAGAAGGATCTGACCAAAGTGTTTGGAGAGGGAGGAAATGGGGAGAGAAGATTTCTGTACAGAAGACATTCGTGCTGAAGTTTTTCCTGCTGGGTTCAGCTCTGTGACTGATCACCTCTAGCCAGTTCTCTGTCAGCTTTCAGCAGATAGAAGATATTCAAGTGCCTAGGTTTACCTGGGTTAAAAAATGAGTCTGTTCAAGGTTCAACCATGTTGAAAAACAGGGAACTTCAGCTGTGGTTCTGACTTTGATACTAGGCCCTTCTGTACAAATAGAGCAATTTCCTACATCTGAGCATCCTCAGATCTGCTTGAGTGTACCTGTATATTAGCTAATCCTCTAAGAGAGCCTCTAAAAATACACACACCCCATGGGCACTTGCTAGAGCTGTGAAAGCCAACAAGTTTGCTCACAATCAGAGATGAGGAGACATACTCTGAGTTCATGTGGGTTCACCATTCCTGTCTGTTGCAACCAGACTGAAACTGAATTTCACCTGAGTTAGGTGCCAAGCCTGAAACATGCCTGGGTTTTCAGAGGTTGTATGAGCTATAGTGAACTTCCCAGCCAATCTCAAGGCTTGTAGTGATGTGTAAAGGCAGATTGCTTTCTAATGGTTCTGGTACCTGCAGCAGAATAACTGCAGTGGTGCTCTCTCCCTGCAATGACACTGGGAAAGAAAGTGCATCCAGCTCCTCAGCAGCAAGTTCATGGGAGATGTAATGTCTGAACAATTTTATAAACCTAAGTTGTTTTGTATAAAATAAGAGCTGCTAAGATTTTCTACAGTTAAACAACTTCATACCAGTGGGGAAAGAAGGAGTTCAGTCTCCATTACCCCTTTTCTCCTTAGCACATGTGTATGGGGAGATCTCCAAGTGAAAATTTTGATGGTATTTTATATGCAATGTGGCAAATTCTTTGGATTATATTGCTATTCTTGCAGTATCAAGTATACTTCTGGAGTCTGCAGCTCCTGCAATCCAGTGATGATGTGTGAATCTTGGATTTCATTTTTGAGAAATGTGGTTAATAGAGAAAGCAGGATCCAAGTGTGATGTGGAAATTCAAAACACAGAAGAAATATTTATATATATATATATATATATCTTGTGATTTTTATTCCAGTTTCATCATATTCTGTAATCTAAGTCATGAATTTTAGCACCATGTTTTTAAAAGGATTGAGAGTTTCATATAAGAAGACAGGTGGTACTTGTGGAGTGTGTAGCACAGTGTTGCTGTCACAGGACACCTATAGCTGCAGAGTTACCTTTTGCAGGGAACAACACTGAAGCAGCTGCCATTTTCTGCCTCAGTTCTGGTGCTGATGTGAGCAAGCATGTGCTCCAGCTTTTTTCTCTCACCAGAGAGCTGTGTTAGCTCTTCGGAGAGGAGTTTCCGTCAGCTTCATCATCTCATAGCATTGTAAATTCTGCTGAAGTTTAATCATGCTTTGAGTCATGCTGTGTCCTTGGCCACAGAGAGGCTGAATTTCACAGGTGAATTATACTTTGGGTCTAACAATATCCATGTTCAACAGCATGACTTTCTATTTCATTGGATACCTCCTTGTTCCTGTGTTTTGAGTGATGGAAAACAGAAATGGAGAAGTGAATGGAAGAATAAAAGTCTGCATTTGCTATCTCCTGTGCTCCCATCCCAAACACTAAGTCCTAGGCTCCATAATGTTATTAGCAGATGTGACACGTTTTGAGGTATTATTCCAGGAAATAGTGCCAGAAATTCTGGTGGTGTGTCAGCCATTTAAAAGAGGATTGGTCCTGCTCACCAGTTAGCATTGTGGGCAGGCTCTCCCTAACCTGCAGGGTTCACCACAAGGAAAGAGAGGATAATAAAAGGGTGAAGAATATTCAGGACTTCATTTGTACCTTTGGTTTAAGGATTTCCATCACTTTCTAAATATTCTTTAGTGTGTTTTAAATGCTGTCTAGTGTATTGACTGGGCTTCTGGTGTCTAGCTGTGCAGTACCCTGCTACTCAGGGCATACCTTAAATAGCTAAGGAATACCTTACTATCTTTCCAGTCATAGAATATTTTGAGTTGGAAGGGACCCACTAGGATCATCCAAGTCCCAGCTTCTGGCCCTGCACATGGCAGTCCTAAGAGTCACACCATGTTCAAGAACTGAAGCTTTTGATCCTGGTACTGCCTTCACTTGTATAAGCGAGAGTCGTTCTTTTCTTCAGGAGCTTTTGCTCAAAGCAGAATGTAGAGAAGTTTGTTGTGGGACAACACTGTCTCACTGACCAGAATCTCATAACTTGTCTGCTGGGTCAGTATCTTCTTAGACGTGTGTTCAAACTGGGCCATTAAGCTAAGGTGAATGTGCTCTATATAGTGACCACAGAGATTTTGACAGCCAAAGCAGATGAGCAGCTGTGGACAGATATAACTTTTTTTTGGTGTTTTTTTTCATTTGCTTTGTTTTGTTTTTTTTCTGCAGAGGTAGAAAAAATTAGCTAATATTGATAAAATTACTCAGAAGCTTGGTGCAAGGGTTTTGGGTGGTGGCTGCTGCAGATCTGCAGTCACGAGTGCATTTTGTGAATGGGATGGGGGCCTGACCGCTGTATAATGGCACAGGGCATTGTATGGTAAGCATTTTTGTTAATGACAGGCTTCTTCCCCTGAGAGCAGGAGCTGAGGGGGGATGAATGTTCTCCTGCAAGTAAAGTGGCTGGGTATTGGTTCACATGTAAGGAGTTGTAGTCCCTTCCCCTACCTGTTATTCAGCTGAGCTATTAATTCAGGCAACTTCTCTGTAAAGAGCTAAAGCAGAGGCGGTAAGCACCAAAAAACCTGCACAGGTCAAGGAGTGTAGTTTTTCCTAAGTTTTGTCAGACTTTCCAACATGTCCCAGAGCTGTGGAGGTACTCTCAGAGCATGCTAAGGCTACTGTGGGGAAATGTTCCCCTCCAAAACCAAGTTTCTGCTTCTGGTGCTTTGCAAGCAGATGGGAGGCCAGACCAGGGCACCGGGTTGCCTGCAGCACAGTAATATTGCCTATGTCAGGAAGGATCCAGAGTGTGGCATGCAGACAGCAACTGTTGCTCAGCTTTTCCAGCTATCTAGAATAGATCTGACAAGCAATTAGAGCATGAATATATTACAGAGCCGATGGGGGATGCCTTTGTTAAAACTTGTGACCCATACTTAGCTGCTGTTTACATTGGCGGCTGCTTCGAGGGTGGGCAAGACCCTACCTGCCTGTCTTTCTCCTCTCCCCTTCGCTGTGCTGAGTGAGCCGGGGAGCTCTGCATCTCATTGGATATTTCAAATGCTTTCTGCACAAGTCATAATTAATGCCGAGTTGTGGAGCTAAGACCAGATGTGCTGCCGAGATTATCTCCCAGGGCAGATCGGCTGCTCTCTGCTCTGTAGCGCTGGGTGAATGGAAAGCTGCCAGTGCTGGGACTCAGAATGTGTCTGATGCCTGAAGTCAGGACTTTCTTTCTCTGCCGCTCCTGCTGTCTGACACTGCCTGGTTTCTGCTTGAAGCTCAGCGCCTGTCATGTAGCGGAGTGCTGCACAAGAACGAGAGGTATGAGATGATTTTCCAGAGTTTAGATTTGTTATGGTTTCCTTTTGCTAGAGGAAAAGCAGATATTTAAGTGTAGCCTTAGACAGAGGCTAAGAATCTAAAATAGGAGCTGACTTTACAAAGGGGGAAGGAGTGGGAAGGACACAGTCTATGGCCAAAAATACTACTGGATATCAAGCTAGCATGTGAAGATAGTTCTGGGAAGGAGTGCTTCTCTTTGCATATACACAGAACATTTAAACTGATGTATGTGGATGACAGCAATCAGCTTCTAGTATATGGACACTGCTCTTTCTGGTAACAGGGTCAGAAGACACCAAGTTCTACCACAGACCCGTTTGAGTGACTCCGAGCAAGTTATTTAATCAGTTTTTCTTGATTCCTAATTGTCTGTTGCTTCCTTTCTTTTCTCCTATTCTTGCATTCTTTGGCTGGCTGGATTGTTTAGTTGTTCAGGATGATCTTGTTTTAGGTACATATGGCTCCTACTACGAAACTCCTTTTTCTGTTGCTGCTGCAGTAATTCACATAGCGTGTGCTTGGGTGGGCTAGGGGAGGGGAAACAAGTTAAAGATTTGTGTGTGTTTTGTGCTGTGGAAGCATATGCATTTCTGAATGCCTGCCCGTGATTTTTTCTCGGTGCTTTCATGTGTGAGAGGGACAGATAAATGGGAAGGTAAAAGCAGACACTTACCTGTGCAGGTGAGCACGTACACAATCTTTATATCCATAAACTGCCTGTTTGTGAGGCACCACATGCGTGCGCGGGTGTATGTACTGTTGTGTAGCAGCATCCAGGTGTAAGCCTGATTATCTTCCCACACATCTTCTAACGTGTGTGTAATAAGCTGTACATACAGCTGACGTAGGTGTGCCTGGACTTTTCACACTTTAAGCAGATGCGGAGTCCTTAGTCCTCCCCAAGAAGAAAATCTACTCAAAAACTGACTTGATCTCTGTCTTTAGTTTATTTTGGTTGAAATCAGAGCCTCTTATGAGGAAAAATGTAGCAGAGAGCATATATTTTCCTGCCCACTGCATGTCTGGACAGCATAGCTGAATGTATAGGCTTTGTATGCCTGGAGCTGGTGGGTGAGCTATTCAGGCCAGGACAGAGAGCCTGTCTGTGTCTTAGTCAGTACATCATTCCTGGCTTGCTTTTTCCACAAAGAGTCACCTAAATCTGTAAAGAACAGAGGCAGCTTGTTGGAGTACAGGAAGGAAATTCTGTAGCTCTGCTAGCCCATTTTTTTAGTATCTCTTGAATCTTTCTGAGATTAAGGATGTGGTTCTAGGCACGCTGGAGTTTTTTTCTGCTTTGAAACCAAACAAAAGCGCCTAGCTATAGATGAGAGTATGACAAGGAAAGTTAACCCATGGGTTGCTAGTAAGCTTTTGGCTTTATTTCCAGCTTAACTCTGTCTGGAGTGTGACTGGATGGCACTGGCTCCCCTTCTTTAGAATGAAGAAAAAAGACTTTAATGTCTTCCAGCGGGATCATCAAATGGAGTGAAGCGCTGCCAAGTTCAGTCTGAGCTGCAGGGCCCAGTGATTAAAAACAGGCCTGTGCCTTGAGGAGCCGGCGGATGAGGCTGTGTGTGACTGGCTCCACATTGCTTCTCCTTGCAAGGCAGGGCAGTCCCTGTCCAAACCAGAGATGTTGTCATATACTGGTAGTTTCAGGGACATTTGACTACATCACTTTACGAGCTGTGAGACCTGACGGAAATGAGACGAACAATACAGAGCCAGCAGGACACCAGTTCCTCAGTTAGCCCTGCGTAGCCCTGGGAGACTGAAGTAGGCACATCTGCTAAGTCTGTTGCCAGTGTGACTGAGAGGGCCCAAGTGACAATTCTCCTGAACTTTATCAAGGCCCCCCAGCAGATGCCCAGATGAAAGATTTCTGCAAGCCTGGAGCTGTCAGCATCTCAAACTTGCCTTTGACAGTCCCTTTCCAGCCCCACTCCATAGATAGCTCTTAGCTTGCTCTTTTTACAAATCTTAACACTACTTTTCTTTTCTAAGCCATGGACAAGTTCTGCAGCCACTGCACAGATGAACAATTTCAAGGCCAACTTTCCAGTCCCACTAATTGCAACTCTGTGCTTTTTCTCTCTTAACACCAACCATAATGCTCTTACTGCCAGAGGACTTGGCCTGGATGCAGTCTTTCTTCTGAGCAGCATCTGTGGTGGCCCTTGTCTGTGGCTCAGCAAAAAAAAAAGTAGGATAGAGAGACAGAAAAAGCATAGAGCTGCAGTGTAACTGAAAAATGTAATAAAGGGAAAGTTGCAGTTAGCAACAGGCTTAGCTTGGGTGAAATATTTTGTCTGAGCAATGTTTGGTGATCCCTTCTAATGCTTACCTGGAAAATAAGGGTTCAAGTTCAAGGGAGAGAGAAAGGCATAGGTCTGCAACTGGAATTTGGCTGGAGTGGGGCTGCCAAACCAGGGTGGGAGGCAGCTGGGAGAGCTGGGCTGGGGGAAGCCTTTCACCCTGGAAATGGCTTCAGAGTCCACTTCCCCATCAAAAAATGACCTATGCAGACTGTGTGATGTCACTAGCACAGCCCTTCAGCAGACACACAAGAAGAAACCCACACTTGTGCCAGCTCCTTTCACTCATCGTGTGATAGGTAGATCAGCTTCATCCTCAGTCATGTTTGGTTTCATGCCTGGTTTTTCTTGTTACTTATATGAAATGGTCTGGAGGCAGATGAAGAGTATTGCAGTATAAGAATATTTCAGTGCCTTTATTTTCTCCAAAGACAGTTGTTTTCATGCAGGAGAAAAAGATGTTACTGACTTCAGTGTGTGAGAAGGAGGAAAGATAGAATCTCCAGCATGTGGTTGTGCAGGAGACACCTACAGTAATGGTGATACTGTGTTTGTGAGGGGTCTATCTGCTGCTCCAGCTGACTCTCAAAGCAGATCACCCTTCTGTCTCTGTTATCTTAGCATCACATTCCTTAATCTTTGTGTCGGTGGTCTCTATTTGTAGTCCACTTGTCACCAGAAGTCACCCACAGGTAGATTGCACCTACAGAAAGCTGCTGCTGTTGTGATCCAAGCTGACTGCGAAAGCAAGGACTGATGTTGCCTGAAATGTATTAGAGATGTTGCTGAGCACAGACCAGTCAAGGCTGGGGAGAAGCAGACAGAGCTTCAGTGGAGATTACATGTATGGTTGTTCTGTGTGCTTGCTTATGTGCGTGTCTGACACTGCCTTTGTCCTTGATCTGAGTTAAGTGTAGAACATCAGAACATGAGCTTACAGAAGAACATTGTATATATGCTTTATGCCTGGGGAATGCAGAGCATTTACCTCTTTCCCAGAGTTTTCTCTAGACAGACCAGTAGAGATTTGGGAAAAGAGGGCTGCTGTTGCCCTGATATGTGCCACAATCCTGACCTTCCTGAACTTATATGCCTTGCATCTAGAAAAGTGAACATGTATCATTTTAAGGAAATAGATATGCCCCATCATGACAGCAGGGATTACATGATGAGATTACAAAGCAATCCTTGCAAAAGCAGAAAGAGATTCCCTATCCCAGGAACTAACTTCAGAGACACTTAACTCAGTGAAAACTCAAAGAGATTAGAAATGAGAACTAGTAAAACCTTTACTCTGCAATAAATCCAATATATACAGTGATAAAGATAAGTCACTCCCATGCTCCAGGGCATGCCCTCCTGCCAGGATGAGGGAATTTCCTTTGAGACTTTTCATGGCCCTCCGGCTTTGATACTGTAATGCAGTTGTGTAGGCTGTGGTGTAAGGAGAGTTTCTGTCTTCTGATGTATAACAAACAGGCAGGGAAAGGAAATTGGACTTCAGGATCCTTCTTGCATTTCATTCAATGAGTTGAAACTGATAACGAGAGGTTTTTTTTGCTGAGGATTCAGCAGGGTTGGACTGAATACAGAAATCAGATATGGTTTGACATGGTGTCTCCTATGAAGAACGGTGGTTAGGGAACATCCTGCCTGGAGTTATCAGCCTCTCATGAATGTAGCACTAAAAAAAAAAAGGAACACATGGTCACTAGCAGGGGAAGGTAAGTAGAGCCTTCAGAAATTACCAAATTCCCTGGCCTGATATGAGCACATATGTGCAAGTATTAAATACTGCTTCTGGCTATTGTGTGTGAAACAGTGTGACTCCAATATTGCACACTGCTTTTTTTCTCAGACCTGCAGGTTTAATTGAGTGCTGAATTAATGATCTAAAGATCCTTGATATCTGTAGAAAACTTCCTGTAGCTTCGAGAAATCCCTGAATAGAATTTCCTATCTGCTCTGGTCTGGTGTCATCTGAAATTCTGAGAATAGATTCTGAAATTCTGGGAGTAGATTCTGGGATTCCCTCACTTACTGGATTTTTATTGCCAAAATATGATTAACTTGGATGCTATCCTCCCTTACTCCACCAAACACTGTAGGGTGCTAGAATTAGAGTTTAAGAACTCAGCTCAGTGGCAGTCCTTTTAGATGAAGCAGTCTTCTAGTGGTAGGGATTGAACTAAGACCTCTGGCCCTTACAGCCTGAGCCCTTTCTGCATTGTCGAAAGATCTGATACCAATAGTGGCACTTAGCGGCTGGTATTGGCCAGGAACTCCATACTCCCCATAGAAAAAGACAGGGCTTCATACTTAATGATATATGTCTCCAGTAGATCTGACTAAAGAATTAACCTAGGCCAGTCTGGTTTTGGAGAATATGGTGCTTCTGGTATTTTCAAGATGCAAGAAGTACAGCACACACTTTTTTAGTAGGAAGGGCAATGGATTTTGCATGCATTTTATTGTTTTTTGGGGTTTTTTGGTTGTTTTTTTTTAATTTTCATTCAGTAAGTTTAATTAAAGGAAAAGAAATAGAAAGGGTCTCCCAGGATGGTGGAAGATTCTCGCAGTATTCCGTTTTAGTGTTGGCAGCTGTACTCTACTCTGTTAGCAGTCCCCTCCTTCTGGGATTTCTGCCTGTTGCACTGGCCAGCTGCAAACTAGTGGAGGGCAGCTGTGTGGCAGCCTAAGCAGTGGGTGCATGCAGGAAGGAAATGTGTCCCATAAAGTCAATGTAACCTTTGTTTTGGTCTTCTTGGGATGGAAGACACAATGAAAGTATAATTACTTAATCCAAATTCAGCATAGCCATGGATAACCATAAACATAACCTTAAACCCACCTTCCTTGTGTATGAGATATAAACCAGCTTGGGGTAGAGGATAATTTGAAGCACTGTTAAGCAGAAAGAAAAACTATTCATCATGTAATCCTTGTTTTCTAAAATAGCTTTATTCTTCATAGTCTGTTAGAAACTGGGCCTTCACAGTGGCTGCGCCCTCCATGTGAAAGCTCCCCTCCTTGTGTGCCCCGAGCAACAGCTCAGGAAGAGTTTAAGCTGACACCCAGATGTCTCTCTTGCTCTCTGCTGTCAGGGATCTTTGGACAGCGCTTGGAGGACACCGTACAGTACGAGCGGAAGTATGGCCAGCGCTTGGCCCCTCTGCTGGTGGAACAGTGTGTGGATTTTATTCGGGAGCGAGGTCTTACAGAGGAAGGGCTCTTTCGGATGCCTGGACAAGCCAACCTTGTCAAAGATCTGCAGGATTCTTTTGATTGTGGAGAGAAACCCCTTTTTGACAGGTGAGTTGACATCACCAAATTCAGGCTGGTGTATCTGTGACATGTATAATCTGCCAGGAGTGTCCCTGCAGTGGCAATCCTAGCTTATATGTTCTTTCCACACCATCATTCTCTCAGTTGAAAGCACTGGTGAAGCTTTCTCCCACATGATGTTGGGTGTGGAGGCCTCCATTCAGCTCAGTGGTGGAGCAGAGCTCATTGTTCTCTATGGGGCTCCTCCAGTGTTCCAGCTTAAGCACATGTTGAATGAAAAGCATTGCTAGATTTGGGTGCAGCAAACTGAGCAGTTGGTGGGATCACAGGAATGGGTATGACAGAGGTGAACTAGGTGATGTACTACTTTCAGATGTTGCATTCTCCCAGCAGATCTGCCTGGGGCAATATCTTGACTCTTCCTCTGTCACCAGGTTTCAGAATAGTCACCACTATCTCACATGTTTTCCCTGGCTGTTATGCCAGAGGCTGTTTTGTAGATGCTCAGCCTAGTATTGGTTTCCATGGGAAGTGCCAGCCCTGTCTCAGGCAGCAAGGGAAGGGGCAGCTCTCAGCTGTGCTGTCTCTATATTGGCCCCCAGGAAGTCACCAGAAAGGTGGATGCTGGATGCTATCAGGGTCCTTATGGCCAATACTGTCCTTACCCTGTAACTAACATTTCCTCCACTCTGTCTTACGTACATCCTGCCTGGAGTGAAGGTCAGCATTGTGCAAAGCTTAATAGCCCTTTGTGAAATAGGGCTTGACCCTAACAGAGACCTTGAACTTCAGGGATATTTGGATCCAAGGGTATTGTGTAGATCTGGTCTAATCTCTGTCACAGGTCCATAAGTGAGCTCGGATCTGGGATCTTGTCTTGGAGACCTGGCACCATTTTTTGCTGGAACTCACTAGCCCTGTTTTTCCAGGTGGTGCTGGTGGCATCTGGTGTATTGCCCACACATAAACCTTGGGGGATCACTTCCCCTGGATCTGCAGCCAGTCTCCACATTGCCAATACCTTCCCTGCCTACCACTGCAGGAAGAGCTAGCACTGTCTCCTGCGTGGGCAGAAACATTGTTTGATCTCATCTTGGGAAGTATATCTTCAGAGTTTATTTGGAACATTCTTCTAATTCTTCCTTTCCCTCAGCTTCCCAGACCACCCATTCTCCTTTCTTTGATTCTTAACCACAAACAGTATTTGCTCCCTAAATGGAAGTGTCAAACATTTAGAAATATTTTCATGAAAAAATAAGTTTGAAATCATCAAATTGTCTCACTTAATCTTTTCTTAAACAAAACCTTTGTATTTTCAACTGAATGTCTGGGTGTTCTAGTTCAGAATTAAAATTATCTTAATTCAGTGCTTATACTCTGGAACAGGAGTATCTACAGAAGGAATGAATTAGGGGTGAAACTTTCAGTTTCATGTTTTACTTTAGCCTTGTCTATACTAACTTCATTGTTATGTAGACAAACCAAGCCTGCACCCAGCATTTTTGAAGGGAAACAGAATTGTACAATGGTTTGGATTGGAAGGGTTCCCAAAGTTCATGTCCTTCCAACCCCCTGCCATGGGCAGGGATACCTTCCACTAGACCAGGTTGCTCAGAGCCCATTCAACCTGGCTTTGAACACTTCCAGGGATGGGTCATCCACAGCTTCTCTGGGCAACCTGTGCCAGTGCCTCACCACCTCAGGTGCAGAAAGCACCTTTATTTCCATAGGCATTTGCTCTGGCTAAATAGATCAGTACTGTCTCCAGTTTAACAGAGGCACTAAGGACCTCCAGGCAGGAATGCCTGCCTTTTGGGTAGTCAGTGCGTGATGTGGTAACTGAAGGTCCAGTACTGAATTAAAGGAAGCAAGCCTGGAGACCTGAGTACTGGAAAATTAAGGGTCCCCTAGTTCCTGCCTTTTGCAATTCCCACCATGTCCACATGTATACATGCAGTCTATCTTGTGTATCTGTGGTCACAGACAGCAGCAAGGGAGAGGCAGTTCCACTCTGGCTAAGTGAAATGCTTCTCCTCCTAGCAACCATAATTCTCTCTTTGTGTAACTATAACTTATCTATGTACGGCTTGGGATTCCTGGGAGCAGAAGTGTGAAATCCATATGCTTCTTTCCAAATCAGGTGCAGTGAAAGGAATAGCCTTTCTTATTTTGCAGCTGCAATCACTGCTTTTAGATGTCTTTTGTAACTGCAGTGATATCCCAGGTGCTTACTGCCTGCTTGTCCCATGGTGGATCAGACATTTGCGATGACTGATAATTAAAATACGTATTTTTAAAAGCTTTCTTTTCCAACATACTTATGAAAGGCCAGGTGTTGCTGTTTTGGGAGCATCTATAGCAGTCTGCTCCTGTTGCACTTTCATGCCACGGAAAGTCTGGCTGGATTTCACATGGCATCGTGGATGAAACAGTTACTGCAGCCAGTGGCCCTGAAGGTCTGTTCTGGGCTCTGCTTCTCAGTGATAGTCAGATCCACCATCCACATCTGAAACTCCACACTAAAGGAAAAAAAAGAATAAGAGTACTGATCTCATTTGTAAAATATTATAATCAACTGAAGAAAACCACCGTGTGAAACTGTGGTATTCTCAAATATGCTGGAGCTGTTTAATAGGAATAGCATTAGCAGGATTAGTGTAGTAAGTGGTATTTGCTGACAGTTTTCTGGTGTAATTTTTCCAGTTTTGTTTTAGCCCTGTATTCCGAAAAAGAAACATACTAAGGAGAAGGATTCAGCTTTTGGAGAGAAGGGAGGATTTGCAGCTCTCTTGCCCAGTGTTCACTGATACTTTTTTCTCAGAATTCTTTAAAGGCTGTCAGGGCAATGGTGGGTAGGGAGAAGCTGGTGACAGAATCTGTTTAGACTTCCAACAATCAAAACCTTTGATGAGGTCATCTGCAATGAATACCAATGCTGTACAACAGGAAACTTGGAATGAGGGAGAGGTATCCACCATACACCAAAAACTTGGATAGCTGGAAAGGGAAGAGCAGGTGCATCTTCATCATGAGATCTGACACTTCAACCCCAACTTTAAAGCGAAGGAGAAAGAAGAGGAAAAAGAAATTCCTGGATTGGGAGAGAAAATAAAAGCTGATATAGTATCATAACAGATGGGCTAGGAAATTCCAGATACTGCAAGCCAGGCAGCTGTACCAAAGGGCAATACAGGACCTGGAGGAAGTACAGGAATTCTGAATGATTGACCAGGACACTTGGGAGCCGGCCCATCAGCTGTATGTGCGTGCTGGCTGGGGAGAGTATCAGGAAGGATCAGAGAGGCTGAGAGGTTATGTTTCATGGAATCAGGATACAGAGCTCTCTTGTCAATGCTGTGTGACCACTGTGCACTTGCCTGGACTATTCCACACATTCCTGGTCCCCACTGGCAGAGGAACCACAGTGTCACCCTACCATAAGCAGTATCACGGGCATATCCCTTACACTGCCTGTGTTGCCTGAGGTGCGTTTCTATCTTGACAAAATGGACATTTCCCTTGTTCCCAGGCAGACGCTCCTGCCTAGTACAAATGACTGGCAGACAAGCTTCCTTCTTTGTCCCTGTCCCTAAGAGGGACCTTGATGCACCCCCAACGAAAGGCATCAAGCTTTGAGGTAGTGTGGGTTTCTAAATTTCCTTCCCTCTTCTCTGTTGCAGCAACACAGATGTTCACACTGTGGCGTCCCTCCTGAAGCTTTACCTTCGAGAGCTGCCAGAGCCTGTCATCCCCTTTGCCAAATACGAAGACTTTCTTTCTTGTGGACAGCTACTCTCAAAAGATGAGGGAGAGGTCAGTGATCCTTCTAATCTGCCTCCTCAGAGGATGTTCCCAAGACTCAATGTAGTACAGGTTTTTTCCTCATCATTCTTCAAACTTTATTTAAGTCAATGAAGTCTCTGGGAACCTTTCCCTGAATTTTCCTGTAGCTGTGAATTGGGTGCTGTTATCACAGGCTGCTGCTTAAAGAAAGTCAGTCTTGTAGCCTGGTGCTTCTTTCTTCTGAGCAAAGCTGTTGTGTGGCATAATTGGCAAGAGATGCAAAGTAGGAGGAAATCTGGGTTCCTTTCCCAGCCTTGCTGTTCACTCACAAACAAGCTGTATGGAGTTACTCCCCTTTTCTGTGTTTTCCATTTTATATATCAGAACAGTATATTCTCCTTCCCAAAGATTTTAGTGGATGAGATGTTGGTCAGTGCAATGGTCTTTGTATTTCTTAGAGGAAAGGCAGTATGAGAAGACAGGCTGTGATATTATCCAGAGTGGGCGGGAAATAGTGCTATGAATACTTTGCCAGAACCTTCTTACGATGTTCTTCTCTTTGGTTTCCACGCAAGGGAAAGGGCTGACAAAAACCACCAGGTTTGTGGCAGTCATGGAACAGGATTATTTACAGTATGGTTGACTGATCTGTTTCACCCATATTGTTCCTCTTGTGGCGCTCCCTTAGCCCTTTGCAGAGTGCAAAGGCGTGTTAGATCTGGTCTGATGCGGGTGCCACCTTCTAGAGCAGAACTTAAAAGAAGCTGCAAGGACGGTTACTTGTGTCTTCTTTGCTGAAGAAGCAAAGGCCTGAGGGCTTGTAAGTTGTGGTCCACAGTTCTGTCCCTTTTCTGTGTGTGGTCTCATCTTTGTCTCTGGTGGGATTCGTAAAAACTTTTCCTCACTGTGAGTCTGGGGTTCACTTTCAGTTCAAGTGGCAGAAGGCTCTGTGGAGATTGTCCTTCATGATGCCCACAGGAAGATGCTTGTTTGCATGCATCAAATGTAGCCTATGTGGCAATATGAGTTCTTTATGGTTAAAAGGCAAGTTTACTACTCCCTACGCTCAGATGATGTAACTTCTAGTCGACTGTGAGAAAGCAGATTTCTGTGCATGACACAGCATGTTACCACACATGGATATGCCTTTGCATTCTGGACACAGGCACATCAGGGTGCCAGTGCACTAGTGTTGTATTTTAGTAGGTAGATGTGAGTGTCTACTACCTCCAAAACTTGCTCATTTTCTGCCTCATCCTCAGCGAACTCAGACATCTCTGCAGGGTGCCGTGTTACAGATCCCACAGCGGTTATTTCACAAGAAACAGCAGCATTTCTAAGGCAGTGGAGCTGGTTTGATTTTGGTCATAAGATGTGCAGACTGGGAAGTTTTGGATCCGTTAAGCACCCTTGCACAAGAGTAGAGACACTGCCAAATTGGGCAAACATAATTGTACATCACTGCTCAGCTTATTAACTACGTCGTTGCCTGAGTTTGTCTGCACAGGCTGCAGCAGTTCAGGAAGCAACATCTGTGTGAGCAAGGTCAGACTCAAATGACTTGTAGAGCAGAATTCTCTTTAGATTAGAAAGGCAATGGGGAGCACTAGGTAGCCAAAATGAACACTTACAAAATACAGCACTGCTCATAGCACAGAGTTGTTTTGTTAAGGTGCTGTTATAAGCAATTTTGGTTTTGTCAGGGAAATCTGGAACCTCAACATGGGCTGTTTACCTTTTCAGAAAGGAAGGTGGAGTGCACGCACCAGGGGTGGAGAGGCTGTACGTGCACAGGAGCACGTGGAGCAGAATGCAGCACAAAGTCATACCTAGCCTGTGGGGCCTGACTCGCCTCCCACATGGAAAATCCCCCCTGCTCAGAAACGTGGTTTCATTGAAACCACGATTTTTAACATGTAAGGGTAAGCAGGGAATTTAAAAATCAAACATTTTTTATAGCAAAAGTATTTTGAAACAAAATGTAATTGTACTGGTTTGATTTGAAGTACTGTTTTCTTTTAATTTTTCACTTGAAAGTTTTGAATGAGACTTTTGGAGTCTTAGTATCATTTTCTTTAGTTTTGTACAGCCACCCTCACCCCACACCCGAAAAACCGGAATTGCTTAAGGCAAAATAGCCTGTCAGATAAAATTGTTGGCACCTCATGCTGCTACACTGTGACCATGGATAGGAATTATTGTGGTGTTTACTAACCTGGCCTAGCTCCAGTACTGCCCTAAGTTTTTATACTAACTGCTTTTCATCTTCGTTCTGCACCCAGTTCATCTCTGGTGTTTGAGTGCAAATAGGGATGTAACAGAGACCTTGGGTGGTGCTGAGGTCTCCAGGTATTTCAGCAGGACTGCAGCATTAAAAAAGATTTGATTCTGATCCCAACTGATGGGGAGGAGGGTTGAAAATTAAAAATAATTTTAGAGCGAGAGAGATCTTCAAATGTCTAAAAACTCATTTGAGTCTGAGTTGCCTTGACACAGTGGTATTTTAGCCTATACTGCTACCTGTACTGTAGAGATGCACAGAGCAGTTCAGTAGTTTGAACACAAGGCTTCTGTTTTTTAAAGAGGCATCTGAATTTTTTATGAACATCTAAAGTGTTGCTAGTTTTACAGCCAAACTAGAAGCTCCGAATTGATGCTGATCTTTTACACACATTGCACGGTACTTGGGTTTGGGATCATTCATTGGAAAGCAACATTTTCAAGGAGGTAAGAGTTATTTCTGCAAAATCCCACGATAAATAACACTTACATTGCTTCTATTGCTTGCTGGGCTGCAGCCACTGGCAATGCTCAGCGCTGTTTGTTACTACAGAGGTTTCAAGCTCGTGTTTTCCTCTTTGCTGTCACTCTGCTATTCCTAGGCTAAGCCTCTGCCTTCCTTTGGTCAGGCCTTGGTGAGGATGAATCTATGGCAGAGCTGATAAATGCTACGGTAGGAGAGAGAGCTTTTTTTTTTACTTGTCAGGTGTTTGTACTTCAATGGATATAAAGATACTTTGTGTAATACCATGCCTGAGATTCCTTGTGACAAAGCACAGATTATAAAGTTTTAGAACCTTTTTTTTCTTTTAGGTAGCATCTTGTACCTTTAGGTCATGTTTCCTGCTGTTCACAGCTGCCTGAGTTTCTGTTCCAAAGCTTCCTCTTACATCCAGTGGAGCCAATGGCATTTTAATTCAGAGCCCTTGAAATACAGTCCCAAATACCATCCTGATTTCCCTGTTTGAAATAAATTGTGTTACAGAGCAAAATTCAAGAGGGAATTAGGTCTGTTAGCTCACCTACTTCTGGTTCAAACGTGTCACTTGAAAGCTGGTTGACCTGAACAACTGACCTTAACCTTCACATCAGTAGCAGCTGTCCTTGGTTGAAAAATTTTTAGAAGTTTAAAAAAGAGGATTGAGATTTTCAGAAGAGACAGGCCTTTTACTGGTGTCACCATTGCTGTCACCATTAAACCAGCATAGTGCTTAAGCTAAGGAATTATAAAGGGATTACAGCTTTTAAGAATTTTGTTTTAAGTTTCAGGTTTTTATTAGCAAATTTTTTTTTTTTTTTGTGCTGGGATGTACAGAATAAAAAAGTACCTATATATTTAAGGTAATAAGGAGGAAGGCAGGAATAGGCACTGCTCTCTGGATCTTTCTGACTTGTCTGGACTGGAGAAATCAGGAATACGTGGCAAGAGTCTGGACAACAGAATTCCCTTCCTAGCAGTCCTTAAAAATTCAAGGAGAGTTTGAAATGAATGTTCAGCTGCACCTTTTTGGAACCAGTTGCTTCTGGAATTTCTCCATCAGTAGCGAGCAGCTATCACTCTTCCTTAAATGTGCTTCGGTATCTGTTTTTCCACAAAAGGTTTAGTTGTCTCCAAAACTAAGCAAATCTCCAGGGCAACAGCAGCATTGACAGGAACAAGCAAATGATACTTGGGACTGTGGCAGGACAATAGCCTCCTGAGTCAGAGGTTTTCATTAGATGATTTAAGTAGCTTCGGGGGTTTAAGTCATTCCTTCAGCTGATGTCTCATCTTACATTTAATGTAAAGACAGAAATTTCATGAGCAAGTATGTCCCAGGTCAGAATGACTGCAAATGAAGTGCATCATTAAAAAGGAGGTGGTTAAACTGGAGTAATGATTCTTTTTTAAGAAAAAACTTTCCTCTGCTCAACTGAGCATTCCTGCAATGTATTTATACTGCACTCAATGCCTCCAAGTCTCAAGTAGGCAAAGGCACATCTGCTGGTACACTGATACCAGTGCCAGTGGGCAGGCTTTGAAGGGCTGGCAGGCCTCACTAACTGAAGGCTTCTATATCAACCATTAAAGTTTACAGTGGGATTTCCACTGAGAACTGAACTGAGTTCTGGACATTGGGTTTTTGGTAAGGCACAGCACACTGGATGACACCTCTTCAAAAGCAAAGCCTCTGTTGTTCAGCATTTGGCTGTGGAAAGAGGACTTTGTAGTCCTGAAGGAAAGTCATGTCTGCTTTGCAGCATTTACATTAATAGCTCTGCTTCTTGTTTTTCCTGTCCCTCAGGGTACCCAGGAACTGGTTAAACAGGTGAAGAATTTGCCCCAAGCCAACTACAACCTCCTCAAATACATATGCAAGTAAGTGAAATTAATTAACACTTGGAAAAGTCTCTAAGTTTTGTGAGGCTGTCTTATATGCAAATAATAAACTCCGAAAGTATGAATATTCAAAAACCACTTAAGTGTAAGTTACAGCTCCTTTAAAAAAATGTGGACGTGAATGCAGCCTGCCTGAAGGAAGTTCTTGGATTATCCAAGAGGATCAGCCGAGCAAATTGCTGCCACCTGCAGCCTTGGCAGCAGGCATGAATTATACTAATACATTATATTGTTTATTTCAGAAGCACCTACAGACCACTAAAGATAGACACTTATTCCAGATACTGAACACTTGGAAGATTTATGACACAAGCTGAGTAGCAGATGCAGTCAGAATAGCCAGTCTGGCATTCGCTCTGGTTTGGAAGTGGGATTAGTAGTGGCTTTCTCTTGGATTACCAGGGACTCCACAGCCTTGTCTCCTTTCATCTCTGCTGATTTTCCCAGTTTTTGGGCTGCCTCTTTATGTCGGGGGTGGAAGGAGATGATTTTTAAAGGCTGCTTCCAACTCAAACCATTCTGTGATTCTGTGATCTGTATTTTGTTAGATTCAAGCCAAGCCACAAAGCTCTTTTCACAGGCTGCTAGTTCTTGGACAAGGAGATGAGTAAAATGACTTATTAGTTCTGTTACAGCTGAGAGTGAAAATTAGCCAAAGTCAATCCATGTAATTGGAGAATTCCTATAAAAATGCAAGAATCTGTCCTTTCAGATGCAGTAGAAGGCTGGGTCCCTGCTAGGTGGGTACTTCTGGCAGAAAACATCCTGTCTTCTCTGGTTCATACACTAGGAGGGATCTGGGGTTATACGGAGTATCTAAGCTACAGTAGTTCCTAGAATCACTTCAGGTGTCAGGGTTGTATGAAAACAGGAAAAAATTGAATGTTCATATTCTGAGAAGTGACTTACTTATAAATTCCCTCCTCTTTTGATTTTTCTGTGGGGACTTTTCAAGGTTCCTTGATGAAGTTCAGGCTCACTCCAGCATTAACAAGATGAGTGTCCAGAACCTGGCTACAGTATTTGGACCAAACATACTGCGGCCCAAAATGGAAGATCCGGTGACCATGATGGAAGGTAGGTGCTGCTCTGGTGGGATGGCACAGCAGCTGTGTTTTGGTGCTGTAAGTGAAAGCCATACATTCCTTGGTAGCTGTATCAGTTGCCTGCACAGTCAGAACAAGTCAAGCCATCCCTTTCATCAGGGCCTGTGAGGGGTATTCCAGCTGGCATCTTATCCCATTCACCACTGGACTGGGAGTGTCTCTCCTCTCCACCACGTGGAGATGCCTCTGTGCCCCTGAAACTCTTTTTGAACCTACTGCTTAAAAGAAAGCTCAGCTGTTTTCCAGAAGGCCTGTGCTTAAGTACCAAACTGCAGTCATTTCATATTGGTGCATTTCAGTGGTTATACAGCTCCCTGTAGAGAACATCTGGGCCATGAGGAGAGCATTGTAGTTTTGGCTGTGCCACTGTGGCTATAACTAGAAGTGTCTTAGAAGAGTTCTATTCTAAGCAGACTATATGGATCAAAACTTCACAGAATTCAAAAAATGAGTTGGAAATCACTGTTAATTTAGGATGCGAAAAATCTGAAGCTTTAAAATCGTCTACCTCCATATGAACTAAGCAGGCTGACACTAGGGCTGGGATATAGCTCCTCTCCCAGGTTGCACTGAAACGTAACTACTATGGTGTAAGTTTTAGCAAGGTCTTTGCATAAAGTTTTGTGGGATTTTGGCAAGCCTGCAGAAAGAATTGATGAATTAATTAGGCACAGATGGAGATGCTGTGCCCATGATGCTTGAACTTGGCCCTGGTTCTGCTTCCTAGCTGTAGAGGACAGCTGACATGGTATTTCGTGTGATGCAAATCCTTCACAGAAGGCCAGTAGTGTCATGCCTTAGCAGCAGCAGTGTCTTTAGCTCTTCCACAGGTGATGTGCAGTGTGTCCCCCACGATGGCAGTTCACTGTAAGGCAACAGGAAAACTTCAGAGCATGACCTAATGTATTATAATAGTTCAGGGACTCGAAGCCTACCACAGCGATGTGGGCCATATTATTAAGGGTAGATTTGATACCTTCCCCTGGAGGTGCGGAAGGTAGGAAAATCGGGTACGAGAAGGGAGTGCGGGAGGAGTGCCGGTTATTCAGTGTTGGAGATGGGGATGGCTGAAGTCAGCCTGTGTGCGATGCTGGGACTTCCCCTAGTGGCCACCGGGCCAGCGCTGGTACGGCCTTCACCGCCTTGGCCAGCAGCGTGCTCTCTGCTCAGCTGGCACAGGGGACAGGTTTGGGTTCAGATCACCTCAGGCATTTCATTCTGCAGCTCACCTGCAGAGGTGCCTGTACTATGTGTAGGTGCACACGTGCAGGTGCTGGGGTCTCTCCTAATCATCGTATAAAAACACTACAGTGATCTGACCTGGAATTCTGTATTGCCACAGATCTGAACTGTAGAAAAATTGGGATATGTAGGCTGGATTTTTAGACTTAATCATTATACTCCTAACAGGAGTGGTAATGTTTTGTTTTAGTTGAGAATACAATGTTGGTTAGATAAAAATAACAGAGAAGTGGAAAGACTAATTTTTTTTTAGCTTCAGGGTAATTTGAATCTCCTAAATAAACCGATAATGAGATCTTAACAAAAAGCACTCTAATTGTGTCTCCCTTCAAATTTAAACCATGAATTTCAAATAGAAATACCTGAAATTTGACAGCTAAATTGTTAGGAATGCCTGTATCTCCAAGACATTTAGTTCTCTTCCTGCATTCACAAACGTAAAATAGAAGTGGTAGGTGAGCTCAATACATCTTGCTGTTAGGCCAAGAACTCATCAATAAAATCAGGCTCTTACCTTGAACCCCTGCGTATGTTGGCCTTATTCTCTATTTCAGGCAATACTTCAAAATAGAATTGCTTATTCACCCTTTCAAAGGTTTTCCTCTTTTGTAGGAAGCGCTTTGTATTAGGTTTAGTAAGTGGTGCTCTCTATTATTTCATAATGGTCTGCCCCACTCCTGGAAAACAACAGCAGCACATTTCTGTGGATTTAAATAATTGTGAGTAATTTCTGCACTTGCTGTACACCGTCTGCTCGTGCGTGTATAATGCAAGTGTCATACTTCCTGCAGGTTTCTCCATGTGCTGAGAGCAGCAGCAGAAGGCCTGAGCTGACATTTGTGTTTTTACAATAAGCAGTAGCTCTGGCCCTGTTTAGACCATGAAACTGGGTGCAACCTGGTCATGGAAACAGGCGGGGGTGAGTTGCAGAGGTCTTCCATGTCTCCTCAACTGCTTGCCTTTGTTTTCCACCCACAGGCACCTCACTAGTTCAGCATCTGATGACAGTACTGATAAGTGAGCAGGGGCGGATCTTTGCTGTTCCTCAGGCGGAGGTGCCAGGGAGCCAGCTGGAAATCAGACCTATGCGCCAGCGCAGCACCGTCGAGTGGATCTCCGAGGAGGACGGGGAGGACAGCAGGTCACAGAACAGCGCTGCCAGCCCCGCTGATTTGCCTTCTGGCAATGCTGTGGCACTAGAGGCTACTCCGGGACCTACAGTGAAAATCACTCCTCCAGAGCACAGTGGCAAATCGGCCCAGCCTGCCACGAGCCCCAGTAAAAGAGTGCAGACGCTGCCTTCATGGAAATACTCCTTCCGCCAGCAGGGAGCACGGTCTGTGAGTCCAAAGCTGGGCAGCTCATCCTTAGATATCCCCAACCTCTCCTCCAGCGGGAACTGGCTGATGAACGGCCTGTACTCTCTCCGAGGCCATCGCCGGACAGCCTCTGGGGAACGAGTGAAAGACTCGTGTTCCTCCCAGAGACTCTCCACTTACGACAATGTTCCTTCATCCAGCCTGTCCCTCAGCACGCACAGCATGGCCAGCACCACCTGGTCTACATCATCCTGTGAGATCTCAGTGATGGACTCAGTGAGCAGCTGCCCAGCCTGCCGGGCCAGTGACTCTTCTGCTTTAAGCTCCCTAAAAACCGAGTGGGTAACTCAGGGCTCGCTGTCTCAGAGTGAGGTCAAGACAGCAGATCTGGAGAACAGCATGGACAGGTTTGAAGCCTGCAGCAGCAGCAGCAGTGAACAAAGTGACCCAGCTGCAGCTTCCCGAGACTCTGTCCAATGCTCCAGGGCCTTACAGAGCTTGGTGGTGGAGCTAAAGACAGAACTGAGCAAACAGAGGACTGAGTATGAGACTAGTATCAAAAGGTAATGTCATCTGCAGGGGGCACGAGGAAGTCATCTGTCAACATTCTCCCTGTCTGAACATGGGTGTGGACTACCAAGGGTATCAGGTTCTTAGCCCTAAAGTTTGGGGTTGGGTAACAGCAGATTTGGTTCTACTTTTTCCTTGCTACTCTCTGAACCCAACTTTTCTTCCACTGATTTAAGAGAACATAAAAAAACCCCCAAAAACAAACAAAAAAAAACCAACCCAAAAACAAACAAACAAAAAAACCCCACCCAAAAAGAAAAAAACAACCAAAGAAGGAGGATTTCTATGACACAGGGAAATAGAATACTTCATATTCTGTGTTTTTACTGTAAATGAGAACTGCACAGGTAATGCCAAAGTCTGTTCTTAATGTCCTCAGAGAAACAGCGTAGCAAGTATCTTGTAGGGAGGAATTGGGACCCAGGATGGTCAGGCCTCAAGAAGGAACTCTGTTGATCTGTGCAGGTGCTGATACTTGTACCAGACCAGTCTGAAAGTGAGGGCTTCTTGTTGCTTTTCCCAGCAGCAGCATTCTTGAGGAAACTGCTCTTCACTGTTTTCCACAGGTTTTTTTGGGGTGGTGGTATTGGGACTGCATCTCAGCTACAAAATTTTCAGCAGCCCTTTTGTGTTGAACTTTTAGAAACCTCACTTTTGGTTTTTGATGTGGAGTGGTCCTTGGCTGATGGGGCAGCCTGGCTTGAGGGAGCAGCATGAACTGCGTCATTTGCCAGCTGGTGTTTCCTTGCACAGGTGCTGGTGCTGTACTTTCCACCTGAGCTCAGAAAACTTCCATTCAGTTTTCAGGAGAGCTGTGTGTAAGGGCTAGGCATGTAGGAAGTAGAAAGTATTAATAATGAGGGAGTCGTATTTATTAATCTGTGTGAGTTAGTATATTAGGTTTTATGAGTGTATGTGCTTTATAGAATGACTTTCAGGGAAATAGGCACATGAAATATTAATGCTTAAAAGAATTAGATCTATTTTAATATACAGCCATGTACAAAATTGCACACCATGTTATAATACATGCTGCTCTGCAGCACCAATACTCTGCACTGAAGAAGGGCTGTAGTCCCATTTCTTACAAAGAGTTGAGTTCTTGGGGTTTGGGGTTTTTTTGCGTTAAGGTGTTGCTGTTACACTCCTTCAGTTATTAAAACTCAGATTGGAAATTGAGGTATGGAAATGCTGCCAGTCTCCCAAACAGGTACCGAAAGCACGTATGACTGTGGGGATTGCATAGCACAGCTTTAGGCTGCATTTTTTGGCACTTTTTTCTTGTTAAGGTAGTTTCTCAACAAACTGTCTGAACTGTAATTTCTTCCCATGGGCCACTTGTTAAGGTGGGAATTCCACTTGCTATCTTCCTGCTTTATTTTATGAGTTCCTCTGGTGGTGGCTTGCCAGCCTCTGCAGCGTTTCTGCCTCTTGCATTGTACTGCCTTGGTGTGTGGAGCTGCAAGGAGAATGAGGCTGTGCAGCAGTTTCAGCTCCCACCTAACCCCCCAGAGTGGGAGAAAAGCCCCACCTTGTTGTGTTCCAGGCATAAGAGCTTATGAGAACACCAGCAGTTGCTAGCATGGAGTGTTGGGAAGGGTCTGTGAATGAGTGTGGAAGTTCATGGCTTACATGGGTTTTTTTCTTAGATGGCTCACTGATGCACGATGGGAGGGAGGTGAGGGTATGTGCCTTGCATTTAATTGTGCAGAGCTGCCCTGACAAGCTTTGTTGCAGGGATACAGAGGAATAAACAGAAATACCAGGCTGCAGAACATGGAAATGTGTAGCTGCACATTCTTGCCTGCTGCCTGGGGGGAGAGATGGTTTTCCACCTCTTATCAGTAAAAGTGTTCCAATGGGGCCTTAAGCTGCTGACATCAGGGGCATCCAGGAAGACCTGTTCTTCATTCCAGCTGCTTCAGCTCCAACGCCTGCCTTTCCCCTGCAACTGGACAGGGCAGAGAGCGCTGTGGCTCAAGGGGAGGACTCTAAATTGGCCAGGTCTCACAGGGTAACATAGCTGAGAGGGAAATGCCTAATGAACTAGAGAGTTTCATAAAACCAGGCAAGATGCAATCACTGCCTTTTTGTATTAAACAGGATGAGACCAGCTGTTCAGGATTACAGCCTGAAGGACTGTGCTGTCAACTCTAAGAATTTCAAGCCAAGTTTTTCAGCTCTCAAAAATTTTGCAATGTTTTTACTATATCTGCAACAATTTATGTGTGCAAAAGTATGTTCCTTTTGAGACTGCATGGAAGTCTGCTACTATGGAAAGACAGGAGCTAACTAGCAAAGAAGGGAGGCTGCTTAGCAGGAAATATTTTGGCTGCCTCACCAGTTTTATTTTATTGAAGATAATTTAGTCCCCCAAAATTGTACATGTGCTTGTGTGGTTTGCAGAACTGTGTGTATCTAGTAGGACATGTTTTAATGAAAGAATATGAGCTTTTTGTTGGCACATACATAAGTGAAGGGAAAGCAGAGTAAGTACCTGCCTGGGGCAGAGGTAAGGAACGCTTGCTGATGGAAAAGCTGTTATTTCTCATCATCAACTGCCCATTTTCTCTCTCTTAGTCAGAGGGAGGCAAGTTTTATGGCCTTTCTGTAACCACTCTGTTCCAGAGCATTTCTCCCTCAAGGTTAATATAATTATCAGACATTCTCTGTTGAGTTTCAGTAATTCATGTTTACCACCTGGGACTCTTAAGAAAGTGTAAGTATTTAGAGAGGACTGTTAGGAATGTAGAAATGCTGTAAGTAGTGTGGCCCTGTGTCATTCGGTCCAGGCTGCTGTAGCTGACCCCTAAACATAGTGGTAGAAAAATGTAATTGGCAGCTCAGAGCTGTTATGTGTGTGAGGGGAAGCATCCCAGCTTCAGAAGTGTTGTATTCCAGAAGCCAGCTGGCTGGAGATAAAGGTCTGCCTTCACCCACGGGGGCTGCTTTTTGCTGGACTTGGGGCAGATCAGTGGACCTGTGACTTTGATTCATTGTGAAAATTGTGACCATTATCAAACTGCCATCTTTAGCTGTACCTAAAGGAACAGAAAGGAAAAGTTTAAGGTGAGGCACTGCCCTGCCTCTTGGTCATAAAATGGAATTCAGACCCTTCTGGGACTGTCAAAGGTCCCCTTTTTTTTCATTTTTGTTTGTCATGGAGTCAGTAGCATGGCCTTCTTGATAATCACTTACCCTGCCTAAAAATAACCCATTCACAGTTCCACTGGGATGCCACACCCCAGCTTCACAGCTGAGTATTGGACTGATCAATGAGAAGTGGGGGTGGTTTTGTGTTTGAAATTATTTCAAAGATTGTATTTATTTTATTTAGAGGAGGGGCATTTTTCATTGAAAATGCCTAATTTTTA
Organism: Ifrita kowaldi; assembly: GCA_013398055.1. Lineage (NCBI taxonomy): Eukaryota > Metazoa > Chordata > Aves > Passeriformes > Cinclosomatidae > Ifrita > Ifrita kowaldi. Next base: position 321,248 of record VZRS01005152.1, on the reverse strand, counting down.
AATTCATAGTCCAGTGATTAGTAATTCCTATCTGAAAATACTCCTTCCTCAGTATTAACACCGCTTCTTAGTCTTGTGATTGGGAAACACAAGGGGGAGGACAGCAAATGCTGTGCCTTCTGTGCTTCTTTCAAATCACAAAACCATGAACCTTGTTCTTCAACCTCCTCAGTGAAAAGCTCTGAATTTTGCTTCAGAGCTTTGTGCCCAGATACACTTAAAAACTGTTCTTCTGATTCTTTCTGATATGAAAGGTTGAGTTCTGTAAAGTCTTGTACCCCATCCCCAATGTCAATGATAAACTTTACAGAAAATACCTTGAAAATACCATGAAATGGATGGTGAGGAAGGACTGTGACCTCATTCCTATCGGATCCCCAAAGATGCTTCTCTGTACTGGATATCCACATAGGGAAATACAGGATGAAAACAGAGGTTAAAAGATTATTTTGGGATTATATACTTGAACTCTGCCTTAAGTGAGGAGTTAATACATCTCCTCAGCCCTCCAGTCTGGTGCTGGAAAGTAAGCATTGTTTTCTAAGATTTGAGCATTTTTCTCATGATACAAACAAAGGAAGCCCCAGCTTCCAAGGAATCTCTGCCCTTAACTTCAACAGTGATGAAATGGCATTTAGTTCTCTGCTTTAAAACTTCCTCTTAGAATATGTTAATGCTAAGAGGAACATCTTAAATTTATTAGTTATCAGCTGTATTTATCCAGCCACTTTAAAAACCCGTTTTCTTTTTTTTCTCTCTGTTTTAAGAATTGAAGAAACAAGTGCAGACTTGAGGAACCAAGTGGTTAGGTTAGAAGAAGAACTGGACCAAGAACGAAAGAAATACACAATGCTGGAGATAAAGCTGAGGAATTCTGAACGCGCTCGTGAAGATGCTGAGAAGAGAAATTACCTCCTGCAAAAGGAAATGGAAGAATTTTTTTCAACATTAGGATGTTTAACTGTTGGGAGTCAAAGTGCTAAAGTCCCCAAGTAGAACAAGCATAGAAAATCCTGTTCTTGACACAATGAGTGAAAATGCATATTTTGTTCTGGTATACTCATGTATCATGAGTAATTCTACAGTGATTGTGCTCTCAGTGACACTTCCCCTGTTGTCTTTACTTGTGCTATAGTATTTGGGCCAGCTGGGAAAGACTGCTCACCATAATGCTTGAAAATTTAGTCTCAGATTGCCAAGAAAGAGTGGGTCTCCTCTGTATCCACAGAACATCAGACACTCTTCTCCAGAGTGTCCTGTTGCCATCTTTGGACTCAACTGCACCATCTTTTTGCTGGCTCAAGGACAGTGGAAGGTCCTGCAGGGTGGGTGGACAGCCAGAACAAATGGACAAGCTGAGCCTGGAGCTGAGGGCCTCCTGCACTTGTGCTTGGAAAGGTGGCAGTTCCAGTCTGTCTCCATAGCTGGGGGTTTGCCACAGATTTAATGAGATGGTTTTCACCCCACTCCATACATAAAGTTTATTCAAATTTCTCATTCCTAGAGTGGCATTATTTTTTGAAGATATTGTGAAAACAAGGTCTGCAAACACACTGAGGATACCGAAATCCTGACAATTCACTTATCCATGAAATGGTTTCAGTGTTTCACAAAAATGGCAACTTTAAATTAAACTGTATGTGATTAATAATCAGACTGGCTACACAAACTCCGTGGAACTTTAAATATGCACATTTTGCCCTAGGTATCTGGGGGTTTTTTGAGCCAAAAATAGAGCAGTACTAGCTGCGAGAAAAAAAAAATCTCCTGAGTTGATATATGTATTAAGGTAGAAGATGGAAGATTCTTATCATCAAAATACATCCAAACTTTAATAGCAAAACTTATGGTAAGAGGAATGAGTGCAACTGGGGTGGGAGGTGTCAGGGTGGTAAGGGGGGGAGGGTGGGGATCTATCTTTAACCTTTCCTGGACAATTTACACTTACCTGCCTTGTAACATTTCTCATGATACCAGTTGATATTTTTGTTGTTAGTTCTTACAGGGAGATAAGGGGACAGGAGGAATACTGCCAACAACCCATCATCCCACGTCCCTTACTTCTGCTAAGGAAAAATCATTAGAATGAAGCTGAAATTTCTGGTAATTTGCTGCCAGGGCTGACTTCCCTTCCAAGTGACTTCAAGAAGTTCTGCATAGCATTTGTAGCACCCTGAGCCTGCACACAGAAAACTGTCACCAGATTTAGTTTGAACTCCACCTGCGAGCACAGCACTGTTCACTCTTTCTTGGCTCTCTGTCTTTGACATCCTGAGGTAGCTTGGGAGCCTCTAAGGAGAAGGATTTTTAACAAAAAAGTGCCACAACAACATGAACTGGCTAAAGGAAATGTATAGACTGTAACAAAGAAGATTGCTTTATTTTAAGTATTTTGAAAAAATGCCCTGAATCTCATTTCTTACTAGAGAAGACTATGACACACTGTCTGGAAATAACCTTAGAATGGGGTTTTTTACATACCAGGAGATAGGCAATACTGAAAAGTGTACTTTTTCCTCATCATCTCACAGATCTCCAGGTACTTCAATATTTAAAACATCTGGGTGTTAATTTGTTTTCTACTGCACTGTAACACTTCTCCTTCCTATAGAAATGTAAAAAATGTAAACCATTTAAAGCAAGCAAAAAGCAGAATTTTTACTTAATCTTTCCTAAGATAAGAAAAGTCAAGCAAGTACAGTAAGCCATGTGGATGGATGCATTCACTTATTTCAAAACCTTTTTCCTACTTCCCAGGCTCTCCTGCTGCCCTGGATTCCTTACTGCCCCTGGTATGAGGCAGGTACCTGCCTGTTCAGCAGCAGCCACCTGCCACCTGCAGGTATGAGCATCATCCCCATCTTTTTTTCCCAGCTCTGCCTTGGATTCATTACCAATGGTCACAAGTGATCCTGCAGGGAGTAAGGTGGCCATTTAAAACAGCAGCATAATATGCATAATGTGAGGGAGAAGCAGTAACAGTGACTGAGCTGGAAGAGCACCAGTGTGTCAGGTAGCTGGAGGTACCAGGGCAGTCATCACAAAATAAACCTTAACACTGGAGGGTGGTTTGAACCAGGTTGTAAGAACACCAGGACTGATAAAAAATGACACAGAATGCAAGTAGTAGTAGCAAACAGGGTATTTTAATGCCTTCTTTTATTCCTACCCAAAACATGGAAACTGTATCCATCCTGACAGCCCACACCTCCCTTGCCCTGTTTATATTGCATTGTCTCCTGTGTGTACCAAGTGCAGACTGCTCCCTTCAGTTCCCTCTACAAACTCAAGAGCTGAGCCCTGCTGACTGGAGGACTAAACACCAAATATGCCAGACAAGCAGTGAACAGGACTGCTGGTTAACTCTAGGTATTTAACCTTAGGTAACTGCTATCAAACCCACCTATGCCAAACTTGCAGATCCAGGATAGGCCCATGAGATCTGTAGCATTTGTACATCATCTAGTATCCAAGATAAATTAAATCTTTTTAGTATCACAAATGAAACTCTATCCACTCAAAATGATGAGTGAAACAAAAAAGTTCCAAACTGACTGCTGTACTCCAGCAACATCTATGCCCCTTGTTCATGAGGAGTAAGTTTCAGCTCCTTTTGAAGATGAGCCACTGCAATAAATAAACCCTGCAAGAAGCTGCAAACGAGCCAGTTCACACTAAAATGCACCACATTAAGATGTTAACTCCACAGGCAGCAACAGGACCATAGTGTCAAATTCCTGATATGGGCAATTACTCAAGAAATGGGAATCCACTTGTACAAACTTCATGGAACACTATGCCCTTATGTGAGGAAGATGATAAGAGCCTGTCCCACCTTTTCTGTACTCTTCCCCACCAGTGCATTTCCCTACAACAAGCATTGGCGATTACTCCTCATTTTGCACACCTGTCACTTATTACAGTCCCTGATTTAAATGTCAGGTTTCTTGGCAGGTGTTTACAAGATACAACTTTGGTTATTATTAATTAAACATGGCAGAAGGTTCCTGTAATAGATACATTTTTACTACAGTTTCACCTGTGCCATCTTCCCAGCCTGGAATATCCCTTCCAGTATTATGCAGGCAAAAAAGCAGTAAAAACTTTGCAGGGAAAAAAAACCAACACAAGCACATGCTTTAAAAAAAAGCAAAGCACCAACACTTCAGAACAACAAAGAAAACTTCTGTAGATCTCCGTGGCATTTCTAACACAAAAAGGAAGATGAACAGGGATAGCTTAATGACTCATCTACATTCACATGTGAGTTCCACTGCTGCCAGCAGCACTGTGAAGTGTTTCAATCCTGAGCCACCAGACAAATCCTGGGCAGAGCTACGACTGTCTCTCTGGCCTTGCTCTGTAGTAACGTATCACTGGAAATTGGCTACACTTTATGCTGACATATGCAAATAAAGAAGAGCATTTCTGAGTCCCACCACATTCCTAGAAGAGCATCCCACAAACTGCTGGCCCTGATAAACAAAGCTGGCTGCCCTGTGGTCACAGTCCCTCTCCCCTGAAACTGGACACAAAGGCACCAACAGCACAGCTCAAGGGCAGCTGCAGTCATTAAGGAAGCACTGAAACCCTGCTGGAAGTGAAGGCAATCAAATGCATTATGTTGGGATTTACCTGCGGGAGAAGTGCCAGTGCAGTGAGTGGTCCAGGCATCCAGGTCAGCTCTCCAGGAGTCAGATCCTTCAGGCTTCTCCAAGATGCAGTTTTGGGAGATTTACCCCATACACTAGGCAGCCCACAGCTTACCTCTCTCAGCAGCACAGGGTCTCAGCCACTATATTTTCAGGAATTACAACAGCTGGAGCTGGCAGCAAGGAAGCAAGAACAGATTCCCAGTGGTCACAAAGACACTGAACATGTGGCTGTTAACAGTCTGTGGCACATCCAAAGTCCATGGGGATGGAGAAATGGAAAAAACTTGTCACTTTGCCCATGAGTGAGCTCACACACAAGACAGATTAAAAAACAGACCACTGAAAAACAGATGAATTCTCAGGAAGGACTCTCACTAGTAAGATTTCAAGTGCAGCTCTATTATGCAATCCGTATGAAACCCATTCCAGCCTGGCACTGAAGAAACACTAAATGCATGGTGGCCAAACTTTTTTTTTTCTTTTTTATTTAAAATATCATTATAACCAATTGACATACTAGATAACAATGTATACATTCCAGTGGTGCACATGTAATGACCTATGGCATGAATGAGTAAAAAAAAAACCCACAATGTTCTCAGTAATGCCCACCAACAGCTTATTTGGAGGGAATAAAGGAAAAGCAGGAAAAGGTATCAAATGTGGGGAAGAAAAAAAAATTGTTTTCCCCGGTATTTTTAATGGTGTGTCTTCCCCTTCATATTTCTTGGGACATAATAAAATTAAGAATATACTTCAAAAAGGGCAGAAGGAATGACCACAATAATTGGGGTGGGATTTTTTTTCTCAACTTTAGTAATAAAAGTTAAAGAACTCTCAAAAATAGACTAGATATTGGGCCTACAAAAGTAATTTATCTGTATGCAAAGCTTACCAAGAATTATTCCTTTTGTAAAATGTAAAGGATGAGCTGACATTACTAGTAAGCTATTATTACCCTACAAAACCAGACTACAATAATAAAATCACCAATTTACAGCTAACACAATAATCTAGATGTACATTACTGTACACAAGCTATACATTACACATGAACATCTTACATGAAATAGATAAGAAACATACTGATATTGTCTCAACATTGGCCAATAAGTTTGTTTTTCTAAAGGAGGTGTATTTTCTATTCACATTCAGTGTAGTTCCAATAGCAAGGGTTAGCTTTGCTTTCTTAAGAAACATAGAAAGTTTGTGTGAGGTAGTTCAAGAAAACCTAGCTTAAATTTTGAACTGCAGAAGTAGAAACACGATGTGATCTGATTCACATAATATTTCTGTAACACAGACATACAAAGAAGAGAAGGGAGTGAGAGAGATCACTTAAAATACCACATTTATCCAGTGCCCTTAACTAAGAATAAATTAATTGAAAATCTGGGCAGGCAGTACATTCTCATCACATTTCTTTAATAAAAACCTCTTTCTAATCCTACTGAAAAATACAGATAGGCTGTCCTTCAACTGCACCAAACCACTGACAGGAAAATAAAATGTAACAGCATGGACAAGCTCCTGCTGCCAACAGCAAATAAAAACAGATCTAGAAACTGTAATTCACTCCCTTTCGCAACTTGAAAGAGTAAGACTAAGTGTAAGAACCTTCTTCTCCCCTTTTGCCCATGATCTTAATCAAGAAACATTTACTGTCATACAATTCAGATTTTTGGCTGGGTAGGACCATCCTCCTGTAGGAGGTTTTTGACATTTTTCTTCATGCACTGCTGAGCTGAATGCTCCATCCATCCCTTCCTCCCTGCAGAGCCCCTGCCCAGGTGCTTTGCACTGGCCCCACCAAGCCCGGGCAGCAGGGCCCCGTGCTGGGGACACAGGACATCCCCACCACACCACTGCTGCTGATGCTGTATCGAGCTGGAATTCCTGCCCAGAAAATTGCTGCTGCATCTCACACAGTGAAAGTTCTTCAAAGCTAAAAGCCCAAGCTTGGGCAGGGCAAAGTGCCACGTCTGCTCAGCTGAGCAGTGACCCAGGGCTGAGCGTGCTCCTCTGAGGGGTTGTGCTCAGGCAGCACAGCTGCTCACACACACTAACACACAGCCCGCTCTGACCCACGGTCTTGCACCAAAGAAAGACTTCACAGCACAGCATGCCAGTACACCCTAAGGGTACTGATTTCCCCCCACCCCCACCTCCATTTCAAATTCTTGAAGAACTTACTGCTACAAAAGGAGAGAGCTGATTTATCCTTGCTGCATGCCACAGCTCTGCCCAGAGAAGGTGGAACTCAGTATCGCTACTACTGCCCAACTCTGAACCTCACCTGAGGTAAGAGATCAGACAGATCCATACCAACTCCCAGTGGACTGGAACAGCCCTAGGAAGTTGCATGCACTTTAGTGAAGCCTGTTGTCATGAGAAGATTCCAAATCATAGTCTAAAATAAAGCTTAACAATAAAATTGTACAGTGTATTGGATAGCATATAATCTAACAACAGACAAAGACAGCTGAACTCCAGTTACCCATTTGTTTGCTATCTGTGGCAGTGTACTCCTATCTGAAAAAAAATTATATTTCAACAAATAAAAAGGGAAGTTAAGACTAGGATGCTGTTGTGATAATTTGATTACTGAATATGATTTTCTTGTCTTTGAAATTTGCCATCACTTTAATTTGCCTAAAATGCAAGCAACTGAAAAAAAAAAAAAAAATAAAAAGCAACACTCGTATGAAGATGGTGCCAAAAGTGAACTCTGGGTTTCCACAGGCAGAGCTCTGACCCTACTGAAACAATCCCTTTAAGCACAGCTTGCCCACACTGCAGCAGGCTGCAGTGGGCAGTTCCACACATCCACTAACCTTGCCTTGAAAGAAGAAAAGCTCAATTCTCCTTAGAGCTTACGAGCTCAGTTCAGTTACTATATATTTAGGACACTGGAAAGTGATAGCAAAAAGTATTCTTAAGTTTCAAAATATTTCAATCATCACTGTAATCCAGTGAGGTCTAAAATAAATTTAAATAGGAACTATATTTACCGATTTGTTTTTAACAGCACTGAGAAGCATCAGAAGTTACTTTTGTCAGTCTTAACTTCATTACACTGTGCTGACCACACTATCATTTGACTCAATATAACAAGGGAGTACTGTTGTTTGACCGAAAATTTTGGCTTAATTCACAGCTTAAACTTCGATAAAAAAATTACAAAATCCACTGTTCTGTTGGTCTCTGTTCAACATTTTCTACATTTCAGTGCTAGATGAATCCAAACTTGTCCTGCCTATTCTGAGGTAATACACAATTTGGCAGGATCCTGTAAAAATAATTGCCTTAACAAATGTGGCTTAGGAAGGCAATATTGAAATAGTAGATACAAGTGAGGAAAGCAAAATTACACACACAGCACTTACCAGCAGTCTAGCCAGGCCAGGAAAACAACTGTGCAGTTTATCAATTTAGTTATCTTTGAGACATTACCATTCCTTGCAACCCTGCATGTTTTTTAAAAGACATGTTAGATATTGAAAGCATTACTATCAGTCCTACTTTTCTGAAAGTCACTGCTAAGACAAATTTTCCTCTTTCAGTTAAAACTTCAAAAAGATGCTTATTTAACCCAACAAGCAGAAGGAACCACACTGAAGACCACCAGTCACTCCTGGATGACCTCTGTAGCCAGATACATTATTTGCTTATGCTCAGCGCCTGGCAAGACTTCTATACTTTCTATGCTCATTTTTGTGAGCTTTACTAATTTAAATTCCTCTTCACATTCTAATTCACTACACAAAATATGCATCTACACAAGGCAATCAATGATACAGCCTAGCTTCACTAAAAATCTGCATTTTCCAAAGAAATAAATTCTGAATGATTGTTTAACTCATACATAAACTTAAGTCAGTTATACATAAATCATTCTGTAAATATAAAATGTAAACAGTTAAAATACTTCTGTGAGGAGCAGCACCATCTTACATGACTATTTAGTAACTGTTCTATATATCTCAATATATCTTTTGTTTAAAAAGTGTATTGAAACCTGGAGCTTCAGTGATGAAAACTACTGAATATTTATGACTTAAAATGAACCACTGCTAAGATTTCTGCTACACTGATCTCACGGTGAAATGAAAGAGATAAATATTAATTTATACAGCACTACTTCTCCCTCCTTTGGATGGCATATATTGCTCAATTAATGCATTAGCTACAGAAATCCTGAGGTTCTCCTACCACTTAATGGATTTTAGCAATCAGTTACTTTTGGTGGAGAAAGAGTAGCTGAAGTTTTGCCCCTATTGCATTCATGTCATTCCCTCTTTGACCCAAAAAGCACTCAAAGAGCACTTGCCTTAGTAGACAAAACTAGTAAGAACCAAAACTGCCAAGAATCATGTCTTACATGAAAGTATAGCTACAGCATATTCATTTTCCCTCTTGTCAGTCTAAACATCCTGGATACACTTCATTTTGTGTGTACAAAAACAGGCTACGAGCTAGAAGTAAACAGTTTACTGGCATTGCAATGTATTATTCATGAAGTATCCTCATGTTTTATGGTGATCACAAGATTTGGCATGCCACAACTCTGCAGAAAACATCACATTACTTTGCTAGGCTGGATATTTCTGCAGCTTTGAAGATATGCTTTGCTTTCTTAAGTTCATAAACCCATTCAGACAATGTAACTTTGCAAAGGATTTTTTCTGTTTCTCTAAAAAAGATCACTAATTGTTGCTTTTGCTGAAGTAGTATAGGCAAGTGGCCAAAATAAAAGAGGATTTTGTTCACTACCCAGCACCACAGTAGTATGCCTGAAACTACAGCTGGCTGCACTGAATTCTCTCCCCCTCCGCCTGGACACAGATGTATGACCAAGCATAAAACTCTGAAGGATATCATGAACAAAACATCTGGAATAAATTCTAATTAAAAAATTGAAAACCTATAAAATCTTAAATAATTCATCATATGGTAATGACCACAACATTAATATGTGCTTTGATAAAACAAATCTTACAAATTCAGTAAAAAAAGATCAGCAGCATAATAGTAAAGCAAATATGCAGATTTTAAAACCACAATAAAAATTATCAGGTTTACTATTTTACAGTTAATTACAGCAAAAAAGTGGCTGCTTATAACACAACTTACAGTTTGAAATTACAGCACTTTATGATGAATTCCATGATTATTTTTGAAAAACACTCAAAAATACCACCAAATTTTAAAAGTGCCCTATTAATGACTAAAAGGATCCCCCTCCCACCCCCCAAAAGACCAAGTAGTCATCTACAGCAACCCAGAGGTCCAGCTGAGGTTTCTAGACTGCTGTCTGTATCAGAGGCCAATGTTGGATCTGTTGACATTGAAGACACATCGTTGACAGATGACGATGAAGATGGGTGTTGAGAGCCATTGATCACTGCTGCACCTGTGCTATGAGAAACAAAACAGCAAATCAGTTGCAGATACAGTTGCATAGTTCAGTACTTGCATTAGTCTGTCTCTTCCTAATGGCTGTTACTGTTCCCTATTTTGGCAAGTTTGAAGAGATGTGTCTCAATCCATTGTCACAATACATAAAACCCACAAGTCCTTAATGTGCGGCTTAACAGATGGTGTGTCAAGAATCATGGAACTCACGTGGCATGGGCAGCTGTCAAATCACAGTAAAAGCTAATGGCTAAAAAATCCCAAACAAAGACAGTAATCATAAAGCCAGAGCTACGCTACCCTACAAAGATACCCTACAAAGACACCCTAAGCTAGAATGTATCTATGTATTTTGACAAAGAAAGAAGGAGCCTGGTTTTTTTCCTCCTCTTGAGGCTGGGGAATAGCTGGTGCCCAGCCACATCACATCCATTCAATCTCAGACACCCAGGGATTTTTCAGAGTCTGAACTTCAGTGAACCCTGAGCAGAGGCAGCAACAGCAGTCCAACTTCTACCATGAAGCCTTATCAACAGTCAGTTAATGGGCACCATAGAGGGATTGAACTGGTCAATAAAAAGATATGTCAGCCCCATATATTCCACTCAAATAGACAATGTCTCAATTCAAGAGGTTAGGTCATTTAAGAGCCACATTTTTGAGTTAGGTTACTTTTGAATGTCTTGATCAGCTTTACTCCCTCCTACCTACAACTCAATGGAGTCTTGTACTGTGCTTTTATTGTAACCAACCTAAAGGGGCTGGTTGGCCACGTATAACCCCGTTCTTGGTTCTCTCCTCCAGGTCCATTACTTCCTTGTATATCAACTCTGAAATGCAGAGAAGGGAAGGCAAAAAATGAATTTGCAGGCCCAAGATTGGATCGAAAACATATCTCCCGTTAAAATGTCCATTTCCATTTCATAAGTTTCTTACTGTTCAGAATTAGTTTTGAACAACAGGTTGTAGGCTACACAACAACTGGCAAATGATATAAAAAACATACAGTTCTTTTCTGTTGGAGCTACAGGGGCCTGGCACTCTTGACAACATACTGATATTGCTCTAAGGCTCTTTCGTCCAGGCTGCTTGGAGACCTGAGGCTAAGCTGAGTCTTAAGGCCCACTCAGTTTTTATCAACGGCGTCTTTGGTAAGGTAAACTTGATCAGCAGTCTTCAAAGGAACACTTGAAGACTTGTCCTTCTAATTCAGCTTCACATTGCTCAAGCTGCTGCATCTTTTTCAACTGTACCAGTCTGTCCAGAAGAGTTACCCTCCCTACAAATGCTGTCCTGTGAATTGTAAAAGGTGACTGAGATGAGCAGGTCTTTTTTTCACTTCAAAGGTTCATCTCCTTTGCAGGAGAAGTTTTAGTGTCCCAACATCTGAGAGGTTATGAAGCACTGATCTGTTCCCCTGCCATCCAAGCAGATGAAATAAATACTATTAGGTTGCTCAGAAGAACTTTAATAACAGTAATCACTGGGGCCCAGCATACTCCCAAAAGCCTTATTATACTTCGAATGCCTTTCTTACCTTTCCATTCTTCTATCGTGTGCTCCCTCTCATCTAACTGCTTATCTGGTATCTTTGGTGGAGGCTGAAAAACAAAAAAACTTAACTCATCATAAAGCAATCAAAAGGGACACAAAACCAGTATAAATTAAAAATGAAATTAACCATTCAGAACATGAACCTGATTTAAAAATAACACATTTAAATGATATATCCACTTGGACTCCGCCTATTTTTCAGATGCTACCACAGTCTTTAAAGTTCTTCTGATTAACAAATTTGCTTACATTACAGTAATAATTAACAGAGAAACTCATCAGTCTGGTAAAAGAGCTCCTAAGTGCAGCAGTCTCCAGCACAAGCAGCTCTTTTTAGCTACTTACTGTTAATTGCTAAACTTTCAATCTAGCTATTACAGAGCAGCAGAATTGTAATTGCTCCATTTACATCAAGTAGCTTTTTCTATTCTTAGTGGCCATCACCAAACACTTTTCTTTTTAAAAAAAAATGACACTTTTCTCATAAGCTGGAATTGTCCTGAAACTGATTTTTCAAGGAAAAAATTTAAATCAATCCCTTTGTTCCTTAGTTTTAATAACTGAAAGCTCAAGATCTTGTATTCAGATTTTGCTGAAACATTTATTTCTAGTTGAAGAGTACTATCAATTCCTAATGAAATTATTTCGGTTCCCCAGGAGTCAATACCTCAGAACCCCACCAAGGGCAATCAAGCCACACTGAAACAACTGAAGCTCAATACATTAGAACCCTATATAAAAGATTTCAGATGCATGACTACATGTTCAGATGATATGCAATTATGCACAGAGACAGGTACTTCAGCTGCTTCCTGATGCTATTTCTAATAAACACATCTATCAACATCAATAAAAACTATTATGGCTCAGTTAAGCTTCTAATGAAATGTGCAACAATATTCTGTCAAGCAGCTGTACCAAGCATCACAACAAGATGGCTTTTACAGTAGCTTCCTAAGCAGAGACCTAAAACAAGAACTCACAGCTTCTGCTTCTGATGGATCATACCAAACATTGATGTATGGGTGCTGTAGGGCTTCATCCACAGAGATTCTTTTAGAAGCATCTATAACCAGCATTTTTGATAACAAATCTCTTGCTTGACTTGCTGNAAAAAAAAAAAAAATCTGTTCAGATTACTGCCATATACAGAACACATAACACAGTGTTTCACACTTTTAAAGAGAAGGGTCAGAGTAATCAAGTTCCAGTTAAATATCTATGCACCCCTCACATAATTTGAAGTTTAGGAGAGCGGTCCATTTGATGGAAAAAAAACCTGAAGAGAATGACACAGGTGGGAAAGGGGTCAGACATGTTTCACTCTACATTTTCAGCATACTGTGTCCCTTGGTGTGACATCCTTAGGTGAAACACCTCAGGGGGCAGTGCAGCCTTGTCAGGAATAGCAGCAGGCAAGCACCTACTGCCCCATTCTGTCTTTTAGTCACAGAAAACACAGTGAGTGACTCCACTGAGTAGGTGGCCTTTAGAACCAGTAAGTCACTGAAGTAACTACAGGGTATCTATATATTATGAATATAAAGCCCTTATTTTCTTCCCTAGAGAACAAAGATCTGTTCTGCCTACACAATTTCTATTCCAACCTCCCCCCACTTTTCTCTAAACCATGTTGGCATCTGTCATTGAGAAGAATATAGATATTTACTTGTCTTTATAAAGACAGCTCCAAGAATAGGAGCTGTCTCGTGAAGATATGAAAGTGGAGGCAAGCACATGTCAGTATGTTCATCCACTCTCATGATATAAATATTTAAATCCTTAGCAGGATGATTTTGTAGTGAACAAAACCAAGCTACATTTCTGTTCAATATATCAGAGTTTTAAAACTTTTAAAATATACAACACACAGAAGACAGACCTTACCTTTAAGTTTATTGTGTTCGGAGTCAGCTGGGAAAAGGACATCTGGAAAGAGTTTTTCAAAACTATAGCCAGCATATTTAGGTCTGTTCTCCACGTAAGTTCGGACTGTAGGCTGTAATTTCTTCATAAATTCGGGGCATGGTGTTCCTAGCTGCTCTATAACTTTATTCCACTGATCAATATCTAAAGTTATGCAGCTAAGAAAAACACTGTGTCTAGTTTTCAGCTAGAAAGTTATGTTAAAACCACATGAAATAAACAGAGAAAACACAGGAAATTATAATAAAATATCAAGTTCATCATCATGACTTAGGACTACTTTCTTAAATGGTAAAACACAGCAAGACTATGATAGTGTAGTCAAGGCAACATGTATTTCACTCAAAATCATTATTGGCTAGAAAAGGATATAATTCTGAGAAACAGAGTATTAGAAGACTCACAAAATATTTAAATATAACAAATTTAACTTAAGGCCGTGTTTAGGTTCCAGGGGACTCAGTCCCTGATCTGAACACGCATTCACAGCAGTCAAGCTACTACACATGACCAAGGCACTCCTGAGAATGACCCCAAGCGGGTGTTTTGTCCTTCATTCTTATCTTGGTACCTCAGCCCAGTCCTGGGTAACCTCTCCCCAGGGACGTGCAACACTCAGCACCAGTGGGCACACACAGGGCCGAGGCTGGGCCCACGCAGGGCAGGGACTTGAATGATCAAGGATGTATAAGGAACATCTTAACTGAGAAGTTTACACACTGTAAAGGGGAGATTGACCACTTAATGGCAAAAGAATTTAATACACGTTACTGAACAAAAAAGTAAGGTTTGGCTCAGGAATTCCTAGTTGCAGACGGTTAAATACTGGGGGAGAGCTCAGATAAAATTTTATATACACTTACTCACATTCTCCCCAACTTTTTATTTTTGGCTGCCATCAAAGACTGGATAGCAGGCTACCTAAATCTTCAGTGGGTTGAAGCAGGCCCTCTCTTACATTCTTAAAACTTAACAACAGATCTCTATATAAGGATTCTCAAGCTCTGGTGAGCTTTAGTACAGGCCTTGACAAAAGGCCTTTACGTTGTATGGCACTGAGTCTAACTTGAAAAGCCATGCCAGCAAACCAGATGCATAAAGCAAAGCATGGTGCAGCTCATGCAATGACAGAGCTGTGTGAAAGTAAGGATGTTCTGGATTTCCTTACCATGGCTCAAAATCTCCACCCCATTTTCACCCCTAAATGGTACTATATAAATTTTTAAACAGTAACTTGCAGCAAAAGCAGGAAACACTTCTGATGGCATCTAAAAAAACGGTCTGCGAGTAATAGTAAAACAAATAGGATATCAACGTCCAATTATTTTCACTTATTTTAGCAATGATACTGAGGTTTCAATTCTATTTGTTTTGAGCAGACTCTTTGTCTGAAATACACAGGCCAGTCCATACAGACACCACCAAACCATTCATAGAGTAGAAAGACAAATGCCAGATATTTCTGAAAGCTGATTGCAGGACCATTTCTGCATACAAAAAATAAATCTCCAGAGTGTAACTAATGAAGATGGTTAGGAACTTTTGTAAACATTTTCTATAAAATACAAAGCATAATAACTGCTAACATGCTCAGGTACTAAACAAGATTAGTAAATTACTACATAAAAATGACCTCCAAACTAAAACCCAATGCATGTGAACCAGTAAACCACCACCTAAACAAAAAGAAGTCTGTCTTAAGTGTGACAACATTCAAAAATAATGGATAGGGACTATATTAAACTGGAAAAAGAAAAAAAGAGAGAAAAAAAAGGAAAAAGAAAAAAGTAAGTCTGCTTGCCCAAGTGGCATATAATGACCTTGCAAATTGCAATTTGAAAAGGCAGTCTAAAACCAGTATTTTAAAAATTAGAACCACCTTAATCTGGAACTGTATCACTGCAGTATCTTTTGACCTTTTACAACTACATCCTAGGCCAAGGGTAAGGATACGATCTGTACCAGGAAATAAAACACCACCTTTGATCATTTCTCCCATGATGCACCCAACTGACCAAATGTCAACTGAAAACAAAATGCAATGATATTAACATAAAAGATAGTTATTAAAATAAAATAAANAAATAAACAGAGAAAACACAGGAAATTATAATAAAATATCAAGTTCATCATCATGACTTAGGACTACTTTCTTAAATGGTAAAACACAGCAAGACTATGATAGTGTAGTCAAGGCAACATGTATTTCACTCAAAATCATTATTGGCTAGAAAAGGATATAATTCTGAGAAACAGAGTATTAGAAGACTCACAAAATATTTAAATATAACAAATTTAACTTAAGGCCGTGTTTAGGTTCCAGGGGACTCAGTCCCTGATCTGAACACGCATTCACAGCAGTCAAGCTACTACACATGACCAAGGCACTCCTGAGAATGACCCCAAGCGGGTGTTTTGTCCTTCATTCTTATCTTGGTACCTCAGCCCAGTCCTGGGTAACCTCTCCCCAGGGACGTGCAACACTCAGCACCAGTGGGCACACACAGGGCCGAGGCTGGGCCCACGCAGGGCAGGGACTTGAATGATCAAGGATGTATAAGGAACATCTTAACTGAGAAGTTTACACACTGTAAAGGGGAGATTGACCACTTAATGGCAAAAGAATTTAATACACGTTACTGAACAAAAAAGTAAGGTTTGGCTCAGGAATTCCTAGTTGCAGACGGTTAAATACTGGGGGAGAGCTCAGATAAAATTTTATATACACTTACTCACATTCTCCCCAACTTTTTATTTTTGGCTGCCATCAAAGACTGGATAGCAGGCTACCTAAATCTTCAGTGGGTTGAAGCAGGCCCTCTCTTACATTCTTAAAACTTAACAACAGATCTCTATATAAGGATTCTCAAGCTCTGGTGAGCTTTAGTACAGGCCTTGACAAAAGGCCTTTACGTTGTATGGCACTGAGTCTAACTTGAAAAGCCATGCCAGCAAACCAGATGCATAAAGCAAAGCATGGTGCAGCTCATGCAATGACAGAGCTGTGTGAAAGTAAGGATGTTCTGGATTTCCTTACCATGGCTCAAAATCTCCACCCCATTTTCACCCCTAAATGGTACTATATAAATTTTTAAACAGTAACTTGCAGCAAAAGCAGGAAACACTTCTGATGGCATCTAAAAAAACGGTCTGCGAGTAATAGTAAAACAAATAGGATATCAACGTCCAATTATTTTCACTTATTTTAGCAATGATACTGAGGTTTCAATTCTATTTGTTTTGAGCAGACTCTTTGTCTGAAATACACAGGCCAGTCCATACAGACACCACCAAACCATTCATAGAGTAGAAAGACAAATGCCAGATATTTCTGAAAGCTGATTGCAGGACCATTTCTGCATACAAAAAATAAATCTCCAGAGTGTAACTAATGAAGATGGTTAGGAACTTTTGTAAACATTTTCTATAAAATACAAAGCATAATAACTGCTAACATGCTCAGGTACTAAACAAGATTAGTAAATTACTACATAAAAATGACCTCCAAACTAAAACCCAATGCATGTGAACCAGTAAACCACCACCTAAACAAAAAGAAGTCTGTCTTAAGTGTGACAACATTCAAAAATAATGGATAGGGACTATATTAAACTGGAAAAAGAAAAAAAGAGAGAAAAAAAAGGAAAAAGAAAAAAGTAAGTCTGCTTGCCCAAGTGGCATATAATGACCTTGCAAATTGCAATTTGAAAAGGCAGTCTAAAACCAGTATTTTAAAAATTAGAACCACCTTAATCTGGAACTGTATCACTGCAGTATCTTTTGACCTTTTACAACTACATCCTAGGCCAAGGGTAAGGATACGATCTGTACCAGGAAATAAAACACCACCTTTGATCATTTCTCCCATGATGCACCCAACTGACCAAATGTCAACTGAAAACAAAATGCAATGATATTAACATAAAAGATAGTTATTAAAATAAAATAAATAAAAATATCTAGACACACACATACACATGAAGTGACTATAAAAAGCATGTGCAATGAAAATGAGTGAAAGTGAATGTATGCTAACTACAGGACCAGCAGAGACTATGTCCTACTGCTAGGTGCAGCCTGAATATAAATGATTTTTTTTTTAAGTGTATCACAAGAAAAATCCATGTTCATTTAATAAAAAAAAAAATTGTACAATATGCATCTTCATGACACAACATCAATAAAAAGGTTAATCACTTCCTAACTAATTCAACCTGCTGCAGCAGCACAAGGATACAGTCCCTTCCTGGAAAGAGGATTTTGTGGCAAACCATTTCGCCCATAATGCACCCCACAGACCATAAATCCACTATGTTTGTAGCACAAAAAGAAGGAAAAGCAAAGCAAACGGTCATTTAAAATTAAAAGAAGCATAACATGACTGCATCCTATAAACTGCAGAGACAGCACAGGAAGAAGAGCAAGTCTTTGTATTAATCAATGAAAACAGTTTAACATACATCATGTGTAAGGATTAGCTTTTAACTGTCTCAAATACAAGGCAGAAAAACATCCTTTTGTTTAATATAGTGCTAGAGCAAGAGCTTGAGCAGAGAGAGAGAGACACGAATCAAGCAGAGTAAAGCCCTTCTCCAAGGCTGGAGGCTTCAAAGCTACCTCTGCCAAGAGACGAGACTCAAGCACTAAAGACAGATTGATTTCTCGAAAGTAATGCCACTGCAATTGTTGGAATAATTCTGAAAGTAACAAAGTAAACTGACCTGTAAAAATATTGCCTATTGAAACAGTTCACACTTTTTAGGAGAATTAATTAGGTATTACATAGGAATTAAAATTTAACAGCAAGTATTTCCTAGAAGTCAGATTACCATGCATCTCTCTCTCGTTTTAAATAAGAAGCAAACAGAATCAGTAAAAGATCACTTAGAATTTTAGAGGATCAGTTAATGACAATGTTAGTATGCTCCTAGATTTTCAGTTAAAATCATTTGTTTTAAAATATTTCTCCAGTTATGCTGAAATAACATTTCATAAAAGAAAAACTCAAAAGCAATTTTTTTAAAAATGAGATACGATTTTTCTACATTACCTTAAAATAAATCACTCAGAAGACATAAAGATGCACAAGTTTACTTTGTACAGGTAAGCCAATTTCTTTTGCAGTTGCTTTCAGAGGTACTGTTAATTCTGTATGCAAAAGTTTTCTTGAAGTCATAATAATGACATTTTATTATTATGAATACTTTTATGTCAAATATGACACTGCAATTTCAATTAAGCACGTAAGAAGGGGATTTAAGTGAGAACAATTGTATAGTAAGAATTATATGTCAATGTTCTGAAGGAGCTCAACAATGTCAAGCAAACAATATAGCTTCTTATTTGTCAATATTCCTTCTTTATTTATAAGTTCCTCTAAAATAGTATCTAAATAATATGATAGGAGATCAAAGTTGTGCATATTAATAGGTCAAAATTAAGGGCCTTGTTCATTTAAAAATTATTGTCAACACTTAATGTTTAGTGCTCTTTTTCCTTTAAAATTTTTTTTCAAATACTTAAGTACATATTTGTTGGCTTAGAGACCCAAAGAAGCCAAGTTTTGCATTTGACTTTTTAAATAAAATTCTGAATGTTGACTTTTTGATCTGCTGAACAACCTGCTGCCATCACATAATATAGTCAAATCTGTTGTAATTAGTTTGTGACCAACATGATAAAGTTACCATTCTTCTCGTCTCCCTACAAAACCAAACTTGAGATGTTTTGGGGTGTTTTGATTTGCTGCTTACGTTGTATCAAACAAAACCTGTCTTAATTACAGGTCTCTAGCTTTTTTAGGAAGCTGAACTAATGCTCCTGTGAATACTTCTATAGAAAACTGAGTAAAATCTTGTCACAGATTTGAAAAATACTTTAACAAATCTATTGCTGTCATAAGGAGTCCAATTTATTCTTAACAACCCTGTTTGAACCTACTGATTTTTATAAATCAGGAGAAAAAAATACCATGTGAAAATGAAGTTTAAACCTAATGTAAGTACTAGGAAACCTAAAAGTAGTTGTTTCAGATTCTTTAGGGCTTTCCTTGTTTTTCAGTGTTTCATTCCTGATAATCTTGCACAAAACAGTACATAAATCTGTTAAGGTGCATGTGCATGAACAGTTCTGGGGTCCTTCAGTTGGTTTCTGATGTGACGCCCCCAAACATCCTTCAGTAATAAACCCTACATAAAAGTTAACTCTATGTATTTGTTAGGGATCCTTGCTAGTTTTAAAACAATTCAAGATTTTGTATGTGTGTAGTATAAAAAGCAGTAGTACCAAAAGAATGTTACTCTGCAGTACGTTTCTCAGTCATCAAAATATACATTGCAATCCTCTCACAAGCTCAGCAGGGCACAAACTGCAGCAAACTGCCAGACAGCCCTGTAACCATCAGTTACCTGTCAATTTTCAATATTAAGCTCCACATTAAGTAAATTCACAGTTAATTTAACTATAGGTTTAAGGGGCTATAATAGGCATCAATACGAACAGGTGAGGCTCCTGGACAGCCCATGGTTCTCACTGTAAATGCATCCTTGATACTCATCTCCCTGTCATGGGAGCTCCACAAACTCCTCACTGAGAAGAGTAACAGCTCACGCAAGTTGCCTTTTAATGAGAACAGTACATATGGAAATACAATTGTCTTTGGACTCACTCCATACATTTACATTCTCCAGAAGTGCCATTCTCATTTCAAGGACCATGTATTTGGCTTTGGGAAGACATGATAGCTTTTCAAATGAAAGTAAATTATGATTTAAGATGCACAACACAACTCACGCTTCCTTAAGGAACAGGACTGTCACAAGCTTGACAGGATACTCTACAACACAATCTATCTCCAGTAGTGGAAAACTCCAGTAGTGGAAAGAATGTTTCACACTTCTGCAACTCAAAATTACTTACTATTTAAAAGAAAAATTTAAAATGGGCAAGCTGAGTCAGAAAACTTGTGACTTTCATTTCATCAATTCCTTCTGTAAGGCAGTTGCATGACTCAATACTACAGCTTTAGGTACTTGTATTTAATGTCCCTTAAATAGCCAATATAAAGTCTTGGGGGAAAAAAAAGACAAACGTAAATTTGCAAATCTAGAAAACTTTAGGAATTAAATAACTAATTTGCTCTACTTAACCTGTGACTCCTAAATTACAGGAAAAATAGCCTACCGTGGAGGCCATTTGAAGAACTGTACATCCTCTCATGCACATTAACAATCCAAACAAATAAAAACTACAGTCTTGCAATAAAGATCTAGTCTCATTCCTTTGAGCTGGCTTCTTTCACTGCTAGCACTGTTCACACAGCCTGAAGTCACCTACTGCAACGGTATGCAGTTGCCAGGCAGGTTTGCAGACTGTATTAGGAATGCTGAAAGGCAGAGCAAGCCCCAGTTGTGTCAGGAAGGTGAGGAGCCACACCTCACACCTCCCCAGGAGACAGCTTTGGGCCTGCCTGGAGGCCTGGCCAGCAGAGTGTTTGAAACACACAGGTGACCTGAGGTGTTCACCAGTGAAACAAGGGAGTGGCCCGACCACGGGGACAGCACAGCAGTGAAATGGAGCAGAATCAGGCCACTCCAGTGGAGTCTCAGCAGTGACACATCACTTTGGTTTCCCAATGGGTACTACTAGCTGTTTCCTTGAGAAGGTGCAATGTACTTGATGGTGTGTTTCCCTCCAATGACAGATCTTTTTTTATTTTCCTGTAGAAGATACTGAGAGGCAGACTGGTCACAGAGTGAGTATGGTGAGGAGGAAGTGTATGCAAGCAGAGGGGCAAAGTAAAATTCCCTTGCAATTTGTCATGCACATCAAAGAATCCATGATGCATCATGACAGTACTCTCTGTATGCTTGTTTTAAGTATGTTACTGAGTTTTTCTTCAGCAATGTTAAGAACTTAGTGAAAAAGGCTTAAAGGAGGCTGGTTTTAATAAGAAGCAATTCCACAGTAGGTAGTCTTAGCTTGTTTGTTCCTCAGCAGACTTTATGCTCCCTACCTCCTGAAAGGCCATACCCAATATAGTTATTCAGCATCGAATTTAGTACACACATCTGCTGATGAATTACAATTTACATCTTCACCAAGAATAAAGTCAGATGAAGGTAAATACTTCCAGTTCTTCCTGGATGTCACGTAATCTACCAAGGAAGTTATTTAAATTTTTAAACAAACAAGGCCCTCAATTTTTTCTCCTATTAAATGCAAACATTTTCTAATGGATTGAATTGAATAAACAAATTGGTGTATCCAGAATCTGCATTTTAGTCACAAGACTAATTTATAAAATTTCTACAGCTTGAAAAAAACATTAACATGTAAAATGTGGTGTGCCAAACAAAAAAGATAAAGCTATGCCAAAGAAAGACTATATTTGCTGACCGTTTTCTTTGTATCCCATCCCTAGGATGACCTCTGGTGCTCTGTAGTAACGAGTCACTACATAAGGCGTCATCATAAAACTAGTTCCTGCAGTTCTGGCCAGTCCAAAGTCAAGAATCTTCAAAGTGCAGTCTGACTTTACTACTATATTACTGGGCTTTAAATCCTTTAAAAAGAAACATCATATATGACTGCTAAGACAAGCACAAAGTACTCTGTGGTTCACATTTTAAAAAGATAATATTGCTAACATTAAATCCCAAACACAACTAGGTTATTGCTATAACTGCAGCTTTTTCCCCCTTGCATTAATTTATGTGCATTCAGCAGACTACAGAATTAATTCCTTTATTGTGCTTGTAGATTTATACAGCATTTAAAGAAGGAAAATACAACCAGCATTACAAGATATGTTAGCAATGTCTGAAATAAATTGAGGTTAGTAAGAAGTGTTAGCTCTGAGGAAAGGTCTAGAAACTGCTCACTGGAACAAGAATTATTACTACAATGCAGAACACAAGTAACATGACAATCATTTGATTCAATAATCATCTTACTACAAGAATTATTAGAATTATAATATGAATTTAAAAGGTTTACTTGCTAGTTGAGGTTACATTACCTCTTTTGAACCAATGTATTTCTCTGAACAGAAAGAAAATCTCCATGCCCAAATGATTTTAGTTTCCTGTTTAGGACTTGGTTTTATACTAAGTTTGGCAACCAAACCCAAAAATGCACCATTGAAAAACTGCCAAAGATTAACACAATCATTAAATTGGAGTGTAAAATGCTGACATAGCTTCAGATCATTCTAGTTAGCAACATGGAAACTATTCTCTACACCTGAACCCTACTGACAATAGTGGCTTTGCAACACTTATTTATACAAAAACTACACAGGCTTACTCTGTCATCACCTCAGCAGGATCTTACACAAACCTGAATGTCACAGAGTAAATATTACAGAGTAACTTCAGAATAACTTTGCAATCATAAAATCATTCACAGCACACGGGCTAACACAGATAAGACTTAGATACTACCTGCCTACACTCTACTGAGATTGAGAGAAAAACCTGAGATATGACAGAGGACTCCAGCACCTGAGCTGCAAGCATTTGATGCGTAGCCCCATCTGTCATTGTTTCTTAAAGACTTAAAGGTGGATATCTGCAAGATTTATGTAGTTTTTATTTGTATTTGGATGGCTTTCAGCAATCTCCTCATAATGCTAAGAAAACTGCATTAAAGATAGAGAGGAAACAACAAAAAGAGTTCCAGAACAACAGAATTTTAATGACTAAGTCTTGCATACATACATATTCACACATGCATTTCCACACAAAGACACTGCAGACAACTTTAGCTTAAAACATTCTCAAACACCACAAATTAATTCAAGTTCTATAAGGCCTTCTGGCCATTTAATATGCATGTTTCAGATTCTGCTACAGTCCTTTTTATTATCAGCTTTATTTCTGCACACTTCTATTATTTTCAGGATGTTCACTGCAGAATGCCAGACGCATGCTCATGGTACTAACTACACTCATTCTCCCCAAAACTGCAGGATTAACAATCAAATGTTAAGAGATCTTCTCTTTGCTTACCAAATGCTGTCCATCCTTATTTCTGAACACCATGTAGTTGTCATGAAGCCTAGGATCAAAACGATGAATTGACTTACACTACATTCAAATTCATGCAGAGATGCAAAGCCTGCATCACTTCTACATATCTTCTGTTAAAGAAACTGAAACTCAAGAGCTCCTTTGAGAGTGATCAAATTAATTAGGATGGATAAATATATCCAGAACCTATAACAGCAAATCTCTCACTGAACCTTGAAAACGTAAAATGTCAGTGCTTAAAAAACAGATTCTTCACAGCCATCTCCCCATTAGCCAGACAAGGAGACAGGGACATCTCTGGAGGGTAATTCATGGCTTCTATGGGCTTTTCTCTTTCCAACAGAAGATTTGTGAAGGTTCCATAATTAGGCCCCCTTGTTAAGTACTCAAAATCAGGCAGAATTCAATGTTTCAGAGCCTCCATGCAAGACTAATGAGACACTCTGTGTCCCTCAGAAAGTCAGTGAGGCACAACTCTGCAATGCTGATCATTCATCCTCATATGAAATATAAATGAACATGTACTTCTACACTGGCTGGAAACTGCATCTCTGCACAATGTTTGAAACCCAGTAATGTTGATTTGCCAACATCCATTAAAGTCAGTGCAGAGTTATAGCCAAATCTTCACCCATTGATGTGGCAACCAAGTTTGCCCCTACAACTTCAAGGTGAAGTCTGATTTCTGCTTTGTTCCATGCCTCTAACTTGCTATGAAAAAAACCAGTTGTTTCTATTGCAAGTAGTATCCAGTGCTATAAAGCACATATACAGATTTTTTTTATTTCAGTCATTCAACAAGCTTTGAAAAAGCTGTTGAGATTATCACAGCTGTGCTAGAAGCTGAAGAACCCAGTTAAAAACCATGTGAAAATACCAACACCAAAAACAGCTTAAAGCTTTAGAGATCACTAAAGTAGAACACTAGATTCATAGCCAAAACGCCCCTTGGGCAGCCACAGAAGTGCAGGCTATGTTTACGAAGTTTCAATGAAGTAATTGGCTTTGGACATTAAGGACTGCTGCTGAGAGCCCAGAAGAATGCTACAAAGAGTTACCACTGCAGCCACATGGTCTGTGCAACACATGTCCCTTTGCAGGATATCTTCCGTGTCTTCCAAGGTTTTGTTCAGCTTGCTCCACAGAGAAACAAAATTTTGATACTTTACACCTTGAAGCACAATGCACGCAGCCAGTAACGCTGTGCCTGAATATACTCAATTTTCTAACAAAGTCTAAGAAGGAGCTGTCAGCTGAAAATCTACCAGGAAGACATGCAAGTGAAATGTCCTTCAGAAGCATCTGCACATGTCCTTTAAAAGCACTCCTGCATACATACAGTACTATTGACATAGCAATTGTATTTAGAATCTTTAGGACAGTTTATCCATGTATGATATGAAGCATTTCACAGACTTAACCCATATTTACAGAGGCAGGAATTCTATCCTCAAAGCTGTCTTTACTCTTGCCCAACTACCTAAGCAGCTACTTCTTTTCTGCAAATGTAAAGATGTTTAAATTTATCCATGACTTCTACAGGATCAATGCCCACTTCAGAGGAATACAAACCACCCTGAGGCAAGCACAGTTTTAGAAGCTCCCTTAAGCTTGTGCTAAGATCCACAGAGAGACATCCTTACTTTACCTACACTACTAGCATGTCCAAACAATGTACCATTTTCCAAAACTAAAAAAGACCTAGGAAAATCCACAGCATTAAATTTGCATACCTAACTATTGAAGGGACCAAGAAATGTGAAACTGCATGCAAACCATTATTTCAGACCCACAGGCACATACATTAGAACACCAAGGGCTGCATAATCTCAGACACAGGCAATACAGTACCACAACAGTAAGTTAAACAACTTTGTTTTGCCAAGGATTCCCAGAATAACGCAAGAAGTCCAGCTGACCTGTCTCAAATGCCCACAAGCAGACCAAGCAGCATCAGGTACAATGCCTGGGTGCAGGCAATGCTTCCCCTCTACTTATCCTTGCCCACATCTTCCAACACAGCAGTTCAGGGAAACTGCATGCAAGAAGAAAGGTTTCACCTTCATTCCCCGAGCTCCTCACTGGAATAAGGCAGCTGATGAGTACTAGAACTAGCTGAGCAAAAAGAAGCAGCATTTGCCAACTCAAGCTGTATTTTCTATTCATATAATTGTTCCTGTTCCCTTGGGGAAAAGGCAGCAAAAAAGACTGAACAGAGTAAGACTGAACAGGATTGTCAGACTGCCAGATCGAGCTTGCAGACCATTCAACACCCCAGTCACAATGTGCTGGACCACTGACCTGGACAAGCATCCTAACACAGCAATTCCTGTGGCAGCACACAGAACCGCCCTTTGTGATTTGCTTTCCTGTGCATGTCATGAGGAAGACCGGGTAGTAATGACTGAAACCATCCCACATCGCTAAGGTCAATTAAATCTTCTCTATCACTTCAGAAATGAAAACTTCTCAAATTCTTTAAAAACATTACAATGAAAAATGCAGTACTATAAAAATACAAGCTTACCATTTCCCAAAGCGACAAGATTATATTTGAAAAGCTATAACCAGACAATCTCAAGCAATCTTTAATCCACATACCATTAAATACGAGATGCTCAACTTGAACAGGCAACCTTAAATTCAAAAGTTCTCGACTGGATTATAACACACAAATGCCATTTAAAAAGCAGTAGTCAGTTTTGCCCGTTAACCATCTGAGTGAATGATTTGTGACACACAGGTGTTATCCAAGTTCCACTTACAAGTCTTTATCATCATCTGCTTATCTGCAGATTTCAGACAGTTATTCATTACTCAAGGAGAAGAAATAAAATGGGCAGTTATTTCAAAAGATGGGATTTCAGGTTTGGTTACCAAAACAATAAAGGCAGAGATGCTTCCAGATATCCTTCCCTGCCACGACTACTAAAGTAGAACATTATATAGAATTAGAGGAGGTAATGCAACTCACTGCAAAAATCTTCAGTTTGCTCTGTGCAGATGGTTATCAAATCATTTAAACATTCAAAAGGCTCATTCCAGAATTAACCTGCAAAAAGGTGTGGTGCTTTCCTTTCAGCTTTCTCTCCCTGCCAGGCTATGAAACATGCTTCGTGCTCCTATTTCTAACTTTTTTCGTCTTTTAAATACTCAAGGTAAAACCAGGTGCAATGAAAATTATACAGTTTAGTTCACTTACCCTATGAATAATCCCAGCTGAATGAAGATGTTTGATACCACACAGCATTTGATAAAGAAGATAGGACATTCGTTCATGGTCTAGCTCCATCTGAATCACTTGGCAAAGATTTGCATCCATGAGCTCCATCACTATGTAGCTTATGAAGAAAGAAAAGAGTAATAATCAGATAATACTGCCATTTTACTGTATTCTTTCTCTTGCTCATCTTTTGGTATGAATACTTTAAAAATAAATTCTCAGCTTTAGCTCGAATCTGACTTACACATCTTGAAATTCTTCCAGGGATTTTTGTGGTGTGAACACATTCAGTAGGCCGATTATCTGCAGGGAGGGGGAGAGGAAGTGTAATTGTACCACAGCAAGAGGAAAGTTGCAGAGTCAACATTTCAAAACTAGTAACTATTATTCTGATATGAACCTCATGGTACACACTGAAATTCAAGATGCTCAGTAGCTCAACCAGGGCTGACATGATGTAACCAGATATGAATGATTTTGGAAGGAGTATTTTTCCTCCACAAATCACATAATCTAAAGACATTGTGTGTGTGTTAACAAGATGATATTCAAATCTTAAAACCTAATGAGCTTAGTCACTCTTCCCCTTCCTCCTACTTTCAGTTTGAAGACCCAGTAAGATTTTTATTGTATATGAGGAATAATGAAATTAAAACCTGACAAAGACTCCCTAAAAGATACCACTTTGCCACTGACAGAGGTGAAGAAACAACTTCAGCCAAACAGAAAAATAGGTTCTTACAGATGCTTTAGGACATTTTCCATTAAGAATGGATGCGATGTGCAGAAAGAGACCAAGCTACTACTCATCAAGAATCAGGCAGGCTTGCAATGGTTTATCATAATACAAATTATGCTATTAGGTGGAACGTCCTTCGGAGAATCCACATATAAACCATCCCTGTCTGAGAAAAATTACAAAATTTCCCCAAAAAGCTAAAAGAGAGAGTAAGTTTTCTATGACACTCTTTCTCCCTAGCAGCCAGGAGAAATTTTATCTTCCTGATGGGGGATTAAAAGAGAAGGTAAGGAATACTGCACACATCTGACTCTGAAGGAAAAAAATGGCCAACACCAGCCTTCTGCAGTTCAACTCCAATAAATTTATCGCTTATTCTCTCCCCATTTCTGTGATCTTGTCTACTGCATAGCTTCATAAACACCACAGAGTTTCTGCTGTCACAATGCAAGATGCTAAACTCATTCATGCACCAGGAAAAAAAAAAGGTATTACAGCCTTTTTCTCTTTTCTCCTATGTGTCTAGCAGCAGGATGCACTTACCAGCCATTTGACAGCTGCTTGTAAATTTTAGCAATGTAACACTGACTCCCTTGCTGAGTCTGAAGGGGGTATTTAAAGATCAGGCAGGTATTAAAACTAGTCATTAATAGCTATTCTACAAGACCCTTCTGTACTTATCATGGAGATACAACCATGCAATGAAAATCTCCCCTGAAGTCACTTTCCAGACTTTTACAAAGGATAGCCTTCCAGTTAATTCTTTAACATCTGAAGCAGGACACTGCACTCACATTTTTGTGATTAACGCACTTCATAAGAACAAGCTCTCTGTAGGCTCTTTTAGCATGGGTTTGGTTCTGAAACGGTCGGCTTAACTTCTTGATTGCAACATTCCTCTCAAGGATGGCATCGTAAGCTGCACTGTAATTAAAAATAACAGTATTACATCTCTAGTGTCGAGGTCCTTTAAGCTGTGGCAGTTACAAACTTTTGCAGACAATTTGTATCACGCCTGCAGAAACCCTGAATTTCCAGTGTTACCAAGCTTTAGGAATGTGATATAACAAAGTGCTCTCGTACACTGAGTGATTCAAAATTTAAAGGTATTTCCCAGCTTCGGAGCACTAACGCATGACAATCTCTACAATATAATGCAGTATTTCTGCTTCCAAAGATAATGAGTGGCAAGAACTCAGTGGCAAGAACAGACCATCTAAAAAAGATCCAAAACACTTCAAACATAAAAAGCACATCAATTTTACATAAAATCTTCACACTAAAAGGAAGGGAGAAGGCATGAAAAGTAGGTTATGAAAAGGTCCCATGCTTTCACTTATGCAGTTGCTTAATATCCTGATGACAATGACAGCACCAAAGTCAAGACAAAAAAGTGTTAAAATAGCTTTAACCTCTAGATGTCACTGGCTTTAACTTGGTGAAAAAACACCCCACATTTTGTTTGCAGACTAATGCCAAGATTGTCATATGATTCAGGGACACAGGCTGTTTAACTGATGAAGACTGTTATTGGAGACAACTCCCTTACATATCACATTTCTATGACAGGAAGGCATGGCTTGTTTTTCCTGTAAGAGCTAATACAACAGCTGACTGCCATGCAGACTCAGGAAATATTTAGCAGTTACTAAAAAAGTCTCAGCAGGGAAAATATTATTTTCTTGTCTCTTCTCAAGAATGGTACTCAAATCTAATGAAGGGTATCTACCAGTAAACAGTAGCATCTATTAAATCCAACTACTTTAAAAAGTGGGTTGTCTGTGTACTATGTAAGCTTGAATGATTTGTAATTTATCATCAAAAAAACCTCAAGACACTACTGAAGAAAAAACATGGGAACAACATATACTGGTAACTTTCTCTGATGTAGATTTTCCACTATATCTGGAATTCCCCCACCTGCCCCAAAGATAAGGATTATTTTAGGAAAAATAATCCTTAAACAAGGACTCCTGTTTTAGTATTTTAACTTCTGCATTCCCTGAACATAACAGCAGCCAAGAGCCTGTTACAGTATTAGGCCATCTACTTAATATTCCTCCAAATTAAGTTGCATCAGTTACAAAAACAGACCAAAAAACAAAAAAAACCACCCCACCCACAAAAAACCAAACAAACAAACAAAGAAAACCACGACGACAACAACAAAAAAAAAACAAATACAAACCATCACCACTGACAACAAAAAACCCAACCCAAATCACAAGAACTGGACTGTATGGAGATACGTGGCAAGGTTTAACCACAGTCCTCATCAGGGTAAGCACAGAGATTAGACTAAAAAGGTTTCAATTACCACTAGCAGCAATTACAGAATGGCACTAGAGTAATTACACAGCCAGTTTTTGGATCTCAGCTCTAGGAAGGGCAATAAATTTGGAAAACAGGCAGTAAGAACATATGACTGGCCATCAGAAGGGTAGTAATAACATCTAAAGCTTTCATTGGCATTTCTATAGCAACTAAACAAACTAGCCAAGTAACTGTCTACATCCTCAGTATATCAACACACATGCAAAATTCAGATCAGTTTTTTTGTTGCTGCTAGTTAATACCAGTAATCTTAATGCCAGAAGTTACCATTTCAAAAAACAACTCTTTCTAGAGTTCTTTCTTCAAGTTTCCATTTGCACTTATTACACTGTTATATTAATCCTGCTAAAACACAAACATGAATTAACACCCATACCACATATTCTCTGAACACTGATCAAGACAAGATCAATGTAGTAAAGAGGTTACAGATTTGAGATTATGCTTTCCCCTACCCGTCTCTACCTTGACGTTTTTGTATTTTTATGTACCTGGTTAACATCTGAAGAGTTACAATAAACTGAAAAATCTGCAAGGTTCTGTGATATCTACATCCTTCTCAAATAGTCAAAAAAAGCTTCCAGGAAGGTTAAACCAGCATTTCTCTTCGAGGCAATGCCACGGCACAGGAAACAGTGCCTACACGCAGCTAGTTGTCAACAACTTGAATCAACTGGACACTTTTCAGACCACACAGCAGAGCTCTTATTCAAAGAATGACACTGTCAAGTCATACTTTTCTGAACTGCATCAGGCATTTACATATGGCAGTCAGCATCCCAAATGCTCACTCACTGGTATCAAGGACTACTCAGATTATGAAACTAACTGAAATAGACTCCTAACAAACCATTTCAAGAAGTGCAAACATTTACAAGCAGCAAATATTATATAGAGTATTTCTGGCTTTTGTTTCACTGCAAGCAGTGTGTCTTAGGATTTGCATTAGTTTCTTTATCCAGTTTCTTTTTCCCCCCCTTAATTTACAGGACTCAGCACAGCTGGCTGAATTTGCATAGAAGGGCATCAGTTCTGAAGCTGGAAAGGACACAGGTCAAAGAACAACAGCAACAGCCCTTGCTGAGGAAAAATGGCCACCAGTTACCATTGCTCTTTTGCCTGTAAAAGGTAGTTCTTCACACTCCCACTTTGTAACACACAACACCTCAAAAAACTACATTAAGGAAACCTAAAGGTACATTTAAATTCTAAAGAAACCTTACCATACTATCCCTTGTGCTCCTGATCCTATTGGTTTCAAATTCTGGTACCGTTTCAATACGGTGAAAGTTGAGTCTCCGATCTCAACGCTGTAGAAGTTGTTGTCACGTTTGCTCCTGCTCATGACGGCGACTTGGTTAGTTCACTTCATCCAAATTCTTCTTCTGGCCTATGAAGAAATAAAGTCAGAAAAACTAAGATTTTACAACTATATGTAATCTGATATAAGGCAAAACTCCTTATAAGACACATAAGACACTTCCCAAATAAGTCCCATTTGCACAGGTAAGTTATTTTTAATGTCTGCAAGAGTAAGATGTAATGTGTTTGAAATGCTGTATTTTTAGGAGTGTTCCTAAGGTAAAATTCTAGAACGTTAACAATAACAGAAAGCCAAAAGTGAACAGATGGTAGGAAAAATGTTAGATGGAAATTACAGAAGACCAAAAGGCAGGAAGCTCCACAGCACTCACAGAGCTCTGGGAGTCCTTCCATCCCTTCATACACACACATGCAGCAAGGGAGCAGGGCTTGGGCCAGACACTCTGCAGAGGCCCCATTCAACCTGAGTTGTTGCACGAGTCCATAAATAAAAGAGTGACAGAATATGAACAAGTCTTCCAAACACTGCAATCATCAACATACTCTTGGTCACAAACACCAGGAATACCTGACACTGATATGGAAACACATACGGCCAATCTAAGCCAGAGAAGGAAAACCCGTCTTGTCAGACATCTTTCATGAGGAAAAATAATAATCACAGAGAGAACAAAAGTAAGGAAAAAGGATGTCTACTCCACCTAAGTCCTCTCATATTAAAAATAAAAAATGCAACAGCTCAATGCAGATGTCCACAGGAGAAAAAATAAAACTGCATTGTGGCTTTTACAGTAGTATTTCTCATTTCTTTGATGCTAACTGTGCACTTTTAACTTTGTCTTTACACAGGTTTTGAGTATAGCTATAAGAGATGCCTAATAGGGCAAATATTTGACTGGAAGAATTATCTTTGTTTCTTCAAGAGTGACAGCATGCTGTCTTCTGTTGTTATTAACTTAAGGAACATTTTCCCATATTATTCAACAGTCCCAAACAGATTCTCGCCTTCCATATGCCACAACAGTATACATGAGTTAAATTTTAAACAAGCTTTGAAAACTCAGACAGTGCAAACATGGCCTCCACAAATAATTACAAAGGTTGTATAAGCAGTACTCTTAAGAATCTATGCATTCCACTTTCAACTAGCTAACCTGCATTCATTTCACAGCTGGACAGGTACAATCAAAACACTCTGAAGTTCTTTAAAGAAGACATTTTTAACTAGTTGATCTATTACTAATTAAAAACATGCTACCTCAATTGGCATTTATCTCAAAAGAAATGCCAATTTAAAGACTCCTTTTCAAAAATACTGTCAAAAAACAAACAAACAAACAAACAAACCCAAACCAAACCTCTGTTATAAAGAGTTAACTAAATACCAAAGCAGCTTCTCTCAGTATATTGGCAATTTTGTTAAAGGCTTCCTTCTCCAGCTGACAATGGAGGCATAACTGGACTATAGTAACTGCTCCTCAACACAAGCAAAAATCTGCATCCAGACTCTACTGGTAGGTGGAGGTCAGCTTATTGGAGGGAGACAAAAGGCCTAATTTCTTAGCAATATATGACACCAACCCCAGCTCCTTCTTCCCTATCCATCTTACCACTACGTCTTTGGACTCTGCCACTTTCTCAACACTGTTCACAGATGTACTTGCACATAGTTTTGGAATAAAAGTGCCCAACAACATATAATGACAAAGCCCCCTGTGAATTAGGAAAGAGAAAATTTGTTGTGGACAGTATGAAATCAGCCAAACACATTTTTGAAAACCAGAAAACCAAGAACTAAGACACTAATTCATATAATCTTACATTTGCTCATTGTCAGCTGAGAAAAAATCCAGTATCTTGAGTTTATCCGCTAAAACTGTATTAAGATCTGGTGACACTGAACAGTGCAGGATTAGCTGGAACAGCTTAGTAGACAGAGCTCTTATTTGGTATCAGCATCAAGATAATGAAAGTTTAATGCTTCACTTCAGATAACTCCTCAGAAACAAATGCAGGAAGGACTGTTGCCCTCTCTCCAAGGTTTCCAGGTGAATGTTGATATCTTTCCATTAGAAGTCAGTATTTTGAATAGCCAAATCCAAGTGTTTAAATGCATTTTCTTTCATTTGGGTAAACTTCATAGAATCAAAGAGTGAAACAAAGCAAGTATAGTTTAAGAAAAGGATCTTGAGAGACAGTGTTCTCTGAGAAAATAATTCCTTTGTATTAACAGATTTTACACAGATACCATACATAGCATTATAACCAAGCAGATTTTATTGCCTTGAAGCTTCATAATTTGCTACACATTCAAAACTTTAAAATATGCTTGCCAATATGTACAGGAAAACTTGTATTCACTAACCATTTTATAATTCATAATAGTATTTTAGTATACAGCAGCATATAAAAAAGAACTCATTGTTTGCTTTTACTAGTAATAAGACAAAGGAGGGAGAGGTATCCTAAAGTGAGGAAGGGGGAGTAGCTCCAATTGCTGTTAAACTATCATTCTTTTTTCTGCAGCCCTACAAGGCATTCATCAAGAATTACCAGTCTACACTGTGACAGTTAAGAGGTACAGTCTCTCTCTTCATTTAAATGCGTGGTCTCCTAGCATAAACAGATTTACTCAGTGCTTCAGAAAACATGGAGCCAATTCCCAGAAAAGCCATTTCATTTCTTGCACATTTTGTGTGGTGAGTATGGGATGTAAATAAGCCACTTGGATGTAACGCACTCAGATCAGCAAAGAGGTCTCACAAATCATACATGCCTTATACCTGCCTCCAACCCTTTGGAATTCCATCTGGCCATTACAGCTTCCTCACACTGAACCAGCCCTGACATCCATCTCCTCCACACCCCTTGCCTCAGTGTCTCATAACTTCTCATAACACAGTTTTGTCCATCAGCCATGGAGAGTGTCAGCCTCTCATTTTATAACCAAGCTTACTTCCATCTCACTCAGCTCAGAACCAGTTGTGCTACCCCTTTCTTCATCTCAATGAAAGCATCCTCAGAAATGCCTGGTCCTGCCCAGCTCTGTGAACACAGCTCACAGAAAAAGGCCAAATACTTATTTTTTCTATCCGTTAATTTACTGGTGACTAGTCTTATGAAGTCTAGCTTCAAAGATCCACAACACCAAAAATCCCATCTTTAAATATTAAAGCAAGTCTAAATTCAGAAATTGTCAGGTTTTTAAGATTCTTACACAATGTATGTGTGCCATGTCCTTCATCAAAACATGATTAGGCTATATCAGATAAATTCGCCTGTCTGAAATCTGACATTTTGTTCAATTTTTTAGCAATTTTGCAGAAGCACATATGCGAAGACAGGGAAGATGCAGACTCGAGATTTCTATTATTAATGAGGAAACTAATAATACATTTGTCCCATTAACTGTCAACTTACTGGAATGCTGTCAACTGTCAGCAGGGGAAGAATCCCACAGAAAACTTCAATTCCCTCTCACATATCAACAATTGTGCCTTTCCTTGAAAATACTGTGCCTAAGCAAATTTCACTACATGGCAACCTTGTACTGGCAGCCCGCAGTCAGTCAAGATAAGGATATTTCAAAACTGAATTCTAAGATATTCCTGTGTGGTTACTAATTCTTCAGATTGCTGTAAGTACTATTTACCCAAGGAAGCACAACAAAAACGCAGGAATTGAATGTAACACTATATCCAGAGTGAAATCCCCTAGTGGATCTGCAAGGCTGTGTGTAAGTTTTATTCTGAATTCACTAACAGCAACTACAATTCAACAGTTCTTCAGGAGACTTCAGGTGGTCAACAACTTCCACTCATCAGTTCTGTGCAGCCTGATACAGCTGTAAAAACAAACATGGATGCATTGAACATGTAGCTCCATGAAAATGCATGTAGCATTTATCTATGAAAGGATCATGGCTAACCTTAAAAAGCATGGACGTTTACAAATTGTTCCACTGACACCTCCTCCTCCACAAGTGACTAATGATAAGAATGAAGTTTGACCAAAAGTCTTCATCCAACTTTGAAACAAGCACATACAAAAGAGTAAAGAAACCATGTATATCATTGTTCATACCCAAATATGCAAACATTTGCCATTTGCTCCTGCTTAAAGAAAGGCATGTACCTTTAGCATGTCTCAACAACATGCTATTCTTCATAAACTTGCTGACTTAAAGATACCTGGAAGACAGCATAATGTTGTATTTCAATACTAAATTTTGTCTCTAATACAGAAAACATTCAATTTACTAATCAAGATACATTTTAACATGTACTGTACTGTATGGACAGTACATGTTAAAATGTTTTTCCAGTACAGCCTAAATATATTGGAGAAACAGATGGGTTTGGGATAGAAAGGAATGGTGGGAAAAGGAGGATCTAATTCTTTTCTCATACAGCTTTCAGTTTAAAAGCCCTTACTGCAGGTGCATTAAAAAACTTAGAAATGGCCAGATTTAAAAAAAACAAACAACAAAACACAAAAACTTGCAGTGCAAAATTATATAAACAATAGGAATACATTTGGTGAACTTGTCTTTGCAGAGTGCATAAACTGATTTCTTTAGAAAGCAGAGAGAAATGGCTCGATACTCATTTCAGACCGTTTTTCATTTAATGCTTTTTACACACGACACCACTGGTCAGTGCTCTAAAGCAGCCTCCAGAGTAAGAGAGCTTTAATTCTGAAGAGCACACTGCAAAGTGCAATGAACGCAATGTGTTTGGACCACAGCTGGCACCATCGAGCTTCTCGGCTGAGCAGAGCTCATGGGACAGAGCCTTATCAGGCCTGTCCTCACCGTGTCATCCTGGCTGAACTTGGGCAATCTCAAATCGTACTTCTAAAAATCAGCCCAGGCTCATCTGCACTAGGACTCCAAGAAGTTTAGCTGAAACAGCAGCCAATTAAAAACATGTTCAGCTCATGGGCCCCCGAGTTAAGCACAGCAAGCTAATGTATCCACAATTAGAAATTAACTGGAAAACCACGTGCTTTCCCCAAGATATCTGCGTATTTACCTTCTGCACAGCAACACCATGAAACAACATTTTCTTGGCTATGACATCTGCTAGCCTTCACATCAGAGACCAAGACAGTGCTTTTGAAATCAGAGATTACTTAAAAACAACGCATAATTATGCTCAAGGTTACTTTGCTTAGGCAATGACCTGAATGCATGCATTCCAGGCATACAGAGGAACAGAAATGGAGCAGGTCTTGTGAAAGAAAGCTTCTCTCACTTTTAAATAAGAGCACAAAATATTTTACAACCTCTTCTGCACTTTCCTATCACCAGAGATAGTGACGATGAACAGGAAAACTTCAAAGGTTGCATTAAAAACTGAAAAAAATCATACATTTGAGAGGCATCTCTTCTGTTCACACAAAGAAACGGAAACCCAGAGATAATTTTCCCACTAGGGACAAGGAAATAGAATAGGCCAGAACGTAAGGCCAACTTAAAGGGTGGAAAAGCATTTGCTCTGTACAGCTCAGTCTCTAAGACTACTCTTAAGTGCAGGCTTATACCTTCATTAAACAACATGACATGAACATCCAGGATTCGTCTCATGCTATAATGCAGAATCCTTTACTCTAAGTATCCTTTGATATAAGAACTTACACATACTCAGGTTATTTCTACTACAGTGAAGTACAGCTGAGAAGATATTTTCATACCCCAGTACCTTGAAAAGCAATAAAACATAAGAAATGAGAAAAACCAAAGGTGGGAACAACCATCATTAACTACAAGTTTTGCATGAAATCAGACTTGGTTTTCATGTTGATGATTTCTAAAGCAATCCTCTCCCAACAAGCAAGCATCAAGTGGGCTAAATCTCTGGATGCTAAACCAGCAGTGTTTGGGGCAAGACATGTCTGAGGTACAACACAAATATCAACTATCAGCAGTCTGTCTACATGTGCTGGCAAAACTGTTCCACAGTGAAACATTACTACAGGAGCTGCTCAGAACTAGGCCTGATGAAAAATGAAGACCATGACAGTCAAAGTCATGCAGAAATGGAAGGAAGCAATTTTAAAATAAAACAATTATATATATTAACATATTAAATAGTAATATAATCAACATAAGATAACAGTATAAGCTACATATCAATAATGATTCAATAACTCCATCTAGAAGGCATCTAACACTATGAAAATGAATATTCTGTAGGAATCTGTGGTTGACCTAGAAAAATCCAACAGTTCTTCAAGTACATGCTAGTTTACTACTGAATGCAAAACAAGTGGACAGTGTATATAAAGCTCTTGCATTAATGAATTTTATTTAATTTCTTTGTGAACATACAGTTCACACATAGCTCATTTGTATGCATCATGTGTTTTTGAATGCTTGTCAGATTTTCAGCTGTCGTGTTTAAAGGTTTCTGGACATCTGCTAAATGGATAGTGCAAACACAGCCTAGTTTTCACATATGCTTCAAAGGCGCAAACTTAGAAAACAAAAGAATTGTTTCTAAAGGTAACTTCATTGCTCATTCAGTTAGTCTCAAAAGTAATTATGGTTTTCATGCTTTGTTTGCTCATGCTGGCCTTGAAACTGAATGTTGTATTTCGCAATACTTCCAGCTCTGTTAAATGTTAATGCAGATAAAGCATTTGGAAAAAGGCGTTAACATTAGCTGGGTGAAAACTGCAGCAAGGTATTATTAAACCATTACAAATGCCAAAGATGTCTGAAAAACCTGAAGCTTATTCTAGAATGAAATATTCTCACTGTTGACTCTAGGATTTCCATGGCTTTCAAATTATGCTTTCACAGATCAGATGGTTTTAAGCTGAACAACTTCGACGCAGTCGCCTGAACTCCTCCTAATGCTGACACGTGTTTAACGAGGCCTCCAGCTGATGCACAATGGCCATGGCAGTGCCTCTCCCCTCAGCTAATGCACACCTGCATTACAGCAGAACTCTGCTGTGCTCACACCACTCACGGGACGAGCAGCAGAGCACAAATTGAAAGTCTACAGCTCTGATCTCAAGAACTATTTTCTGTTGGCAACTACGAAACAAAACCACACATATACTGGAGTGATTCTCATACAGCTCAGGTCTGAAGCACAGTGCAGGTACATTTCTTAAAATAACAGTACATTTAAATGTATATTTTGTCCACCAAGAAGTCAAACTTCACTAGTTACAGATGCAGTAAAGCAAAGGTGGACACTAGATCTCAGTGTTCACCAAGAAAAGAAGTACTGAGGCAGGGGAAACCTGCATAAACACAACAAGGGCACATTTAGATTTCTATGTTATGACTTGCCTACTGCTTTCAAGTTCAAACAGAAAAGGGTAAGTCACTTCAGTTTGCTCAAAGACAAGAAATTTAAGGCACATTTAATTTTTTAAACTTTAGGACTGTTGCATTCTTTTTTATAGCCATTTTAATACGGAAAATTCAAAGCCAAGTACTTGATTTCCCAGAACCTGTTGAGTATTTAACAACAAACAGATGGCTTTCTCCA
This sequence comes from Ifrita kowaldi, assembly GCA_013398055.1. Classification (NCBI taxonomy): domain Eukaryota; kingdom Metazoa; phylum Chordata; class Aves; order Passeriformes; family Cinclosomatidae; genus Ifrita; species Ifrita kowaldi. The sequence goes on along the minus strand of VZRS01005152.1, from coordinate 282,540 downwards.
CTAAAGATGATAATTGCAGAAAAGATTACAGGTTTGGTATAGAAAAATAAATTTGGCTAAAAAGCAAAATACTTCTGAGTACACAATACCAATAAAATTTCAGAAAATGTAATACGGGCTGTTTGAATCAAGGAATTACTTCACTAGTTCAGCAAACATTGCTGCCAGATTGATAAGTCTCTTGGAAAGATTGAGAGCCCTCTGTGTAAAACTAACTCTGTCCTCAGTACAGTTTACAGGGAACAACTACATAGAGTCCTACATTAATAAACAATGAACAAAATCCATTAATACTAATGTAACCTTTGCCACAATTCAATGTTGCAGTTTACAGGTTCATACAGTGACTAACAGCATGCTCCAGCTGGATCACATGATGACTTTTCCTAGTCATCTAGGAAACGATACAGTTTTCTTCCTATATATCTGCTATCTCACCTTATTAAGATAGTTACTGTAATTTGAGGAGCCTACTAGAAGGGGAGGACATACACGGAAATAAACCACCCTCTTCTCCACTCCAGAAGTCTTTTCTTGGCCAGTACTCATCTTATTACAGTTTCCATAAAGATCATCTATTTGAAGGTAAGTGCAATGGACTGAACTTAATTATGCATTCCAAAAGTCACCTGGAGGCCTATCAATAAAAAGGAGGTGCCTATCACTTAAACAGCACAGGTTCACAGTGTCTGATAATCTGATTTTAATCTTCACAACTGATGTCTTTCCCTAAATACCAGTTCTGTTTGGAACAGACAAATAATCCTATTGTCTAACATAGAGGGAGCTTTCTTGCAATGCTTAGCTCCAGATATAAGTATATAAAAACATAAAGGGCCTCGAGAGTCACAAGGTACTTAAGAGTTTTCACCCTGATTAGTAGCGACTGAAGAGTTTCTCCACAACCTGAATCAAAGCATAAATAAATATTTGAAATTTACCAAGGATAACATGAAGACAAAAGTAACAACAAAGCAGAGCCTGAATTAGTAGCAGAACATTTGGGTGGGTTTTAACCCCATCTGTAAAACACACAATGAGGATGATGCAGGAGATCAGAATCCAAGTGTCCTGAGGATGCACTGAGGATGTTATAGGGAAACACCAGAGCTACTGAAAATGCTACTCAATTTCTCAAAAGTTCTTCAACAGACTCCATTCTCAGCCCTCCACTTTTTCCTCTTGCAAAAACAGGCAAACTTTTACCTTTTATACCGTTGTAGTAGAATTTGAGGGGCAAGAAAAGACAAACATTCTCCATAGAAAAAACAATCAGCAACTTTATCTTTTTTATCTAAATTACATTTAGCGAGCTTCCTACATTTTAGATCTTCCCCACCCTAATATTTATGTACTTTATAAACTACAATGGAAGGGGGCAGAATGTGTTCATAAAATTTCATACTGAAAGCCAGCTTCCAGCTCAGGGACAGACTAGGAGTCACTAAAAGAAAATAAACATATATGCAAAAAAAGGATAGCACATTCAGTTTTGTTTTTCATCTTAATTAAATGGACCTGCTGCTTCTTTCAGTCACTTCAGTCAGTGCGTGATGCCCATGGAGGGGCCATGCCAGCAGCTACAGCAGCCGGGTACAGCACAGGTAAACAGCCTGATCTCCAACCACCACTAACACCGGGAGCTTCCTCGTTTGCTTTGAAGGGAGGGACGGGAGAGGGGAGTTATTACCGGCAGCCAGGCAAGGATCTCTCCAGGAAAGAGGAACATACCTTTTTCCCAAGCAGAGCTTCCAGTAGCAGCTGCTGGCAAATGCAGCCCCTTGAGTTTTCCCTTTTCATGCTGTTACTCATTCTCTCTTGAAAAAGCCAATTGCACTGACACTGAGGACAGACATGTCCTGTGGTGTCACTGAAGCAGGGATGCCCCAGGGAACATATTTGCAGAGTTAGTCATACAGACAGGAACTTGAAGCTGGCATTTTCTCTAGCGCTTCCCTTGACAGATTCATCTGATTGATACCATAGCATCTAACCAGAAGTAGATGTTTCCATTAAAGAGTGCACTATTTTGGGAACCTCACCCCAAACGGTTTCAAAACTCACAATAAAAGGTTAATAACAAAATCGGGAATGAGCTCAAATAGCCAATTTTAAACATCATGTTTTTTGGTTTTTGCTGGAATTCCTTCATCAAATTACATTCAAATACTAGGCAGCCTGAAATAGCAATCACTCACAGGTGCAGTCACCAGTGCCAAAATATAAACAGATGAACCTGAAATTAGGGAAACCTGGAGACAGGGATTTTTGTATTAGGCAAAAAGAACTTGAGCTTTTCCACTTCTATGTCTCAAGTACCTCCAAAAACAGTCTGATATAGTGTCAGAAGTAACTAATGATCCAGAGGCTGTTCAACTGTAAGGAAAGACCTCTGACAGCAATAAAATTAAGACTGTAACTAGCAGAGTAATGATACGTCTATAAAGAGGTAGCATAAGATCACATACAAACATGCAGAAAACCACAAGAAACAACTCCTGCTGTTAAACACTGCTCCAGGTGAGCCATTTCCTAGAACTGCTGGGGCAGCTGGGATGGACAGAACCCCCAGAGCTCCAACAGCAATTTCACACACTGCTCCCCGTGGAGCACAGGCGGAGTCAGCACGTCCGCAGCACACTTCCCTCAGAAGCTCAAAGCTAGCATTTATGCAAACCAAGTACAACATGCTAGGACTTCCTCATCCTGACTCCTGAACGAGGGTCAGCAGCATCAACTTCAAATGCTGAACCTGCATTCACAGCTTCTGAGTACCCTCTATAAAAATTGATATTAAAGCACATTTCTAAAGCAAATTCTCCTATTGTGAAACACCTCTTGCAAAACATCCAAAATAAGAAAATCAGTATCATTTCTGGTACCACTAAAACATTTGTTTTGTTCAATATCAAATTCAATTCATCTGAGAACTGAATTCTTTAGTCAGATAAAACACTTCACACACCTTGCACTAGCAGGAAAATGAAGAACCAAGTAACAAATGCACCCACAGTAAATTACTCACAAACAACCTTTTACAGTGATTCTCTTTTCAAAACAGACTTTTTTTGCTTTTTATCAGTAAACTTCCTATTGAGAGGATTTCACTTAATCCACCTTCCTCCTTTTGCACCCCGATTTCTCTACACTCTAAGACATTGTCCCATAATGCCATCAGTCTGTAAGCTACAGCCTTTCTACTACAAAAAATACTTAAAAATGCACATAATAGTCATGCATGAAAAGTTAAGGCATTGTTTGTTAATGCCACAGAGACAATAAGAGAGATTGCCACAAAGAACAGGAAAAAAGCCACATGGGCTGCATGTTTCTGCTTATCTTACATACACACATATTACCTAAACCAGTCAGGTAACCGATTCACTTCTGCCACTTTGAGCTACCCAGTTTTATCTCTCCTTTACAACTGTGACTAAAGCAGCTGGTCACAGAAGACATTATCCAGGCTTTTGGTTTAGAGCCTGCTTGCCAATCAGGTAAAACACACATTACAGCCACCAGCAGCTCTAACTTCATCACATGGGAAGTTAAAGAAAATTAAGATTCAGAAAACAGAAAAATGAGAAGTCAAAATATAGAGACTTCCAGTAGCCTGAACGCAAGGAAAGAGAGAGGCATAAGTGAATGCATGCTATCAGCTCCATGAAAAGGTGAAAATTTGTGCTTGTGTATCTAACATTCCTTCAGTCATGCCCCTCTCCTCTAAGCAAGCAGCAGAGTCTGCCAGTTTGTGACAGGGAAATGAGACCTCACATTTCTTCATCAGCTGTAATTATTACACACCGGGTGCTATCCAGATTTCCAGGTTTCTGAAATACAGCATCTTTAAAGGTATACAATCTAAACAGGCAGCTATCTCTAGAGAAAGACATCAACATAAACATTTAAACCTCCTGAAGAGTGCACTAAGAGTTATGAAGCTGAAGATTTACCTAAACTTCATCTGAGGCTTTCAAGTTGATTTCAGTGATAGACACAGTCCTGGTAATCCAAATCAGCAGCAAGTTAAGACAGCAGCACATACAACTTGCCAGGGTTTCTCATGGTCAACTCCTACAACACAGCTGCTCTGGAATACCAGAGGAATACCTCTCTGGAAAACCCTCACCTGTGGCCAACAGCACTTAACTAATTCTCACCAAGTCACAGACCACTTCTAATCTAGTATACTACAGTGCTACTCTGCTGCAACATGGTATTCTGTATTACATGTTTTCCAAGGGGCTGTATTTTGTGATAAGGCTACATGTGACACAAAGCTTAACATAGGAGGTTGTATAGTGAAATTATGTATTTATAACGGAATACACTGCAGAGTTCCTCTATTCTTAAATATTGTTTTATGAAGTCATTAGATATCAGCAGAGATTCTTTTAGAAAAGTATCTTCCATTCCCTCTAAAACAGGTTTTAGATTCAAATGCCAGGAGGCTGTAAATGAGGCAGACAGGCTGCAGCATGCAATACTAAACAGCCTGTAAACTGGCATTTCTAATGATGAAGATTCTCATCCTACCTTTCCTCTAACTTTTTTTTATGGACTACTGAACTGTGACTTTAATTAACCATGAAGAAATTTATTAGGTAGCATTTTTCTAGAACAAGCATTATCAGAATGAGTACTGCTATATCTACAGAAAAAATATCACACTGCAAACTCTGCTGTGCTACATTTGATAGGAGAGCATGTCTACAGCTTCTTCAGTGCAATGTCATATGAAGCTCCATGACAAATAGTTCCATGATGAATCCTACTATCACAGTAGATGAAGTAACACTTTGTGTCTTCCGGGTCAGTTTTGCCACAGAAATCATAAACTACAATGGCTTCAACAAAAGAAAACTTGTGTAACTCCATATTTTGGCAAAGAAGCTGTTATGACAACAGATTAAAAGACTATTCTTAGCAAAACTCTCCTTTTCAGAAATAATAGGATAAGACAAGGATCTTCCAATTCCTTGATACTTTTTCAAATAAAAGTTTATAGAAAAGAACGTTAAATGGGGAGAAAATCAAGGTACACATTTTTTAAAAAGCTTAAAATATTCAGGTTTATTGCAGGGCACTATTTGTCAGTTTAATTTGTTTTGGTTTTTTTAATAATGCTCTTAAAATCTGAAATCAGTGGAAATTCAGTAAAGCAAGAGTTCAACAAGCTGTTCTATTTTAAGCACCCAATTTAACTGTCAGAAGTGCAATCTGAATGCCTGCTGCTGGACCCAGAAAACAGGTTTAATCATAATCATGCCTAGATGATCACTGGAACTACTGCATTCTAGGGAATGCCATTCCATACTGCTCTATATATCTTCCTTTCAGCAGAATCATGTGTCATGGCCCATTCAACTTACTCAGGTACTTGAAAAAGCTGAACCATAAACTAACCTGAAATTCACAAGAAAAAAATAAATTACTTATCTGGGCACAACACTGTTTCAGCTGACTACCTAAGGGACTGCTAATTCCAACCATTCCACAAAGGTCTGCCTGCCTGTGTTAGCTCTCTGCCCATCCAATGACCACTGACAAAGCAACAAACAGGCAAAGCATCAGCAAAGTAAACCAGTAAATATGACTCAGAGTGCTTCAATGAGATCTACACAAGTTTAGAAGCAAAATCCCATTCCAGGATTACTCTGGGGATAGGAGGACATGCTTGTTCTTCAACCTCTTCTTGCACGGGAAGGCAAAGCATATAAAAGCTAAATGTTTCAGCAAAACAAACAAATCAAATGGTTCTCTAATTGTTTTAAAGGACAACAGCAAACAAAAGATACCAAGTGACCTAAAATAGTAATTAAATATCAGTGATCAAGAGGACAATAGCTATAGAACATTAGAGGAAGGAAGGATTTGCATAACAGCTGGGAAAAAAGTTTTCAGAACATTTTAAAACTACATTACTTTTAAATCCCAGCTACGAAAACTTAGACTCCAATTACGAATGTGCCACTTTTGTTAATTCATGCATGTAACTGTGAAATACAAGCAGATTAATGTGCTATGAAATCCTGTCTAAGGTATTTGGCATAAAATACTTCCGTAATAAGAGCTTTAGAACGGAACAAAAAACTCCAACACATGACAACTTCAGTACTAAGAATTCCTTCAGAGATACCTCTTGTAACACAATACAATCCTTTGCACAAGAATTTTTTGGGAGTGGGGTGGGAAGGAAGGCAGCACATTTCAAAATAAAGCCAACTACTTTCTAGGTAGTTTGTAGGAAATTACACCAATAATTACTAATAGCAATAGTCTGTTCTATTGTCCCATTTCTCTTAGACCTCAGTAGTGCCTGATGCTCTACCCTAGTGTATGGGATTTGCATGGCCAGGTCTTGGTAGCAGGGGAAGTACAGGGGTGGTTTCTGGGAGAAGCTGCCAGAAGCTCCCTCCATGTCCAGCAGAGCCAACATCAGCTGCCTCCAAGACAGACCTGCTGCTGGCCAAGGCTGGGCTGATCAGGAATGATGGGAACACCTCTGTGATAGCAGATTGTACTGGGTCTGGCTGAGCTGGAGCTCATTTTCCCACAGCAGCCCTACCAGTGCTGTGCTTTGCCCTGAGAGCCAGAAAGGGGTTGATAACACACCAGAGTTTTGGCTATTACTGAGCAGAGCTGCCACAGTACCAGTGCTGTCTCTCCAACATTCTTCCCCTCAATCAAGGGGCAGGAGTGGGCAAGATCCTGGGAGGGGACACAACCAGGCCAGCTGACCCAAATTAACAACAGGGATATTCCATAACATATGACAAGTAGTTCCCAAAAATAGCAAGAGTTTGAGAATTTCCATTCTTTGAATAAGAATACTAGCTTTCAGAAGCACTGCTGTGCACTGTACACTAGCACTGGTGGATATGCATACTAAGAGTTGTGATGAGAAATCTTCTGAAGAAAACTAAGAAAGAATTTCAAATAAACTAAAATAGAGGGAGAATAAAGTAGCCCTCATCATATCAAGGCTTTCTGATTTTCCCACAATGCCATGCTTCTATTAACAAAATCTTTTTATGTCCAATATAACCCTGTTATAAACTGAACCGTCTTTTTTCTCCTACCATCTTGACATTTAAGTGGCACAAGAACCTTGTAATGCTTTTTAAAAAGCAGCAAAAGAAACCCTGTCTATTGTTCAACAAGGATGAGTTTTCCACTGCTGCAACTGTGCAAATAAAAGTCACCCACTGCTGGAAGGCTTCGCTGCTCATTAAATGAGCCACTGCCACACACAAGGACCTCCCTATTACTGTGTGTCTCCCAAGTATTCACTTTTTGGCATGAAACAAAACAAGTGAACCTACCCTACACCTTTCTAATAAACCTTTTTAGGTTATGAGTTTACTACTTCCTTAAGGTGACCAGGATGTTTGTCATTATCCAAAACACAATAAGCAATCCAGAATTTACCAAGGTTTATGCAGGTTGGCGTGTCAACCATGGCATTCACTTTTACTGTTTCCATAGTAAAATGTAACATTAGGGTTACATTTTCAAAACTATGTAATTTTACACCCCTGTTACTGCAAGTACGCATTGTGACTCGTACTTACTCCAACATCATCTTAGGTGTTAAAGCTACTGAAGAATACACTGAGGATTCTCAAGGATGTGCCATCCCTAACACCAGATTTCCTACACAATTCTCTCAAGAGTCACACATGAGCAGCTGTATTCATACATTAAAACACCTACAGGATCATACCAGGACAGCTGCTTTGTTAAGATACAAAACACTCACTCTGGGTTGTAACTGTCTGTACTGCTCACCTCACTTTCACTAAGATCTCTGGTTGGTTTTACTAAATAGACAAATATATAAAACCTTGTAGAAACCAATGAGGTGCAGGACAACATCTTCTCAAGGCAACACGAGCATTAAAGAGAGATTTACGCATCTGCCAAAGCCCTTTTTCTTTTTCCCAGCTGCCATTTGTCCTACCACCCCTCTGCAGTCATGGACTGCTATTGCAACCAACCGGAACTCGGAGCTGGTTTGCTCCATGAAGCCGCTCGCTGGGATAACGCCACTCCAGCTAAGGAACCATCACCCACCCACAGATCAAAGCCCTGCAGCAGCAGCTGCTGCCAACATGCTCCTCCAATACAGAAAGCAAGACCTGGACTAACTTCAGCAGGCTACCAGGCTGCTGACCGCCAGATTTTTCTTTAGAGATGGGTTTCTATTTATCACAGTGATCACAGGCATGACAGGTACCACAACCCTTTTTTTTGGCCTTTATGCTAGCCTGCAAGCACTTCTGGCCTAGTCAGGTGGAAAGTTCAATGTAGGGCAGAAAAATCAGTATTGCCACTGGCAGACTCAAACTTAGATGTTTATCACATCTCGTTACTTTTCTCTTCACAACTTCTAACACAGTTCTGAGCAACCTGGTTTACCTAAAACACCGTGCCTTTGTTTTGCCAACTTCCTCAAGCTACTTGGAAAATAGAAGTTTTAAAATCTGTGAACAGCAGAACTATAATATGGCTTGAAAGCAACCTCTGGAGACCATCTACCTGCCCAAACCAAGCAGCACTTCAAATCTGTATTCCTCTCAAGCTTCTCTGGACCTTGCCGAGTCTAAAGTCTTTAGGATGAAGATTCCATGGCCCGTCTGGGCTCTTGATTCATGAGAGGGAGAGACTGCTACACCAAGACATTCATTCCCTTCTGAAATTTCCTGACCTACTGAAACTTCCATTGTTATGTCTTGCAGCCATTGACTCATTCAGAGGGGCAAGTGGCTCCATCACCTCTATAATCCCTTGCTTAAAGCTGGTTAAATGCAGCAATTATGTTCTCCGACAGCATGCTCTTCCTCAGGTTGCAAACCCAGTCCTTTGTGCACCCTCAGGTGCTCAAGCCCCCACCCACCTGCAGAACCCAGTGCTGGATTCCCCGTGTGTCCCTCACACAGGGCAGGTGTGTGTGATCTGAGCAGCTCTGCAGGGGAGCTCCTCAGATGGGAACAGCTCCTTCCCGGCACCTGCTGGTCAGGCCCTTCCTAACGCAGCCCAGTCAGTAATGAATTACCCTTCAGGGGCACAGGGCTGACTCTGGCTCAGCAGGAGCCCCAGCTCCTCTTCTGACAGCAACCAACACCTGAAGAACCTGTTTCATTTTACAAACCTGGGAATTTCCATGACTTTGAGAGCCCAGTGAGAAACAGGATACCCAGTGTTCATCGCTCTTATTTTACAAAAATCAAAACACCAGACTTGAGACATTCCAGCTTTTCTTCAGCAGGTAAGGGGAAAGGTAAATGTTTGAATGGACACAGATCACAATGACGGGAACATGCACTTCAGCCATATTTCATGGTTAAAAGAATAAATACTAGGTTAAGACATTTTCCTGCACACTTTTAAGATACATATATATATATATCTCTCTCTACATAGATATATATAAAAAATAAAAAAAAACTTGGTATGGCATTAATAAAGCAATGGAACGTTGTCAGAGTTGTGTGCTTGTCTTTTATTTATTCTTTAATACTCAGAAATCAATAATTACAGCAAACAGTAACACTGTCCAGTAGCACTGCAGAATCAACGTTTGCCCTTTTGGTTTATTTTAAAGTGCACACACAAATGAGCTAGCATACAGTATTTGCTTTGTTTGCAACACAACTGACCACTGAGCTGAAGTGTATTTTTCTGTCACTCCCCATTTTACCATTAGTCTGCAATATTCAACTAAGAATGATTAATAAGCATCCCATCTGTTCACATATCAAGCAGCATTTATCCAACAATAAAAATGACAGTATGGGCAACAATAATTTTAGTATCAAGCTGACAGGCAATCAATTTGGACAGAAAAAGAATCAAGAATTATTCTTTAATAACTTAACAGAAAAAATAATTTAAAGTTAAGGAGAAATGTGTAGCTATTAATTATACACTTGGTACACTAAGATCATTATCTCTTCACACGCAAGGATACCTTCAAAAAATATTTCAGAATCCATGGCAAAACTGTGAATTTCACAACTGGCAAGCAACATAAGTAGCCTCAACTGGATTTTTAAAGAGCTTTCAAATGCCAAGAGATCTTTCTGCAACATAAACGGAAGCCTGTTTCTGCAGGTTTTGAATTAAACTAAGGGGTCTTTTTTAAAGGAAGCACTTACAGCAATAAAATACATTTAGCCTGTATTTTAAAAAAACAGGCTCTAAACAAGACTAGTCTAATTTCCAAAGTGAAACATATATATTGAAAATAACAAATACAGGAAAACTGTATACATACAGAGCACTTTTTTTTGCCAAAGGGAGGAATTTGGGTTGTGGGAAAGGAAGGTTAAGAAATAGCACACCATACTTTTCAGGAGATTATTAAGAAGGACATTCTAGTTGTCCAGAATGCTGGCTCAATCTTCAGAAATGAGGAGCTAAACACGTACTTTTCATGCATCTTTTAAACAATATACATCCAAATAATTTAGGAAGCTGAGGAAGGATGGAAAAGAAACGAAAACACATACATGGTAAATACACAGGTAGCATTATAATATCAAATACTAACTAAAAAAATAAACAATACATGAAATAAACACACTGATTCATTTTAGGTAATAACTGACAGAAAATAAATTCAGTTGTTACCATCTTCAACCATTTATTCCTTAACTTGCATAACCTGAAGTTCTACCTAAAGCATTTGCAAAGGTTACACCTGCAGAGCTATAAAGCCATCAGAAGCCTTGGTCCCTCAAAAGCAGGGATAAAAGTAAAAATACAAAAACCACACACAAAAGGCAATTCTGTTTCTGCCTAGAACACGCAGTCCAAAAACTACAAGACCTGGAACCCTCTTAGATCACCTTCCTAATATTTCTGATTTAGAAGTCTCCACGAAGTATACAGTAGCCCACAAGATTACTCTGAATGCTTCTACAAGACAGTGGTCCGAAAACCTTGGGAAATTTTGCAGTGGAAGACATCATTAAAACTCCTGTTTCAGACTACAACTTTGTACATCCTCTGCAACTCTGTGTTACTTTTGGTTCAGCAGATACTTCTGTCTCCCTTCTCCTATCACACTTTTGCCCAGCTGGCCTTGAAAACCATGAAGACCTGCAGGCAGCCTGCAATGTGTCTGGTCCTTGTCCTGGCATTTAGTATCAAGCTCATGTTATGCATCCTACTGTCAAACTAGCCTGTGTTACACATCTTTGAAGCAACTGGGGCAAAAAGGGAAGATGGCTGTGCCCAGAGACCAAGATCAAAGCAGGGGACTATTTTAAATTCAACGTTTTTATTAGCTAATATTAGAAGAATCAAGAGCTTCCCTTTATTATATACCAAAAACACTCAAGTCAGTGAAATCACTTTGACAGCACCCTTAAATAAGCTTGGCCCAGATTCATTTCATGTTACAGTTTAAGCCATTTCCAAGTTATCTAACACACTGATATACCCGCAGACATATACAGAGGCATGTCAGTTACTGTTCTGCCCTGGAAGTGCACTTGTTGGCATCTCTAGAACTGAGACCAGGTCTCACATGACCTGCAAGACCATCACTGGTTAAGTCTCCACACCTGTAAGTAAAACCCAGCTGCAATGAGTAAGCTTGCTCAATTTCACATGCACATGCCCTAGGGCAAGTAATACTTTCCATCCCCGAACAAGCATAACATCCTTTGTGTTTATATTATCAGATAGGCTAAAGCGTGTAGGATTTGTCGATTGCCTGAAAGCCTTCAGCAAGCCTGTTCCGTACAGCAGTGAGATTGAAAACCACGCCATACGTGCAAAAAAACCATTATTGTAGCTGGGGAGTGGAATAAATAATCAAGTGGGATTTGTTTTTGTAGGTTATTAAAGGAGCTCAGGTCAAACTTCACTGACGGAATTGCTCCAGGCAGAAAGGCATAAAGAAACAGGTTTTGGAAGGAAAGCTGGATGTAACGACACAGAAATCAAAAGCAAAAGAAATTCTGCAAAGAGACAGCTCACTCCGTTTGCAAGAAATTTAAGAATTAAAAGGCAAAAGAATCAAAGACATTGCCCACTGTATCTAGAGCACTTACATTATCGCGGAGAAGTATTTTTTTGCTTTAAAAGGCATTTTTAAGAGCAAGGTCACGGTAGTTGCCCACGGAGGGCTGCATTCCCACCACCCCGCCCTGTAACGCTCCTTCCCCGCAGACGGAGCGGCC